>CM042157.1:48637317-48649817 GCA_023376005.1 Doryteuthis pealeii | reverse complement strand
ACGGGTCATTTTAATTTTTAGCTTCCCGCCAAAACACAACGTTATTTTTAATGTGGGGTGCCACGCAGGAAGCAAGCCTCTCGTGCAATTATATTAATAACAAGTAAAAAAAAATCTCCAAATAAATTTACTTGGTTTATGACATTAACACTATCTGATGGTGAATTCGTTTCTGGGTCTTCCGGTGAATGTGAAGTACCCCTGCATCACCACTATTCCAGGTCACCTGACCCGGAAATGGTAGTACCTGTAGGGACCCATCTATAAGTTAAAATAGAAACAGAGTATATCAAGAATGAATTATTTCAATAGACTTTCGGCATTAAGTGACCGCAACAAGTTGATATGCATAACAAAGAATAGACAAATAATAATGAGAACCAATCATTGGCAGATGTACTTTTTTCATTAGACAAATGTAGGGATTGTTTTTTTTTTTTTTTTTTTTTTTACTAATGAATAAGAATTGCACCCCGTCAGTATATTTAGCTCTCCCACGTCCAGTCACCAGGGGTGTCCAAAAATTATGTTCTCAACTGGATGCAACGTAATAAAGAAGAAAAGCAAAGAAAACACAACACAAAAAAACAGACAATCGAAGGAATCGTATTGAGAGACAAATTAGGCTTGAACGTCTCTTTAGACAAGAATATTTGATACTAGAATTGGCTACCCGGCGTCCCCTGGGTAGAAGAGGGTGCATTTTTTAATTATCTCATGAAATAGATCACATCTTCATTATTATTGCTAAAAGCTAGATCTGGTGATAGTGAATTAAATATGTTATTTACTTCGTCATTAATTGTTCTTATTTTCATAATTTTCCTCCGGGCATACGCACAAAACTGCCATAATATATATATATCGATACAACACAACACACACATAAATATATATATATATATATAGACACACACACCATAAATATATATATATATATAGACACACACACACACACCATAAATATATATATAATTATAGTACACACACACACACACATATAAATATATATATATAGATCACACCCCACACACATAAATATATATATATATAACAAAGACACACACACACACATATAAGATATATATATATAGACACACACACACACTAATATATATATATATAGACACACACCACATATAAATATATATCATATATAGTACACACACACACCACTATAAATTATATTATATAGACACACACACACAACACTATCAATATAATAGACACACACACACACACACTAATATATATATATATCATAGACCACACACACAACATATAAATACTATATACTAGACACACACACAACCACACACACATAATAATATATAATAGACACACACACACACACACAAATATATATATATATAGACCCACACACCAAATTATTACTATATATATATAGACACCACACCACACACATATAGATATATATATATATATATAGACACACACACACACATATAGATATATATATATATATAGTAAGCACAACACACACACACTATAAGATTATATTATAGACACACACACACACACACATATAGAATATATAATATATATATGGACACACACACACACACAACACATCATCACACTACACACACACACACACACATATAATATATTATATATAGACCACACACACACAACACACACTATTCAATATATATACTCCTAGACACACACACACACATAAATATAATATACTATAGACACACACACCACACACACACACACACATAAATTATATAATATATAGACACACACACATACACACACACACACACACACACACACACACATATATAATATATATATATATAGAACACACACACACACACACACACTATACAATATATATATATATAGACACGCACACACACACACAATATAAATATATATATATATAGGACACACACACACACAAATATAAATATATATAATATATAGCACACACACACACACAATAAATATATTATAGACACACACACCCACATATAAATATATATATGAACACACACACACATAAATATATATAGACCACACCACACACACACACACACACCCACCAATAAATATATAGTAGACACACACACACACATAAATATATATATAGACACACACACACAGCACACACATAATATATATATAGACACACACACACACAATATATATATATCACCACACACACACACCAAATATATATATTACACACACACACAATATATATATATACACACACACCAATATATATACACACACACACACCACATACAAAATATATATAGAGACACACACACACACACACATAATATATAGAACACACAACATAAATATATATATAGACACACCACACACATATATATATAGACACACACACACACACACACACACACACAAATATATAGACACACACACACCACAAATAAATAGACACACACACACATTAACACATAGACACACACACACACACACACACATATAGACATCACACACACACACATATAGACAACACACACACACACACACACACAAATATGACACACACACACACACACACATATATGTGTGCGTGTGTGTGTATGAAGAATACACACACACATGTATGTGTGCATATAAAGACCCACATTCACACATACTCATATATATGTATATAAAAGACACACGTACCACACATATATATGTGTGTTATAAAGATACATACATATATATGTTATATATAAAGACACATATAAGACACATACATATATATATATATGTATAACGACATACACACATATATATGTTATAAAGACATGCACACACACACACACACATTATACATGTATGTAAAGACATGCATACACATATATGTATATAAAGACATACATACACATATATGTATATAAAGACATATACACACTTATATATATATGTATATAAAGACATATACACACACTTATATATATATATGTATATAAAGACACGCACACACAAACTTATATATATATGTATATAAAAACACGCACACACAAACTTATATATATATATATAATGTATATAAAAACACGCACACAATTTATATATATGTATATAAAACACGCACACACACACCCACACAATATATATATATGTATATAAAGACACATACATACTCATATATATATGTATGTAAAGAAAATAATGAAATTCGACTTTAATTGTACAAAGGAAATAATGTTGAAAAAATGTTTTAAATACGTCACTGTAGATAAATGCGCTGAGCTGTGTCCATCCCCTTTCATCCTTCTACAAACACCAAAAGTAAGTAGTTTTAATTCTTGGCTCAAGTAGCGTTTTTTCCCCATGCCGGGGATAAACAGAGCGGAAAACAACGCTTAAAAAGAAAAGTAACTAAAAAGAGTTCGGATGTTGTCATTTTACGTCTGTAAAAGTAGTTTATTGCTTCACAACTCATGAATATGAACCCTAATATTATATAATATATAATATATATTATATAATATATATATATATAGAGAGAGAGAGAGAGAGAGAGAGAGAGAGATGTAACAGTACATGACATGAGAGATTTTTATTGAAAAATACGTTTCAGTTCGAATCCAGACCCCACAGAATTAATATTTTATTTGCAAATTGGGTTGGAATTCCGTTTTTGTCCTTTTTTTTCCACAGATTTTAAGTGCACTTGAGCAATGCACTTAGATGCTCTGGCTACGAGAGAGAGAGAGAGAGAGAGAGAGAGAGAGAGAGAGAGAGAGAGAGAGAGAGAGAGAGAGAGAGAGAGGAGGGGGGGAAACGGAATTCCCAATCCAGTTTTTATGGACACAATTTTTTAATTTATCCAAATTCACACAATGGTACTAATTAGAATATTTCACTCCTTTCTAAATAAACTCAGTGTAATGTGTACGCTATCACAATGAGAAACAAGGAGTTCACAGGTCGCCTAATTATATATATATATATATATATATATATATATTATAATATTAAATATTGTGTGTGTGTGTGTGTGTGTGTGTACTTCAAGAAATAAAAACTTAAATTCATTTGGCTATTACAAATTTATTTCGACCAGAAATTCAATATGAGTCCAGTCTCATCAGCTAGCATTACATAGACTCTATATAAATAGATATGTAAATAGGAGTCTGTGTAAATGTTATCTGATGAGACTGAACTCTGGTGCCTGAGCAGTCCATGATATGCAACACTCCACTTTTGGCTCTTATAAACCGACTGCACCTCTGCACCCAGTGGGGCCACCTGTTGGCCATAGTTGGCAACCCGTGATGTTAAGGACAGAACCCTGGTAGCTGAACAGCCCATGATATGTAACACTCACTTTGATCCTTACTTGGGCTAGACGGGCGGTCTGAGAATCCCCTCCAATCAATCGGCTGGCACATAAACCCAGGCACCTATATGGTTTGCCCCGGCCCTATTACCCTTATGGCAAATCCCAACCCTTTTTATCATGTATGTATAAGAAGGCGGTGGCTGTGAGCCTTGGTGTCCTGTTCGTGACGCTAATTATCTAGGGTGAAGTTCCGATTCTGGCGCTCTGAGAGTGTGGAGTACCCTTTCATCGCCATTACTCCCAGGTCCACTCGAAACCGCATGGTAGTGCATGTTACGGTCCCATCTATGGGTTAAATAGATCCAAAATGAGTTTTAAAAAGTGTGTTTAGAATATTGGGTTTTAGAAATTAAATACCCAACAAAATGAATAAAACAAAATGTCTTCGGCATAAAATAACCCAAGGGTTGACGTTCCTGTAAAATCCACCAACCAATATATATATATGAGAAACCGTGTGAGAATAGTCAGTAGCATGTAGAAATTATGAGCGCCAGTATTCAGCTGTGTTGCAAGCTGAATGTTTCTGTCAATCCAGATTTGGTAGGTGGTTTAAATAGCAGGTTAGTTTATTCTACTATGTAGTATGACCAAGTCTATTCCTGGATTCTTATTGGCAAGTAGTTTAGTGTGGAGAGAGAGAGAGAGAGAGAGAGAGAGAGAGAGAGGAGGAGAAGAGAGAGAGGAGAGAGAGAGAGAGAGATGTGTTCCTTCTCTAACTTACCTTCGTCAGACACAATCTCACACAACAAAAGAAACAAATGCCCACTTCTGGGTCAATGACTATATAACGTTTTAGCTCCCATCCTTCGTAGAAATAAAACATTCTGAAATAGATGTACCTATTATTTTAATAGTTGTCATATATCTATTTATCGCCCACAAAGCCATAGGCAAGTTTCAACACGAGCTACTCTATCAAGATTAAAGAGCCCAGTCTACCATACTATCTACTCATTGACGAAGGGTGGGAAAACGAAATAGGTTCATGCCTTTCCTGAAACGATGAGAAACGAAACAGCCACGCCGCTACGTCACATTGTTGGTTGGTTGGATTTTACGGTATATTATATATATTATATACCAAGCCCTCTGCATGTGCAGGATGCGATACAAAGTCAATTTATTACGCGGAGTTTAACAGGTGTTTTCAGGTGCACAAACAAAACAAAACAAAATGGCAGTGGTGTTCACAAAATAAATTTCAGTGTAAACAAGTGACACGCACAAGAGCTGCAACCAGTTGGTTTGCAGTAGGATTGCAGTGGCGGGAAAGTAAACTTAAAGAAAGCAAAGAGTTAAATCTAATTAAAATAAATAAATGTAACAAATTTAACAAAGAAATAATTCCAATAATAAAAGAAAATATTTGTCCAATTATTTTAACTAGACATTTCATGAACATTGATTAAACTGTTATTTGTCAAATATTTTTTTCCCTCCTAATGGATCTTAATTTTTTTGACAGGTGCCTGGTCATCTTTCCCTGACAGACAGACAGACTTTTATGTAGATATAGTCAATGAAAAATCTAATTGGAAACTTACTCTCTGAGTCATCCAACCCTACCCCTAACCCTGCCGAGTTTAACAGTTTTGAATTCAGAGTTTTCCTTCTCCTATACTGGTTACTAGCCAAGGTAAAGAGCCCAGTCCGGCTATCCATAGCCGGAGGGAGAATTGATTCCTACCTTTCCCAAGGGCATTAGGTAAATGCATATATAACAGGAATATATATATAATATAATGAATAAGCTGCATCTGAAGGAGGAATATATATATTATATATATATATATATATATATATATATATATATATATTATAATATACCAAGCCCTCCACAGGATGCGACACAATCCAATTTATTACGCGAAGTTTACAGGTGTTTTCAGGTGTGAATTCATTGTTTTTCTTCTCCTTTACTGGTTACCTTAGCCATGGTTAAGAGCCCTATCTGTACTGCTATTTACCCAAGCTGGAGGGAGAGTAGTCAGATGTATCCTTTTTCCAAAGGTGTTCGCGCTATGTGAAATGCAGGATTTGAACTCAACGAGTCCATTTCCTACGACTCTAACATTACCCCATGCGCCTCTATAACGGCATTTACGGCATATATAAATTCAGGGAAAAGATAAATGTTTTAAAATATATATTTAATATATTTAATTAAATATATTTCCAGCTGACAGGTCTCAGATTTGATATACCTAGCTGAAAAATATATTATTATGACCAACCAGTAGTAGATAGGCAAGATGGAGGCAATATGAACAGTTATGAATAGTTTGACCAGATGGGACGCAGAACGTTTTCTTCCATTTTTCTTTGAAATTGTTGATTTGTGAATCCCTGATGTTGATAATTATTCTATTGATGATGTTGGTTATTTTACGGCATGTCAACCCCATTGGATCATTTTTATACCGAAGAATTTTGTTTTATTCATTCGTTAGTGGGTACTCAACTTTTTAAATACATTTTTTAAGATTCTTTTTTTTCTATTTAACCCATCGATGGAACCTAAAGCTACAACCACTCTAGATCACAGTAGACCTGGAGTAATGGGGATGAATTGGGTACTCCATCATTCCCCAGACCTCCAGACCTGAAACTCAAACAGGTAGAGTTTAACGTCATATCCAAGGACATGAAGACCTCAGCCACCGCATCTAGCACATATATGAATATAGGGAAATAGGGTTAGGACATCATATAGGTGCTAGGACTCGACGTGACTAGCCGATTGATCGAAGGGGCTTCTCAGACCGCCCGTCTAGCCCAAGGGAGTGTTACTATCATGGACTGCTCAGCTACCAAGAGTTCCGTCCTTAAAGCCTCACGGTTTTGCAACTATGGCCAACAAGGTTGGCTTCACTGGTGGGGGATTTATCCCTCTTCAGAGGTGCAGTCGGCGTGATTCTAGAACCCTAGTGGACAGGGGCTCCGCTACATCACAATTGATTACGCATATTTACAGTTTGTTATGCATATTCAGTTATTGTTTTGAACCAATTATTCTTCTTAATTGCTATGAATATTCTGCTTTGATTTCAGTTCTGATTTATCAAGTGTATACGTGATTTTGTCCCTTAGCATCCGAAGAAATACGAAAGACGATTCTCGTCAGAAGGAAATAGAGCGCGCCACAAGATTTTCGCGATCTATCATGTAGAAAATATCACTAGCGAATTTAATGGCTACAGTCGAAATAACTATACCTACTTAAAAAAGAAACGTTGGGAAAATCCAGAAACAAATAATGACCTTTATTTTCATCATGGGCATATTTCTGAATAAAAGATTCTATGCTATATATATTATATATATATATTATATATATATATATTATATATACTATATATATATACAACACATATATTATATATATACACAGCACACAAACTCATATATATACAACACTACACATTATATACACACATAATTATACCACACATACAACACATATATATATACAACACATTATACCACACATACACACATATATATATACATACACATATATTACACAATCACCATATCTATATACATACACATATATACACACACATAACACACATATATATATATATACACATATATACACACACATACACACTATATATATACCTACACATTATCCCCACACATACACCATATATTATACTCATAATACACACACTCACACATATATATATACATTAACATATATCACACACATACCACATATTATATACATACAACACATATATACACACACTACACACATATATATATACATACATACAGCAAACACATATATATATACATACACAAACACATATATATATACACTCACAAACGACATATATTACGCACAACACACCACACATATATATAATATATATATACATCACACACAATGGACTCGTCGCCCCGAGTTCAAATCCTGGGACGTGGTATGTGCAATTCAATAGCGCTATACCTTGGGAAAGGTCTGAATCCTACTCTCCCTCCAGCTATGGTAATAGTTAGGGCAGGTCGGGGCTCTTTAACCTGGTTAGGCAACGCTAGGAGAAGGAAAACTCTGATTCAAACCTGTTAATCCGCTTAAGAAATTGACTTGTGTCGCTATCCTGCTGCGTGCGGAGGGGTTGGTAAATAATATATATACTACACACACACATATATTATGTTATATATATTTATATAATATAAGTATGTGTGGGTGCGTTTGTCCTGATTTCCAGTTCTCTAATTCACGCAATAGCCTTTGACATTATGAGCTGGTCACTTAATTAAACGTTACGTCCATTGAATTAATATTTCATTTATTTATCTATCCTAAATTATCCAGATAAACGTGAACCGTGGGTCCCCATTGGAGCCTCTGGGTAGATATTGGGATAGAGGGAAAAGGTGAAAGTTTGCAAACGAACTAAAGTTAAAAAAAGAAATGAATACGCCAGAGAATGCCCCCCCCCCAAAAAAAACGCGCCTAACAAACCAAACATTAAAATCATTTTGGGTAACATTCTAAAGAAATAGACGTTAGACTAATCTAATTCTATTAAGAGCCAAGATATTCAGAGTTGGCTTCTTCAAACCCCCTCCTTTTTCTACACGCGTAAGAATAAGATATATAACGAGGAGGTAATCAAAAATACATAGAGGAGGAGATAAGTACAGACAAATGTAAGTAAGAGACAGGTCAGTTTTTGTACTTAATTGAATTACGACTAATTAGAACCAATTAAATGGATTTCTTAACATAACCTAAAATTAAGGATATTTTTTGTAATGAATTTGTGTCTTAAACTAAACAGGAAAAGCCTTTCGAAAACTATAATTTATTATTTATTCACTCAGCTTTAGTATGATATATTATATATATACTAGCAGGACCAGTGGATACTACCACAGGTATGATATTTAATTATTAATGACGTTGATATGTTTAGATTAAGAGCTATTGCAAATGTTCAATATGTAACCAGTATGATAATCTTGATTACTACCATTCTTTTTTTCTTTCTTTCTTCTTTTCATCTTTTCGTTTATGTTCAATTGAAACATTAGCGTGCTCACCACCTTTTTATATCTTTCCGCCTACTCTATTTCTTTCTTTCTTACTATATTTTTGTGGTGTAGTCAGTCTCTTTCTTCCTTCTTCTTATTCTTTTCTAATAAAACTGAATGATCCTTATTCAGCTGAGGTGACGACACTCATAAGGAAATAGATTCGGTAGATAAGCAACATCAGATTAACAGGATTTACATTTTTGTATTCATCTTGGAGATCTCATTTTAACCGAGGTGTTGCAGTGATACGGTCGGAAGTTAAGGGAACATTAATATATATATAACTATATATATATATATATAATAGTTAGTGGTAGCGTAGACATGAATTCCCATGGTGGTTGGTTACAGATATTCCTCACTGTTGTTCTCAAATCAAGCACTTGATTGAGAATCGCATAGGGCGAGAAACTGTCAGTAACAAGCGACGTTATTCATGCCCACTCTACCTAGCTTATGAGATCATGATAAATTCTTAGATTCATCAATTTTTAAAAAGTTTTTTTTTATTGTGTGTGTGAATTTGGGAATACTGTACATATTTACCAAGCCTCAGACGGGTAGGATGTGACAAAAAGTCTATTTTCAGCGCGGAGTTTAACGGGTTTGAATCAGTTTTCTCCGTCTCTAGCCCCGCTGCACACGAAGGTTAAAACAGCCAGTCTACCAACTGATTTACATTTAGGGGGAAAGAGTTTAGATTCATATATGAGAATTAGCGGGTGTTAGTTTTCAAGCTAACACCGCTTCCTATAATGCATTAGGTTAATCCAAACGAGTAACCCAACTAAGAATATCGGCAAGAAAGACAGTCATTCATACATGATAATATTTAATTAAACAATTGCAAAGATGAAACATAAAACAGAACATGTGGTACCAAGTCATGAAGAAAGCTGAAACAAAAAAAAAAAAAAAAAAAAAAAGAGGTGGAAGCCATTTTACTATTTTTCAGGAGGTCTGGGACAAACAGGCACACATTTGAGTAGCTGTTGAAAAAGCGAAAAGACACTAAGTCTGTGGAGAAAGAGAAAAAGGTTTAGGGGCTCCACTGTCACGTGACCAAACAGACCGCCTATATATAATATAAAAAGGGAGACATTTCCTATTTTGTGTCACATCACACTTTACAATGGTATTAGCGTTATGTGAAGTGCAACCAGCCCGTCATGATTTGACACTAGTGTCGCTGTTCGTACATTATCTTCGACGATACCAGTAAAACCACTGGGAATAGCAGCAGGTAAAAAAAAAACCTGATAACAACAACTTACTGGTTTCATCAGTTCAGGAGCAACACTGTGTTGGCCTGCAATGTAAGCCTTGTACGAAATTAATGTGTGCTCAGAAAAGAATGAATAGAGCCATAATTTAGTTATGAGGGCTGAACCTTGACTTAATTGGAAGCTTGGTTCACGTTTTATCTTCTAATATTTTACAATGGCATTTTTTATATTATTATCAGCAAGAATATGCGCCCTATTGCGTAAGTTTTTCAAGTTTTAATGTAATGAATGTATCATTTTAGAAAAGCTAACGAAATTAAATAACCGAACGCACATAAAAGATTACCCTTATTTAAGTACATTTTAATGATTCCTATATAAAATTTAATAGGCTTGAACGCACAAGGTTCCGGATTCGAACGGCCCTGCTAACTCAGTGTATGAGTAGCACAGGATCTGGCGTAAAGGAGGAGCCGATGTAGTATGGCTTCTCCACCTGACGAAAAACAATCTCCTTGATCTAGCGCTAGTGAAAAGCGATAGACTCCCATGCTGTCGGGCTGATACGACATTAGGCCACCCCAACAACTTTACTCCTATATAAAATCATAACTAGGCATTGATTTTTACACGTTGGAGAATAAAAAAATAATACTAGAGATCATGATACAAAAGTAATTTATTTGATTAAACCCAGTTTTTGCTTTAGGCTATATGAAATGTAACCAATTGTTTTTAGAAAGCTTTTAAAAACGTTTTTAAAGTGTTTGACAAGCTACAAAAAAGATGGAGGTGAAAAGTGAAAGCACACACACACACACACACACAAAACACCACACACACACCACAGAACACACACAATATATATATATATTATTAATAATGAAGATTCGGTTGTATTTTGTCTTAAAAGAAACTATCGCCACTGCCTTACGTCAACATTACGAAAATCGCCATATAAAGAGCAATCTTTGTATTATACACCCAAGAAGAATTTGTAATTCGCCACTTTTTTTCAGCAACAAGAAGTTAACTAAATCGTTTATAAATAATACCTATGATCTTGTGTAAAAGTATACGTGTAAAATATTCTAAATCAATTATTTAATTTTCCATTTTAAATTGTTTTCCGCCCTGTCGGTGGGCGTTAGAATGCATCGACTGCACCACTGGCAGAGGGGTAGACTCCCCAATGGGGTACCTGTTGCCGTGGGTGGCCGACCCGTATGCTTAAGATAGAGCCAGGTGGTTTGAGCAGTCCCATGACATGCAATATTCCACTTTGGCTCCTTACTTGGGCTAGACGGGCGGTCGGGGAGGCCTTCTCGATCAATCGGCTGGTCACAATAGGCACCTATATGACTGCCTCAAACCATATTGCCCTTATGGCAAGCCAACCAATTTTATTATGGGTGCTAGAAGACGGTGGCCTGAGGGTCTTCTTGTCTTGTGGGAATGACATAACTCTTCTGATGGTGAGGTTCCAAGTTCTGGAGGTCTTGGGAAGTGGACACTCTCATCACCTTGCTACCTGTTCCACTTTAACCAGACCTGTTAGGGTCAGCCTATGGGTTAAATAGAAACCTAATTTTAAACAAATTGATTATCCATTAAGAATGAAATTTAATTCTTTGTCGGCAAAATGACCCACTGAGCGTGATATGCCGTAACCAAGACCAAACCAATTGTTTTATTTTATTTTATTTATCCCTTCTAATAAATTTGATGATTTTACTTAAGATACAACCTCAGACATTGAATTTCCACCCTCCTCATGCAATATCTTTCAAAAATATTTTTTAACATTGCTCGGGGTGTTTTCTTTTACTCGTATTAATGATATACTTTGCTATAATCTTAACGTTCTT
>CM042157.1:48626429-48637307 GCA_023376005.1 Doryteuthis pealeii | reverse complement strand
CAAAGCAAATGGAAAAACGAATAAATCATAGATCCGAGGCACAGAACGCTCTCGCCTCATTACCGGAAATTTTTTTTACATTTTAAATTGAGCGAGAAGGCGTTCTGTGCCTCGGATCTATGATATTTTTTCATTTCGTTTTTTCCATTTGCTTTGAAAAAGACCTTCTTTCATAGGGTCGAAACAAACGTTTGTCAGCAAAGACATATAACATTTTGTGTTTCTTTTCTAGAAACTTTTCTTCACATATGTCGGATTAATATCCATTTTACCTTTTCATATGTGTATAATAAATTGTATTATATTTATGTATGTGTATGTGTTGTATGTATATTTCATTGTTTCGGAAAATTTGTTCAGTTTCATAAGGAAAATGAAAGAAAGGTGCTTGGTAACTACAAATATAATGATTGTAAAGAATTTCAACAGGCACGAAATTACACTACTTTAACAAGTTTCACTCAAATAACGCCATTAGCGTCAAATCACACCTTTTCATTTTGGGAAGTTTAATGTTGTGAAAAAAAATACAAGTGAAAGGTAACAAGAGATATTATAATGGCGACAAATTTGAATGTTCTTTCGTAAACGTAAACTAAGCATTTATGGGCGTATCTTTTTAGCCCACTATGGAAAAAAAGACATCGGGAATATGTTAAGACGGCCTAAATATTCTCCATGTTTGTATGCACTACTTTTTTTTTCTCTCGAAAACAGGTAACCAAATAATTCACATATTTACTTACTCAGTGATTTTTTTCTTTTTCTTTTTCTCTTTTTCTTTCTTTTCTTTTTTCCTCTTTTTCTTTTTTTTTTTTTTTTTATTCTATTTTATCTATCGGCAAACCGTTTATCTATACGTTGATTTCTGTAAAAGAAATTGCCAAACACAAAATCACAAATCGATCTGTCATACCGACATGCTCTAAATACGACGTGTTGCTTAGATAAAATTTTAGTTGCGCTTTGCGTAACAGATAAGCGGGAGTTTGCTTTGATAAGTAAAGTTCTCCTCCTTTTGTCAGCGTCATTAATCATCATCATCATATCATCATCATCAAATTTCGTTCTGACAACACGGATCCCTTTGCTAGCACTCGCCACCTGTCTATATCGGACCACCACTCCTGTCAAGCCCTCAATGCTGCATTCTTGATGCCTGCACAATTCTATGTTAAGCTTGCTGGTCGACTAACACTGTTGCGTTGTTCTTCAATGCGCATAGAATCCTTGTGTTTTCTCCAGCGTTTCCTTAAAGTATAAGTGGTACAGCAATATGAGTAGTACTAGACGGCTACAGCTCGCGAAGAATCCCGTTTTATTTTTATTCAGAGAATAGATTTTCATGTGTCGATAGCCTGTCAAATAGTTAGTCCATGTCTTTCCTAAACATTACTTTGACATAATATCTTCAAGTGTTCCTTTAAAGCAAGTGGTACAGCCATATAATAGTAGTGATTACGGTGTACAGCTTGAAGAATTCCATTTTATTTTCACAAAGAGGACCAGATTTTCATTACAATTTCCATGCCTTTCCTACGCATGTATGACATCGCCTTTCTGTGATGAGATATTGCTACTGAGGTACGTTAAACGGATCTACCAATTTAACGCTTGCCATTTAATGTGGAGATGACGAATCTTGTTTAAAACTCATGAATTTGTTATTTCTGTTCCGATTTTCAATGCGATTTCAAACCAAACTAGGTCTCTAACTTAGATATACATGTTCTATTAAATGATATAAGCACTAAAAGATAGGAGCAAATTATATCATTAATACGAGTAAAAAGAAAAACACCGCTCGAGCCAATGTAAAAAATAATGTTTTGAAAGATATTGCAATGAGAGGGTGGAAAATTCAATGTCTGAAGGTTTGTACTTCATAGTAAAATCATCAAATTTTATTAAAGGATAAAATTAAATAAAATAAAACAATTTGGTTTTGGTTTGGTTTACGGCATTATCAACCTTCAGTGGGGTCATCTTAATGGCCGACAAAGAATAAATTCATTTCTTAATGATAATCCAATTTTGTTTAAAATTAAGGTTTTTCTTATTTAACCCATAGGTGGACCCTAAACAGGTACTTACCACTCTGGGTTAAAGGTGGAACAGGAGCAATGGTGATTGAAGGAGTGCTCCACATTCCCAAGACCTCTCGAACTTTGGAAACCTCACCATCAGATAGAGTTTAATGTATTCCAAGACAAGAAGACCCTTCAAGCCACCGTTTCTAGCACCCATATAATAAAATGTTGGGCTTGCCATAAGCGGCAATATGGTGAGGCAGTCATATAGTGCTATTGGTGACCAGCCGATGATCGGGAGAAGGCCTCCCCCGACCGCCCGTGCAAGCCCAAGTAAGGAGCAAAGTGGAATATGTGCATGCATGGACTGCTCAACCACCTGGCTTTATCTTAAGCATCACGGGTTCGCCACCCACGGCCAACAGGGTAGCCCATTGGGGGAGTCTTACCCCTCTGCAGTGGGTGCATCAGATGCTTCTAACGCCCCACCGAACAGGGCGGAAACAATTTGAAATGGAAAAATTAAATAATTTTGTAGAATATTTCAACATATATTTTACACAAGATCATAGGTATTATTTATTAAACAATTTTAGTTAACTTCTTGGTTGCTGAAAAAGTGGCCGAGATTACAAAACTTCTTCTTTGGGGTGTATATAATTACAAGATTGCTCTTTAGTATTGACGATTTTTCGTTATGTGACGTAAGCAGTGGCGTAGTTTCGTTTACAGACAAAAGCAACCGAATCTTCATTATTAATTAAATATATTATATATATATATATGTGTGTGTTTGTGTGTGTGTGTGTGGTTGTGGTGTGTGTTGTGTGTGTGTGTGTGTGTGTTGTTGCTTGTCACTTTTAACCATCCTAAACTTTTTGTAGCTTTGTCAAACACTTTTTAAAAACGTTTAAAGCTTTTAAAACAATTTGGTTAATTGCATACTAGCCTAAGAAAACTGCGGTTTAAAAATAAAATTACTTTTGTATCATTTGATCTCTAGATTATTGTATGCTCCAACGTGTAAAATCAATCCTATGTATGATTTTATATAAGGAAGTAAAGTTGTTGGGGTGGCCTAATGTCGGTTTATCAATTCAGCCCGACAGCATGGAGTTCTAATTCCGCTTTTCCTAGCGCTAGATCAAGGAGATTGTTTTTTCGTCAGAGGTGGAGAGCCATTACCTACCATCGCCCTCGCTTTACCGCACAGATCCTGTGCTACTCATTTACAACTGAGTTAGCGAGGCGGTATCGAATCCGGAACCTTGTGGTTCAATCCTATTAAATGTTTTATATAGGAAACTCAGAAAATGTACTTAAAATAAGGGTAATCTTTTTATGTTTGCGTTCTTATTTAATTCGTTAGTCTTTCTAAAATGATAATTTCATTACATTAAATTAAATATTTACCCAATAGGGCGCATTATTCTTTGTGATAAAATATAAAAAATGCCATTGGTTAAAAAATATTTAGAGAAAAACACGTGCACAAAGTCTTTTCCAATTAAGTTCAGGTTCAGCCATCATAAACTAAATTATGTGCTCTATTTTCATCTTTCTGAGCACACATTAATTTTCGTACAAGGCTTACATTGCAGCCAAACCAGTAGTCTGCTTCCTTGAACTTGATTTTTAAACCAGTAAGTTGTTGTTTATCAGGGTTTTTTATACCATGACTGCTATTCCAGTGGTTTACTGGTTATCGTCGAAGATAATGTACGCAGGAACTAGTTTCAATTCCATGGACGAGGGCTTGGTTGCACTTCACATTACGCTAATCCATTGGGTAAAATGTTGATTGACACAAAAATAGAATTGTCTCCCTTTTTTATATTATATATAGGGCGTGTCTGTTTGGTCACGTGACAAGGTGAAGCCCTAAACCTTTTCTTTTTCTCGACTGACTTTAGCTGTCTTTTCGCTTTTCAACAGCTACTCAAATGTGTGCCTGTTTTTCCCAGACCTCCTGGAAAAAATAGTAAATGGGTTCCACCCTCTTTTTTTTTTTTTTTTTTTTTTTGTTTCAGCTTTCTTCATGTACTTTGGTACACAGTGTGTCTGTTTTATAGGTTTCATCTTTGCATAGTGTTAATTAATATTATCATGATGAATTGACTGTGTCTTTTCCTTGCCCGAATATTCGTGTGGGTTTACCTCGTTTGGGGATAACCTATGCATTTATAGGAATGGGTGTTAGCTTGAAACTAAACATTCCCGCTAATTCGTCATAGTATGAATCTAACTCATTCTCCCTCCTAATGTCAAATAGTTGGGTAGACTGGGCTGTTTAACCTTGGATGGTGGCAGCGGTCTAGGAGACGGGAAAACTGAATTCAAAACCCGTTAAACTCCGCTTAAAATAACTTTTTGTCACATTCCTCCCGTGCTGGAGGGCTTGGTAAATATGTTTACACGTATTTCCCAAATTCCACCACAAAAAAAAACAGAACTTTTTTAAAAATTCGCTAGAATTCTAGAATTTATCATGATCTCATAAGCTAGGGTTAGAGTGGGCATGAAGTTAACGTCGCTTGGTTACTGCAGTCTCTCGCCTATGCGATCTCAAGTCAAGTGCTTTGATTAGAATCAATAGGTGAGGAACTATTGTAACCAACCACCATTAATTCATGTCTACGCTACACTAACAATTATATTATATATATATATTATATATATATATATATATTAATGTTCCTTAATCTTTCGGAACCGTTTATCATCTTGCAACACCCTTCTGGTTAAAATGAGATCGTCCAAGGAGAAATACCAAAAATGTTAAATCCTGATTAATCTGATGTTGCTTATCTACGAATTCTTACTTTCTTATGAGTGTCGTCACCTCAGGCTGAATAAGGATCATTCAGTTTTTCTTAGAAAGAAAGAAACAAAGAAAGGGAGAAAAGAGACTGACTACACACAAAAATATATGTAAGAAGAAGAAATAGAGTAGGCGGAAAGATATAAAAGGTGGGTGAGCACGCAATGTTCAATTGAACAAACGAAAAGATGAAAGAAGAAAAGAAAGAAAAAAAGAAGGAGAGTGAGTTTAAATCAAGATTATCATACTGGTTACATATTGGAACTTTGGCAATAGCTCTTAATTAAACATATCAAAACTCAAATAATTAAATTATCATACTGTGGGTATATCCACTGGTCTGCTAGTTATATATATATATATCATACTAAAGCTGAGTGAATAAATAATAAAATTATAGTTTTTCTAAGGCTTTTTCCTGTTTAGTAAGCACAAAAATTCATACAAAAATATTCCTTAGTTTAGGTTATGTTTGAAAGAAATCCATTTTAATTTGCGTTCTAATTAGTCGTAATTTACAATAAGTACAAAAAACTGCCTGTCTCTCTACTTCTCATTTTGTCTGTTACTTTCTCCCCTCTCTAGATATTTTGATTACCTCTCGTTATATATCTTAGTTTTCTTACTGGGTGTTTAGAAAAGAGAGAGGGGTTGAGAGAAGCCAACTCATGAATATCTGGCTCTTAATGAATTGCAGATTAGGTCTAACGTTCTATTTCTTAGAAATTTTACAAAATGATTTAATGTTTGTTTGTTAGGGTTTTTTTTGGGGGGCATTCCTGGCCGTATTCATTCTTTTTTTAAACTTTAGTTCGTTTTTGCAAACTCACTTTTCCCTTATCCCAATTACTACCCAGAGCTCAATGGGTGACCCAACGGTTCACGTTTTTATCTGAATTTTAGCGATAGATAATAAATGAAATATTAATTCAATTGACCGTAACGTTAATTTTAAGTGACCAGCTCATATGTCAATAGGCTATGCGGTGATTAGAACTGGGAAAAAATCAAGACAACGCACCACACACATACTTTATATGTGTGTGGTGTTGTGTGTGTGTGTGTGTGTATATATATTTCCAACCCCACGCACGAGCAGGATGCGACCACAGGTCAATTTCTTAAGCGGAGTTAACAGGTTTGAATTCAGAGTTTTCCTTCTCCTAGGACCGGTTGCCTAAACCAAGGTTAAAGAGCCCCGACTGCCCTACTATTTACCCATAGCTGTAGGAGAGTAGGATTCAGACCTTTCCCAAGCCGGATTTAACCGCTAAGTGATTGCAATTACCACGTCCAGATCTTAGAACTCGGGCGACGAGTCCATTGTGTGTGTATGTTGATATATATAATATATATTATATTATGTGTGGCGTATATTATGTGGGTTGTGTATGTAGTAATATATAGTGTTTGTGTATGTATATATATATATATGTGTGTGTGTATATTATATATGTGTGTATGATATATATATATATGTGTGTGGTATATTATATGTGTATATATACAATAGTGTGTGTGTATATATATGTTGTTGTGTGTGTGTATATATGATGTGTATGTGTATATATATATATAATAATATATATATATATATAATTTAGCATAGAATTCTTTTATCAAGAAATATCCCATGATGAAAAGTAAAAGTCATTATTTTTGTTCTGGATTTCCCAACGTTTCTTTTTTTTAAGTAGGATAGTTATTTCGACTGTAGCCATTTAAAATTCGGCTACGCTGATATTTTTCTACCATTGATAGATCGGAAAATCTTGTGGCGGCCTCTATTTCCCTTTTCGTGACGGATTCGTCTTCGTATTTCTGTCGGAGCTAAACAAAATCACGTATACACTTTGATAAAACAGAACTGATTAAGTCCAAAGCAGCAAGTATTCAGTAACAAATTAAGAAGAAAATTGTTGCCAAAACAATAACTGAATATGCAAACAACTGTAATTGCGTAATAATTGTGATGTAGCGGAAGCCCTGTCCACTAGGGTTCTTAGAATACGCCGACTGCACCTCTGAAGAGGGATAAAATCCCCCACCCAGTGAAGCGACTGTTGGCCATATTGGCACCCGTGAGGCTTAAGGACGGAACTCTGGTAGCCTGAGCAGTCCATGATATTGTAACACTTCCACTTGGGCTAGACGGGCGGTCTGAGAAGCCCCCTTCGATCAATCGGCTAGTCACGTCGAGGTCCTGAGCACCTATATGATGTCCTAACCCTATTTCCCTTATCATATTATGGGCTAGAATGCGGTGCTGAGGCTTCATGTCCTGGATATGACGTTAATTACCTGGATTGTAGAGTTTCAGTTCTGGAGGTCTGGGGAATGTGGAGTACCCATTTCATCCCATTACTCCTAGGTCTACTGTGATCTAGAGTGGTTGTAGCCTGTTAGTTTCCATCGATGGGTTAAATAGAAAAAAGAATCTTAAAAAATGTATTTTAAAAAGTTTGAGTACCCACTAAGAATGAAAATCAAACAAAATGTCTTCGTATAAAATGATCCAATGGGTTGACATGCCGTAAAATCCAACCAGATCAATTCAATAGAATAAATTATCAACATCAGGGGATTCACAAATCAACAATTTAAGAAAAGTGGTAAGAAACGTTCTGGTCCCATCTGTCAGAACTATTCATAACTGTTCATATTTGCCTCCATCTTGCCATATTACTACTGGTTGGTCATAATAATATATTTTCAGCTAGTATATCAAATCTGAGACCTGTCAGCTGGAATATATATTTAATTAAATAATTAAATATATATTTAAAACATTTATCTTATTTCACTTAATATTTATATGCCGTAAATGCCGTTATAGGGCGCATGGTGTAATGGTTAAGTCGTAGGAAATTGGACTCGTTGAGTTCAAAATCCTGCATTTCACATAGCGCGAACCCTTTGAAAAGATATACATCTGACTACTCTCCCTCCAGCATGGGTAAATAGCAGTACAGATAGGGCTCTTACCATGGCTAGGTAACCAGTAAAGGAGAAGAAAAACAATGAATTCACACCTGAAAACACCTGTTAACTTCGCGTAATAAATGACTTTGTGTCGCATCCTGTGGAGGCTTGGTATATATATATATAAATTTATATATAATATATAGTATTCTCCGTTCAGATGCCAGCTTATTCATTATATTATATTATTATATTATATTCTTTATATATGCATTTAACCTAATGCCCTTGGGAAAGTAGGAATCCAATTCTCCCTCCGGCTATGGATAGCGGACTGGGCTCTTTACCTGGCTAGGTAACCAGTATAGGAGAACGAAAACTCTGAATTTCAAAACTGTTAAACTCGGCAGGGTTAGGGGTAGGGTTGGATTGACTCAGAGAGTAAGTTTTCCAATTTAGATTTTTCATTGACTATATCTCATAAAAGTCTGTCTGTCTGTAGGGAAAGATGACCAGGCACCTGTCAAAAAATTAAGATCCATTAGGAGGGAAAAAATATTTGACAAAAAACAGTTTAATCAATGTTCATGAAATGTCTAGTTAAAATTAATTGGACAAATATTTCTTTTATTATCTGGCATTATTTCTTTGTTAAATTTGTTTACATTTTTTTATTTTAATTAGATTAACTCTTTGCTTTCTTAAGTTTACTTTCTCCCGCCACTGCAATCCTATGCAATCCTACTGCAAACCACTGGTTGCAGCTCTTGTGCGTGTCTTGTTTACCACTGAAATTTATTTTGTGAACCACCACTGCCATTTTTTGTTTTGTTTGTTTGTGCACCTGAAAACACCTGTGAAAACTCCGCGTAATAAATTGAACTTTGTATCGCATCCTGCACATGCAGAGGCTGGTATATATATATATTATATATATATATACGCGTAAAATCCAAACCAACAAACATGTGACGTAGCGGCGTGGCTGTTTGCGTTTCTCATCGTCAGGAAAGGCATGAACCTATTTCGTTTTCCCACCCTTCGTCAATGAGTAGATAGTATGGTAGACTGGGCTCTTTAATCTTGATAGAGTAGCTCGTGTTGAAACTTGCCTATGGCTTGTGGCGGATAAAGTAGTATGACAACTATTAAAATATAGGTACCATCTATTTCAGAATGTTTTATTTCTACGAAGGATGGGGAGCTTTAAAACGTTATATAGTCATTGACCAGAAGTGGCATTTGTTTCTTTTTGTGGTGGATTGTGTCTGACGAAGGTAAGTTAGAGAAGAAACACATCTCGCTCTCTCTCTCTCTCTCTCTCTCTCTCTCTTCTCTCTCTCTCTCTCTCTCTCTTCTCTCTCCACACTAAACCTACTTGCCAAATAAGAATCCAGGGAATAGACTTGGGTCATAACTACAGAGTAGAATAAACTAACCTGCTATTTAAACCACCTACCAAAATCTGGATTGACAGAAACATTCAGCTGCAACACAGCTGAATACTGGTCGCTTCATAATTTCTACATGCTACTGACTTATTCTCACACGGGTTTCATCATATATATATATTGGTTGTTGTTTTTACAGGACGTCAACCCTTGGGTTATTTTATGCCGAAGACATTTTGTTTTTATTCATTTTTGTTGGGTATTTACTTGGTCTAAAAACCCAATATTTCTAAACACACTTTTTTAAACTCATTTTGGATCTATTTAACCCATAGATGGGACCGTAACATGCACTACCATGCCGGTTTCGAGTGGACCTGGATAATGGCGATTGAAAGGGGTACTCCACACTCTCCAGAGCGCCAGAATCGGAAACTTCACCACTAATACAGTTTATCGTCACAGACAGGACACCAAGGCTCACAGCCACCGCCTTCTTATACATACATGATAAAAAGGGTTGGGATTTGCCATAAGGGTAATGGCCCGGGCAAACCATATAGTGCCTGGGTTTGATGTGACCCAGCCGATTGATTGGAGGGGGATTCTCAGACCGCCCGTCTAGCCCAAGTAAGGATCAAAGTGGGAGTGTTACATATCATGGCTGTTCAGCTACCAGGGTTCTGTCCTTAAACATCACGGGTTTGCCAACTAATGGCCAACAGGTGGCCCCATGGGTGCAGGTGCAGTCGGTTTATAAAGCCAAAAGTGGATGTTGCATATTCATGGACTGCTCAGGCACCAGAGTTCAGTCTCATCAGATTAACATTTACACAGACTCTATTTACATATCTATTTATATAGAGTCTATGTAAATGCTAGCTGATGAGACTGGACTCATATTGAATTTCTGGTCGAAATAAATTTGTAATAGCCAAATGACTGTTAAGTTTTTATTTCTTTGAAAGTACACACACACACACACACACACACATATATATATATATATATATTATATATATATATAATTAGGCGACCTGTGAACTCCTTGTGTTCTCATTGTGATAGCGGTACATCATTACCACTGAGTTTATTTAGAAAGGAGTGAAAAATTCTAATTAGTACCATTGTGTGAATTTGGATAATTAAAAAATTGTGTCCTTAATAAAAACTGGATTGGGAATTCCGTTTCCCCCCCTCTCTCTCTCTCTCTCTCTCTCTCTCTCTCTCTCTCTCTCTCTCTCTCTCTCTCTCTCTCTCTCTCTCTCTCTTTCCGTAGCCAGAGCATTCTAAGTGCATTGCTCAAGTGCACTTAAAATCCTGTGGAAAAAAAAGGACAAAAAACGGAATTCCCAACCCAATTTGCAATAAATATAATTCTGTGGGGTCTGGATTCGAACTGAACGTATTTTTTCAATAAAATCTCTCATGTCATGTACTGTTACTCTCTCTCTCTCTCTCTCTCTCTCTCTCATAATATTATATATATATAGTGTATATATATATATATATATTAGGGTTATATTTATGAGTTGTGAAGCAATAACTACTTTTACAGACGTAAAATGACAACATCCGAACTCTTTTTTTAGTTACTTTTCTTTTTTAAGGCGGTGTTTCCGCTCTGTTTATCCCGGCATGGGGAAAAAAACGCTACTTGAGCCAAGAATTAAAAACTACTTACTTTGGTGTTTGTAGAAGGGATGAAAAGGAT
>CM042157.1:48576429-48621429 GCA_023376005.1 Doryteuthis pealeii | reverse complement strand
ACCACTAGCTGCAGTTTAACGCCCTACCCATGACACTAAGACCCTCAATCACCGTCTTCTAGCGCATATATGATAAAATATGTTGGGGGTTGCCATCTGAGCTATAAGGTTGGGACAATCATATATGTGCTAGGGCTTGACGTGATCAGCAGATTTACCCAAAGGGTCATCTCCGAACGCCTGTCTAGCCTAAGTAAGCTTGGATCTGTGCGGTAAAGTCGGGAGCTGACGATAGGTGTGGTGCACCACCTCAGACGGAACAAACAATCTCCCTGGTCTAGCGCTAATGAAAATGAGATTGAAAATGAGATACTAACAATAAACCACTTTAGTCATTAACATTTCCTCACCCTCAAAGCTGCATATTTCGAAACTATTTTTATTAAACATTTGCCGTTACTGATTTCTAATACTATCATATTATTCTCAAACGTATTAAAAGCAATCCTATATATAATTTTATATAGAAAACAATTAAAATATCATGAGATAAGTGTAATATTTTTATATTCGTTCTTATTTAGTTTCGTTTGTGTTTCTAATTTAATATAATATTTTATTACATTAAAACTTAAATACTTGCGCCCTGACAGAGTGGCCTATTGTCGGTATCAGCTGGACAACGAGGGAGTATATCCGCTTTTCGCTAGCGTAAGACCAGGAAAACTGTTTTTACAGCACTGTCAGCTCCCCACTTTACCGCACAGATTAGATCACCCAATCGGTGCTACTCATGCGCTGAGTTGGCGGAGATCTTGCGATTCCAAGGCGTGTACTCTACCGACTAAGCTTTGATAGTTGTATATAAAATTGTTTTGAAATATGCAGATTTTAGGGGGACGAAATGGTAATGACTTTCTAATGATTTTCTATGTTTAGCTTATTTTGGCACAAGGATAAAACAGGTTATGGGGGCATCTACAAATAATGAGACATTTCTTTCATTATTTGTCAACTCCCCCACACATACCAGAGTTGCTGGATCTGAACTACTGAAAAACGAAGAGTAGTGAATCTACTACATAAATGGCAATTTCTCTCTGTCTATATATATAACCATTTGGCGCCTACACCAGTGATCCGGTCATAATGAAATTTTACACACATACTAAACTAATATTCATGAATGGGACTGGCTAATTGGATTTTCATAAATAATGGAACCCCTGGGGGGTATTTTTACAATGGAGGAGGAAATGTGCTATTTTAGTATGGGGAAATGTTAATGACTTGGTTGGATTTTACGGCATGTCAACCTGTTGGGTTATTTTACGCCGAAGACATTTTTGTTTTATTCATTCTTAACAGGTACTCATTTTTTAACTCAATTTTTAAAAATAAATTTTAACTGATTTATTTCTATTTAACCCATAGATGGCCTGAATAATACAAATAATACAAATTATGAAGCCTCATCTAAAAATTCAGAGAAATATGCGTTTTCTTACTTTTATCTTTTTTTTTTTTTTTTTTTTTTTTTTTTCTTCAGCGGCCAGTGCGATATCAAATACGTGTTCCGGTGTTAACATGGTTGGGCGCGCACAGTGGGGCGCCAAATTGCCTAAAGAAGTGACCAGCATGGAAGTGCCTGTTTCCCTAGTGTTCATCCACCATACAGCGATGGGGGAGTGCTTTAATCTCAGCAAATGTATAACAGAAATTAAAAAAGTTCAAGATCTACATATGGTTTCGAACGGTGAGTAAAGGTCCACATCACTGGAGAGAGAATGAAACTAAACATAACACTCAAACTAATCTATATATCAATACTCTTGTTCCTTAATCTTACGACCGTTATCATCTTGCAACACTCTCTGGTTAAAAATGAGGCCGTCCACATCGTCCAAGATTAAATGTAAAAATGTCAATCTGATTATCTGGTGTTGCTTATCCACCGAATTCTTATTTCTTGTGAGTGTCGTCACCTCAGCTAAATAATGTACTATTCCGTTTTTATCATAAATAGAAGAAAGTGAAGAATAAAAAGGGAATGCTGCTCAGAAAAAATATAAGAAAGAAGAAAGAGAGTAGAGAAAAGATAGAGAGAGCAGGTGGGCGCGTGGAAACGAAATCGCTACTGTATTTCAATCGAACATAATGAAAAGATGAAAAGAAGGAAAGAAAGAAAAAAAGAATGTGAGAGTGTTAAATGAAGCTTATTTTATATATTTATTATTTTTTACATATTGAACTATTTAGGAATAGCTTTTAAGTAATCATATCAAACATTGTGGTAATCAAATTATCATACTGTGGTATATCCACAGGTCCTGCTAGTAAATAAATAAAGAACAGAAAAAAAGGGTTGTGGGGATTTCCTTTATATCTGAAATCACAGGGAAATCCCAAAACTAGTTTTATTAGCATTTTACGGCAGATTTTATTATCCATACACCTGCACGATTCAGGGTTTTTCCCAACACGTCTCTTACGGAGTGGAGTGGGTATCACGCACATCTCGGTTATTTCGTGGTAATAATTGAAACCTGCAGTTAAATTTCCAGAGAGCTTAGGTTATAATTATTCTAATTAGTCATACTACGAAGGTAATCTAAAAAGTAAGGTCTCCAAAACGCTGGGGACGCAGGGGAATTGTTTGTGTGATAATTGGCAACGCTGTTGGGTTTATTGCGCATGCACCTACGCCTGTGCCTGTGCACGCCTCACTGCCATGCTCTGTCTTGGTATGACAGTCGTTTCTGGTGGAGCTCCCGTTTGAGGCTCCCGCTAAGTGTATGGCGAGTCATGCATGGATGTCAAAAATGTCCGCAACGACGACGAAGTTCAACGCTTCTTCAACGAAATAGCAGCTCCACCCATTTCACTACAACGATCAGAATAACCAAGGTGTGCTACTAATGCGCTGAATTAGCGAGAGCTGATATTGAAACCAGAACTTTGTGATGGCTTGATGGATGCTCTACCAAGATTATTCAGCTAAACGTGAATTCTTTTTTGCTCAAAGTTAACATTGCGCTTTCGGGACTACGTAGTATCCCTTCATTGCCATTACTCCCAGGTCGACTCTGACCCAGACTGGTAGTAAATGTTACAGTCCCATTTATGGGTTAAATAGATCCAAATATGAGTTTAAAAATGTTTTTAAAAATTAGTTTTAATGACCGTAGTTGAAGCTCGAGAAATAATCAATATTACAGAAAAACACTTGCACTATTGAGCGACGGTGAAACAACTTACAATATTTAAGTGGGCAAAACTGGTATAATTAGGCTTCGTGCATGTTGCAATTTCTAAAAAATAAAATAAACAGGAGGCATTAATTTCGGTACGCACTTCCTATGATGTCGTGAGTATGACAGGTTGAATGAGAAAAGTGGGCATTTACCCAACCCGTTCGCCACGGGTAGGTTATCATACAAAGTCGCAAATATGAGACATCCAGCGAGGATGGAACTCGCTATTAACTATTGATTATGTTCAATTGAAACAGATTAGCTTTATCGCTTCCGCGCACTATCACCCTCTGTTTATCTTTCATTTACTCTCTTTATATTTTTCCGTGTAGCATGTCCTATTTCTTCGATTTCTTTCTTTATAATAAAAACGGAATGGTTCATTATTTAGCCGAAGTGACGACACTCATAAGAAATAAGTATTCGATTAAACCATACCAGATAATCAGGATTTACATTTTTTTTTTTTTTTGCATTTTATCTTGGACGATTTGAACGGTCTCACTTTTAACCAAATGGTATTGCAAGGTCATAACGATCGGAAGATTAAGGAACGAGAGTGTAATAATAATAATAATAATAATAATAATAATAATAATAATAATAATAGCTGTGCCAATTATAATTGGTGCGATTGGAACGGTCCCCAAGGGTCTAGAAAAGAGTCTAGATGAAATGGAAATCAGAGGAAGACTCGAGACCATCCAGACTACAGCATTATTGAAATTGGCTAGAATACTCAGAATCCTGAAGACCTGAGGAGACTTGTTGTCATTCAGCCTCCATTGAATAATAATAATCGGAAAAGTCCTGGGGACCTGAGGATACTTGCTGTCATTCAGATTCTAGTGAAAGACCACTGACTGGTGTGAAAGATTACTACTACAACTACTACTACTGGTGTTGAAATTTAGTAAGGGACATACTTCCAGCTACATCGGATAGCAGCACTTAGGGGAGAAACTTCCGGTTTCACCGTTCAGCAGCAGCAGGCTGTCCCCTTGTGATCACGTGATGATTTTTATAAAAGCGAGCACCCGCTTCCCGCACCCCCTCTTTTTCACACCTAACCCCCTAGCGCGACACACGGTAGATTGTAGCGTCCCTGCTACACTCTATTTCAGCCAGCCACATTTAAGGATAAATTCGGACATAGAATAATAACCCTAGAAGGCAATTCTTTGCTCACCGACCCCACGAGGCTTGTGGATTTAGAGACTTTATCAAATACCCGAGACGGTCGATATATTGCCTACTACATCTCTCGTTAGGATTTAGAAAGCCTTCGGCAATTTGCTACAATAACTTCGGATATAGCTCTACCCCCAAATAATTCTGATACTCAGAAGTCTAGTACAAAAATTCTTGCAGGGCTAACTCTTGCAACCCAACTAAATAAATAACTACCTAGAACTACCACGGTCTCTAAGATCCCTGAACAACCAAATTACCAGTAGCTATATGCGACCTAACCTCAACGAACATTGATTTGAACATTCATTAACCCTTTGATTTAATATATTATATGTATTGTGTGTATGTTTACCGTGTATCAAACCCTTGTTTTAGTCTATATGCCGTCGTCTTCTTGTCTTTGAATTTCCCGCCTATCTTTTCACTCTGCTCTATTGTTCCCCGTAAATTATCTCCCCTACACCATAGGGGCCATTTAATTTACATTTAGATTTCTTTACTACTACTACTATAATAATAATAATAATAATAATAATAATAATAATTTATTTTCAGGATGGTCAGACATTGGTTACAACTTTTTGGTCGGTGAGGACGGACGAGTGTACGAGGCCCGCGGTTGGAATCGAACTGGTGCTCACACCAAGTACTATAATCACGTTGCTGTTGCAGTGTCTGTAATGGGGAACTTTGAACAACGGATTCCCAACAAAGCAGCCCTGGATGCCGTTCAGAATATTATCGACTGCGGTGTACAAAAAGGTTTCATAGCTCGCAACTACAAACTGTATGGCCATCGAGACGTGCGCGATACCAAATGTCCCGGGGATGCATTCTACAGACATATCCAACAATGGTCTCACTACAGCTTCAATAAGCCAAGCCTTCATCTGCCTCCAAAAACCGATTCAGTGTCGATGTGCATTCCTTCTCTAAAGTTGGTTGTCATCGGACTTTTGTTAGAGGTTATCACAATATTGGTCAACTTTTAATTTATGCTCGTTCTTATTTTTATTGTTTTTGCTATTAGTTCAAATTAGAGTTGTATTATATGATAGTTGTCATTGGAATAATTATACCACTCTTTATTTTCTTGCTTGGTTACACTCAGTGACGACACGTCATTTAAGTCAGAACTAACGCTAAATAGAATTTGCCAATGCTTTGTCAGTGTAAAACGGTGTGTGCCAAAATATGGTCCGCGGGGAAAAAATGTCCGGGTTCTGCAAAGCAAGGTGTCTTTTAATAGATTTTAACAAAAATTAATGAAACCAAATTTTCAGAAATCCAAGAAACAGCAAGATTGTTCGAATTAATCTGCTTTTCATTTTTTTTCTTCCCAAACATTTATAAATTCATCCCTATCTATATCTATTCATAACGGAGATTCGGTCTTAATTTGTCTGTAAACAAAACTACGTCACTGCTTACGCTACATTATCCCAAATCCTCAATATATAGAATAAAGAAGAACATTGAATTATATACACACAAAATTTAAGTATGCCAAATTAGACGGTCCTTATTGTTTTTTTTAAACAAATTTTAATAAATACATGCCCGGTATTATATATTTATATATAGTTTATTTATTTTAATATAGATTTTTACGAGAAAATTATTTACAAATAAGAATTAGTCACTTTTCCGTACCAAGAGCTTAACTAAAAAAGTTTACAAATAAATAAATACCTATGATTTTGTGTAAAAATTTATGTGTAAAATATTCAAAATAATTATTTGATTAATAATTAATAGAGGCATGAAATATTTTATTGGAGGGTGGGGAACAGAACTAAGTTTCCATTTCAAACTAATATATATATATATATATATATATATATATTTTTTTTTTTTTTTTTTAATTTTATTTTTTACTCTCTTGATAAATTTGATTTTACTTACTTATGATACAAAACCTCAGACACTGAATTCTTAACTCCCGGGATGGGAGACAATATCTTTCAAAAATTAATTTTTGCACCACTCGGAAGGTGTTTTGTTCTTTTTTGCTAGTGTTAATATAATTCGCATTATGTTTGTATGAATGTAACCATAAAGTCAGAAGAAGAAAAAAAACAGCACATTAGAGCGAGATTTTTACTCGAGCAATGTACTGAAAACGCTATAATTTAGAGCAGGCATGGGCAACCTTTTTCGAGAAGAGTGCCACATGAGACATGGCGCATCACCAGGTGGGCTGCACTACTAAAAATTCAAGGTAATGTTACGTTGAAGTTACCTACGGAAGACCATACGCGTAACCATCTGTCGTAAAATAGTGAAAAGTTGATTATTTTCTTCAGTAAAAAGATATTTTCTATTTGTGGGTAAAAAGATATTTTCTATTTGTATGTGTGCTTAACATCAGCTTTTAGTCATATTAATTTTTGATGTAATGAAGATAACTAACAAATGCTAATTAGAAACCTTCACTCCTTCCTAAACATAAGCACCAATATCATTATGGATCACTGTTAACTATAGAATGCTAATAAGAATCCTTCACTCCTCCCTAAATATAAGCATCAATATTATCGTGGACCACTGTTAACTATGAAATGCTAAATAGAATCCTTCACTGCATTCTAAATAGAAGCATCAGTATCATCATGGACCGATGTTACAACAGAAACTCAATATTCATTGGCTGTCTCATAACAAAAATATTGTTTTCCATTTGTATGTTTAATTTATTATATTTTTTTATAAATAAATTATCTTTATAAAACAATTTTTGTTTCAATTATTTTTCAATTAAAATCTGGATAGCGGGAGTTATCCATTAAATGTGGGTATGGTTTGAATTGTTCCAGACTGTAGCCGTATCAGTACTATTATTTGGACTTTAACAAAACAACTTATAAAAATTAGTGCATTAGGTTACATAAAAGATAGTAACCCAACACAGAATACTTGGTAGGAAAATAAAGACAAGATAATACTTAATTCAATATGCTATATAATACTTAATTCAACAAACCTCAAAAAGGGAACAAAGTTCCTTCCCAAGCTATAAAACAGTCGCAATATGTTCGAGGACAAATATTAAAGAGGTGGAGGCCACTTACTATTTCTCAGGTTTTGAAACAAAGGCAAAGACCGTGTGCGCCGTTGCTGAGAAACGGACGACTACGTCTGTCCTTCTCAAATCAAGTTCCTAAAATAGAGAGAGAGATTTTTGGGTTCACTTTGTCATGTGACCAAAAACGGACTTTTGGCGAGGAAGAGTTCCTCCAACCCTGATGTTGCCTCCCTACAACATGGAGAAAAGCAGGATAGGAAATACACAATGATGCTGCGTGCTGTTTTGAACAAATCATGGAAGTAGCACCCTACAAAACAGCAGCTGTACGGCCACTTACCCTCATCTCACAAACCATCTTAGAAAGACGAACAAGATATGCTGAGCACTGCTAGAGAATTAAGCATAAACTTATAAGCAACGTTCTCCCATGGACTCCTACATATGGAGACACCAATGTGAGCCGATCCCAAAAAACGGGAATCCATGCAGTAAGCACGCCTTGATATGATGATGATGATGGTGGTGGTTTGCGCAATTTTTGGTAAATCGTACCAGTGTGGCTATCTTTCATCACGACCTGTGCAATTTCGCCGGACAACCGATAGGTATTGTTTTGATATCTGATACATGTATCCATGTACATCCATATACATGCATATACGCTACCTACGCTCACATACGCGTATACAGATGCATTCACCCCGCACGCTGACAGAATCTGTTTCAACCTTTAGCGGTCTTCTTCAAGAGCGATTATCAACATCATTTGTTTTTTTGTTTTTTGAAGAATGTTTGATTCATACTGTCGGATTCACTTCGATTCACTTACATATTTGTCTTTTGAAAAAACAAAATATTTGGATTTTTACATCCGGAGGCTAAATATGATGTACAACACCACGGATTTTATCAACACCTTCAATCCTTTGAAAACTTTCCATCTTTTTTCAATTGTGTTGTGGACTTTTAAACTTACTACCTTATAGCTGGAATCATGAACATTTTTGATATTCTTATACATTTTTCATATATCTTTACAACAAACTCTTTTGAGTTTTCCTGTGGATTATAAATGCTTCTGATTTTTTTAAAATAAAATTTATTTTATTTTTGACACAGTATATGCATTTTTAAATTTAAATAAATTCTGGCTCCGAACTCGAACGTTCACAGGCGTTCGTTTGTACCCTCCTATTCTTTTAACGGTTTATTTATTTCCGTCTCTCAATTATATATATTTCGTTCTTGAAGAAGACTGCGAAAGATTGAAACAGATTCTGTCAGTGATTATCAACATCATTTGTTTTTTCAAAAAATGTTTAATTCATACTGTCGGATTCACTTCCATCTACTTACATATATATATATATATATATATTGATGGGAAAATTGTTATAGGCATTTTAGAATATGAGTACTGCATTGAAAATTAATTTTATTTAAGGATGGTTTGTATTGTTTGATGTATAAATATTCTAGTATTTGGAGTCTTGTTTATTTTTTTCTTTGTGCAGAATGTGCGTATTTTCCGTTAGGATATTTCGGGAATTAGAGTGGGGGTATGCATGTAATTTTAGATGTTGTGAAATGGAGCTATTATCTGTCATATGAAGAGTTAAACGACGTGACAAAGTCGTGGAGGTAAAACGGATGTAGGTATTTTCATTTTTTGGGAGACAACAATCTCCTAAGGGACATTTAAATCTGTATACTACATTGGTCTCATTAAGCCGACTTGTCTGGGGAGAGGAGTTGTTGCTGATAATGAGGTTAGTTGTTTTAAATTTTGTGTAATAAATAATCAATTTTACCTTATTATCGGGCGTGGATGCACTAACGTTGTTCCGAATTTTCTTTTTTTTTTTTTTTTTTTTTTTGTGCTATTTCATCAAGTTTGTAATTCCTGTGCATCTGGTTGCGATAATAAATGTTATTTGAAGAAGTATTTGCTGTAGTATGTTTTTCCTTGTGGTTAGCGTCTATTTTTTGGATGGTCTGTTTGATTTGTTCGTCAATGACGTGATTAGTAAATCCGTTATTGACCAGTGTCTGTTTAATGTTTTTTTTAAGTTCGGAGTAGAATATCGGCTTTGAGGAAGAAATGAGTTTTGCGCGATATATTAGGTTTTTTATTATAGCTTTTGTGTACCTTTCAGGACACTCACAATTAAAATTAAGAGTAGTTGAGTCAACAGTTATAGGCTTTTTATATGGATATGTTGTAAAAGTGTTATTGTTAGTGCCGATCAATACATCAAGGAACGGGAGTTGATTATTATTGTTTGGTTCAAATTTAGTAAAATCGGACCCAAAACGGAACCCTTCGAGATACCGTCCTGTTGTACATATAAATTACTTAGATGGTCGTAAAATGGGACTTCAGTTGTGCAGTAGAGGAGTTTTTTTTTACGGATGTTGGGATTAATTTTAAGAGGTGGATATGAAGGATCGTTGTAAATATTTTCTATGATGATGTCTATATTTTCTTTGCCCGGAACGTTGGTGAAAAGATTTTCAACATCAAGTGAAGTTATGATTTTGTTATCTGGTTTTGAAGTATGTAGGATTTAGAGTAGTTGATGGCTGGATTTCAAACTGTAATTAGTGGGTATATATGGGGAAATGATATGATTAATAATCTTAAGTTAATTCATGTATTGGTGTAGTAACTTGTGAAATAATAGGGCGGATAGGGTGTTGAGGTTTGTGTATTTTGATTGTACCGTAAATGTAGCCGGGTTTATAGTCACCGATGATATATATACATATATATATATATATATATATAAAGTCATCCACAGACACGTGTTTCGGCGTTTCACGCCTCATCAGTGTGGCTAGACACAACAACTATCCTTGGCTAGGGTCGAACTCCGACTGACTGTTTTCCGGCCTGATATCTTATCCCCTCAGCCATTGACAGCTGCTGTAGCGAGGCTGGTGTTTAAACTATTAAATACATAGGTTTGTTTATATATTTTACGGTCACAGAGAGATCAAGTTTGCGGCCAAACGATCATTGCTTATATATATATTGAGGGCGCTATACTTATATATAAAGACATAGATCATCGCTCCGACGATTGCATAGGCGACAACCTGACAGTTGCCATCTGCCGTTTTTATCACGGAACGATCATTTAATTATTACAACATTTGATATGTTTACTAAAGAGCTATTGCTATATAATTCAATATATAAAACGTATAATCATCTTGATTTAACTCTTTCGCTCTTTTTTTTTTCTTTCCATCTTTTTATCTTTTCAGTATGTTCGATTGAAACGTTATCGCTCAACCACTCTCAAACTTTCCCTTACTCTCTTTGTTTGTTTGTTTCTTTCTTATCATGTTTTTCTGTGTGTCATGTCTTTTTCTTCCCTTTCTTTCTTTATGATAAAAACGGAATAGCCCATTATTTAATTGAGGTGATAACGCTCATAATAAATAAGAATTCAGCAGATAAACAACACCAGGTAATCAGGGTTTAGATTTTTGCATTTAATCTTGGACGATTTGGATGGTCTCATTTTTAAGTAGAGGGTGTTGCAAGATGATAACGGTCGGAAGATTAAGGAAGAAGCGTATTGATATAAAGATTAAGATAAAAGATTATTACCGGTGATCGGGATTGAACCTGCAACCTACAGATGATGAATCACTGAGAACTCAACCCTTATATCCGTTGCGCCATGTCTATGACTAATATAACTAATACAGATTATCAAACCTCATTTCAAAAATTCAAACAAATAGGTTCTATTTTAGTTTATCTATTTATTTATTTTTCCCTTGATTTTTTTCCAATATAAAACGAACAGTGAGATTTATTCCTAGAAAAAAAAATTCAAATACTGAAGGTAGGAATGTTAATGTCTTCCTTTTTGTTGCAATGTAACACAATGAACAATTCATTTCTGATGGGAATTTCCGACTTGTTTTTAAAGTTACACTTCCTTGAAATTTTCCTGTTTTACACACCTATAATCACTATTCAAAATAAACACTTGTAGATCAATTACAAACTAGTAGTGAGTTCGATCCTCACCAGGTGCCTCATATTTGTGGCATAACACCAAATCTCAGCTGTGGTTAATTTAAAACTGGGTCGCTTCGCCTGGTTTAATGGTTCGCGACCTAACCTAGTAAACCATTGTTAGTGAGTTTGATCCTGACCGGGTGCCCCATATTTGTGGTACTGCACCAAGTCTCAGCTGTGGTTAATTTAAAACTGCGTCGCTTCGTGTGGTGTAATGGCTAGCGACCTAACCTAGCATCCCGTTGTTAGTGAGTTCGATCCTCACCGGGTGCCCCATATTTGTGGTATTGCACCAAATCTCAGTTGTGGTTAATTTAAAACTGGGTCGCTTCGTGTGGTGTAATGGCTAGCGACCTAACCTAGCAGCGCATTGTTAGTGATTTCGATCCTCACCGGGTGCCTCATATTTGAGGCGTTGCACCAAATCTCAGCTATGGTCAATTTGAAACTGGGTCACTTCACATGGTGTAATGGTTAGCGTCCTAACCTAACAGACCATTGTTAGTGATTTCGATTCTCACCGGGTGTCTCAAACTGCTAGGCCGTGTATTAAACTAAGCTAAACTTAATAAATAATTACTACTAATTATTTTTCTGACCAAACTGGATTGACTCAAGGACTTTTTAACGTGGGAAGCTACACACAAACCGAAACTCATACAGTTGCCCAGTGCTAAATATTAGATGCTTGCAAGGAAATAAACATTTTCATTCACTTGTATTTCATTATAATAGGGGAAGTTTCCGTGGAGTAGTGGCTAATGCGCTGAACAGTAAAATCACAATGAGTTCGTATTCCGGTCACGCTATTACGTTCACATTTGGACTAATACCTCCATTAAAGATATGAATACTTTCATCCCCCAACTGTGGGTTCAATAGTACCTCTACTGTTCTTCTACAAGGATGGTTTTGGCATTAAATAAAACATGAAGGTTGATATGTCATTAAACAAAGAAACCAAACCATCATCGTCCTCCTCTTTCCCTCCTCCTTTTATCTTCTTCTTCCCATCCTCATATCTTCTTCTTCTTCTTCTTCTTTTAACTTCATCCCAACTAAGGGTTAAATACTACCAGTACTGTTCTACAAGGATGACTTTGGCATCAAATAACCCACGAACTTTGATATACCATTAAACAAGAAACCAAATCAAACCAAAATTGTTATTATCACTCGTTACTTCAAACTAGATAACTGCTTGCATTTGATAACTTCAAAATTGAATTAACACTTCAGCATTTAGTAATCCAAGACTTAAAACCAACCAACCATGATGAAAATCTCTATTTCTTTCTGCTTTTTTAATTCTGTATTTTTTTTAATTCTGTATTATTGATTAAATTTAATGTACATCAGTTACATCTATGGGTTAGATAGTAACGCTACTGTTCTTCTACAAGGATGGCTTTGGCATTAAATAACACACGAAAGTTGATATGCCATTAAAAAAAGAGATCAAACCAAACGATAAAGATTATCACATTATTGTATAAGTTGCTGAACTGTACACACGTCTTTATACAAATTTTAAAATTCTAAACATTCTAAGCTTCAATTTTGATACTTTTCATTAACTCTTATATGTAAGACTATGGAGGCGCCTGGAGAAATAGTTTCCATCGTAGGCAATGGACGACGAAACGAGTTCAAATCCTGGACGAGACTGCTTGCATTTTCCATAACGCTAATATCATTGGGAAAGGTATGAATTCAACTATTCTCCCTCCAGCTTTGGGCAAATAGTAGGGCAGACTGGGCTCTTTAACCAGTCTAGGAGAAGGCAAACGCTGAATTCAAACCTGTTAAACTCCGCTTAAGAAATTGATCTTGTGTCACATCCTGCTCGTGTGGAGGGATTGGTATATATATATATATATATATATATATATATTACTCCATTAAAACGTTTTGTCACTTATCTTTTTGTTCGGGCAACACCGGTTATTCTTGCTAGTAGTTCAATATAGGGTAATTTCCAACAACAATTTCAGCGTGAAAAACAGCCGATTTTGATTAGATGCCCCAGTAATCATAAACTAATCTTCAGCTCCCACACCCAAACTCTAAAAATAGTTGACAATACTTACACAAAAAGTTGTTTTTTTATACACTGCATCGTAACAGTTTCTTTTTATAAATTCACAAAAGGGTAGGTTGATTTTTCACTTTTTTTTTAAGTGGTGGCTGAGCAATCCATGATATGCAACACTCCACTTTGGCCCTTACTTAAGCTAGACGGGCGGTCGGAGTGGTCTCCTCCGAATCAATCGGCTGGTCACGTCAAGCCCTACCACCTATATGATTGTCCCGCCTCTATTACCCTTATGGCAACTCCCAACCCTTTTTATCTGTGTGCTAGAAGGCTGTGGCTGAGGGTCTTTGTGTATGTTGTTAAACTCTATTTGATGGTCAGGTCCTAGTTCTGAAGCCTTGGGGAATGCGGAGAAGCTCTGCATCATTATTATTCCCAATTCCACTCTGACCCAGATTGATAGTACCTGTCAGGGTCCCATCTATGCGTTAAATAGAGAGAAAAAATTAGTGTAAACAATGTGTTTAAATAAACTGACATTTAAAAAATTGATTTCTACCAAACTATCTCTAAGAATCTATTTAAAAACTCTGTCGGCATTAAATGACCCATCGAGGTTGATATGCTGTAAAACAAAATAGACTTACCATGGCCAGCGAGATGTGTTGCATTCCTTAATTTAATTCAAGTCCACAAATTTTGAGATAAATTTTCAGTTTTGGAAACAAGAAAAAGTCGCACAGAACTACGCATGATGAGTATTATAGAGGGTGTTGCGCTTTCACAATTCCATGTTTCGTCAAAATATTTTGTTCAAAAATTTATTTCTAGGCACTCATCGTGTAATGGTTTTCGTCGGAGTAAATGGACCCGGTGATCCGTGTTCAGATCCTGGACGAGACTATATGCATTTCATATAGCGCTCATACCCTCGGAAAAGGTACGTATCCAATTATTCTCCCTCCAGGTATAAGTGAATGGTGGAGCAGACAGATGTATTCGTTTTTTCTTAAACCAGTTATTCAAAAATACATACTATATTTACTATGTGAACTACGATGGAAATAAAATGAAAAATATATGGTATATAATTTCATTTTTGCATAGAGGTTCCTTGAGAAATGTAATTTATTCTAAGGGTTACGCAGGAGTAAAAAGGTTGAGAAACACTGGTCTAGACGTCCAGACATCATCCCTTTGTTATATAAGTTGCTCAGCTGTGCGCATGTCTTTCTTTGAATTTTAAATGTTACAAAATCTTCAGTCTCAACACACTGTAACTATTGCTAAGCTGTTTGCAATCCCCACCCATACATACCCAGTCCCTTATCTTGCGGGCTTGGCTTAATCGTTGGGCTGTTGGTGACCTCTATTCCGTAACATGAATACAGACAATTAAACTTTTTTGTGAAAAATATCTGGTGATGTATCAAGGAGCTCATAAATCTTGCATGGCCGAGATTTTTTTTCTGACCTTAAAAAAACAAAAACAGAAAAATAATATTATTGACTGTAGGTAATATCTCTGCATTTTACTTGCTTAACCGGATCGGATATTTAAAAAAAAAACACCGCTTAGTTACGGGATTTACACGACCGATAGAAATAAAGTAGAGAAGTATGATTATGCGAACACATGAACTTCTATTTCGTATGGTTAATTTATACGAGACAAAAGGAAGAAAACAAGAAGTAGTTTATTGCCGACATTGGCCAATATATGAATGTCTTCAAAAATAAACGTGTGCTTGTTACTACATCTACCCATTCTACACACGTACACACACATACACACATACATATATATATATATGTGTGTGTGTGTGTGTGTGTGTGTGTGTACTTGTGTGTGTTTTTATATATACACACACACATAGCAATAGCATAACTTTTACAGATCACTACTGTCCTTCACAATCCTATAACCCCACCACCAGAACCTTTCCTTTTATGAGCCCTCAAATAACTCATCAACCCCACTGCAGATCCACAAAGTTTGATGCAAATATGACATAGGAAGGACGGCCTTTCCATTGTATCGGATTGATCAGATGATAAAATTTGATACTTATGCACCAGCATATGTCTCTTAAGACCAGAAGTTGACTTACATTGTTAGAGTTGCACAAGACAAATTGTTTGTTCCTGGAGTGTGCATGAATTGTCCCAGATGAGATTTCCTATGATTGACATACACAGCCTTAGAAATCAGAATCCGACCACATGTTTGACATTTCCAACCCTCACCAATATGAGAACATGGAGGTTTGGAAATGCATATATATATATATATATATATATATATATATAGAAAGAGAGACAGGGAGATAGATAGATAGATAGATTGATGTGTGTTTATATATATATATATATACATATATGCATTACACGCTTGTACATCCATCTCTCTCTCTCTCTCTCTCTCTCTCTCTCTCTCTCTCTCTCTCTCACATCCACGTACATATATATATATAGAGAGAGAGAGTGAGAGAAAGTTATATATCCAACTATTCTCCCTGCTGCTATGGCCAAAATAATAGGGCAGACTGGGTTCTTTATTGGTAGGGCAACCAGTTTAGAAGGAAAACTCTGAATTCAAATCTGTTAAACTCCGCTTAACCTTGTGTCACACTCTACTCGTGTGGAGGAGTGGATAAAATGTATATACATATATTGGACTCTCCCATTGATTACGACATCGGGAGTTTAACACTCCAATTATACTATTATCTCTAATTAAAAACATTCCGGGTCGAATCCGGACTTGTAATCCTAAAATTGTGGATTCCCAAGTTTTAATTCTTGCCGACATTGCTTAATATCAGGTTTTCATAATTAAACGTATGTTTGTTACTACATCTATTCATTCTACAGAGAGAGAGGGTGGGAGAAAATATCCAATAGACCGGTAAAATGGGAATGGTTCAATTTGGGATCATCTCTATCATCCGTATATCCACAATGCATGCGGATGTACAAATATAGATTTATATAAGGATTATTTCAAGTTTAATCTATGATACTTGATGAATTAATTATATACAGGTAGGTATGCTCCAATTTGCCGACTTTTTATAAGTGCGTAAATTGTTAACAAATATTTTAAAACGTCAATAAAAATGGAAAATTATATTTTTACTGTTTTTTTATGTTTAATATAAAGAACAATTCCAATTTTATGTGTTTAAAAAAGAAAAAAAGAACAGATTTCTGTTACATATAACGCATGTTTTTGTATGTTAAATAAATTTATGATAAATTGTTGATCTTTTTTAGATAGTTAAAGCATTTTGGCGCGAAAAATTCGAGCGACATAGTTTTTTATGGAGGGTTATAATTGTAATTGTAATAGTCTGAAACAAAAATGAATTGCTATTATTAGCATTTAGTCGATGCCTTAGCATTTAATTCTTAATATTATTGAAAAAAGCTGCGAATATTAAAATTAGAATGTTTAAAATTATCTACAATGAAATTCTATCAGAAATATTATAGAATCTTTATTAACAAAAAGCTAGACTTTTTTTTCTTTAATACATTTCTGATTAACTTAATAAATGTATTAAAGAAAAGTTGCCTCCAAATAAAATAATTAATCGCTTGAAAATAATAAACAGTGTCTGAGGTTTACACGTTCGTGAATTCAGCGGTGTTCGGTCACATCGGCTGAAACGTCGTGTAGATAACAATAAAGATGTAGACAATAGTCCGAATAATCCAAATAATACAAATTATGAAGCCTTATCTCAAAATTTCAGAGATAAAGAAAGGGTGAGGACAAATGAATAAATTAAAAGTTGAATATATATTTAACCTCCCGCGGAAGGTTTTAAATCCCTAAGGTTTCGAGACGAACTTTACTTTAAGGAAGAGAGATAACTAACTTAAGATCGTTACGGTTTATTTAACAACTAATGACGCCTAGGTGTCCCAACGTGGTGTAAAGGTTAACAAACTTGTCTCGCACATCCATTGTTATATACTCGTTTGACTCGGATATATAATGGGGAGAGAGTAGAGAGGTACTTGATCTGCTTGTTCTGTTTCGTCGGCGGCCATCTTCCTGTGGGCTTATTTTTGCTGGGCTTTCTTCCGTCTTCTAAGCTAGGTTATCTGCTTATTTCGTGGTTAATAAATAAGCAAGACATTGTTTTTGAAGACGTCTATTCTTTATTTTTTTTAAAACCTGCAGCCCGAAAGGGGTTTTCAACCGCGCTGTGAGAAATTGGCACTGTAGCAGCAAAGGACCCACACGTCTATTCCTTTCTACTAACTACCAAAATCTAAATCAGTTAACTTTTCACGCTTGCTTTTAGCCAATCAGCATCCAGGTCTGAGAAGGTGAACTGCCTTGTCAATCACCTATAACGGTTAATGGTAAATTTCCATTTACTATCCCGTTATTTTAATTTACTACACTTACAGACATAATTTGTAGTCTACCCACAAATTATGTAACACCATTACTACTGAATAACGAGTTCAATCCTCGCTGGACGCTCCATACGTGTAACCTTGTATCACATCCTACCCGTGGTGAACTGGTTAGGTGAATACCAGTGTCCCATAGTGGTGTAATTGTTAGCCAGATCCCTTACGACTGAATAGCGAATTCGATTCTAGTAGTCTACATTATTGGTTTTTCTTTTTTTCTTTCTTTTTAATCTTACATATTTTTTAAATAATTTTAAACATTCAGCTATTTTTAAGTAAATAGAAAAAATATATATTATCGCTACAAGTAGGGTGGGACACAAAGTCAATTTGTTAAGCGAAGTTAAGCTCGTTCGAATTCAGAGTTTTCCTTCTCCTAGACTGGCTGCCAAACCAAGGCTAAAGAACTCAGTCTGTCCTACTATTTACTCATAGCTGGTGGGAAGAACAGATGGATTCATTCCTTTCCCAAGGACATAAGTGCAAAATGAAACGCAAACAGAATTTTAACTCGACCCGACGATTCTGTTTCCTGCGACGATAACCGTTATGAAAATATGAAAAATATGGGTTACCCTCCCCTATCACTGAACCCGGGAGAAAGTGTTGGAATGGGTGTACCAGGCTTGGGACCTCGGTGAGCCCCCGACAGAATTAATAAGGTACAAAAATGTTTTTGAACATCTTTGAACAGATTGATAAACAAGTACTATCACAGTCTCCTCATTTTCTGTGATAATTTTTTTTTTTACTCTTCCTTATATCAACAAAAGCCCTGAAGAAGATCTACTCAACAGATCGAAACACTGCAGCGTCGGCTAATAAACTTACCACTCATTTTATTTAAACCTGTGTTTTTTCAAATTTCTCAGTATACTACATACCGTGGATTCACTTCCATTTCTCTTCACACACACACACACACACACACACATATATATATATATATATATATATATATATATATATATATTGATAATATAGTTGGCTATCTTTTTTTTTTATTTTTTTTGGAAAACTGACCAACTTACAATTCTATAACTGAGAAAAAAATTTTTTCTCATTTATCAAATTGATAATAGTTTGTGGAAATCTTCCACTTTGGCTGGTTGATATTTAACGGCATATCAATCCTTGTGGATTATTTAATGCCAAATCCTGTGTTTTTGTATATACATGATTTGTTTAACTTCATGTGTACTAATAAATACTGATGATTGACCATTCAAGTACCTATATGATAAAAAGTGAGTGTTTACCATAAGATTAATTTGAAGAATATGGTTGAGATAATCATATAGGTGCTAGAGATTGATGTGACCAGCCAATAGATCAGTTTGAACCTCTCTGACCGACCATCTACCCCAGGGTCATTCCATGTCAATTCACCAAGTCATTACACCCACCGACACCGAATTACTTGAAATTTGGCACAAATGTTCCCCTTCATGAGTTAGGAAAGTGTGTCAAATTATTTTGTATTAAACCTTACCGTTCTGATTTTAGAGGGTGGGTTATAATTTTCATATTTTGCCTCTAAATTAAGGCCGTGCGGTGTCGAAGAATCTGTGTTTTTTTTTTGTTTTGTTTTGTTTTTTTAATTTAAAAAATACTTCCATACATTCAATATTTCTGAAATTTGGTATGTAGGGCAAATAAGGACTGTAGAATCCAAATATCCAGCTATTTTAACTTTATACCTGATAGAAAATTTTATTTTGCTAACCCAAATGCATGACTCCAAAATCAACTTAATGTAGCTTACGGTCAGTCTGTAAAAAATATGTCATCTTTAATTTTCATAATATTTTTTCCTAACAAGGCGTTTCTTGACAAACTTAGGAACCTTCTCGAACTCAGGAACCTTCTTGTCGAACTTAAGAGCCTTGATATCATAATCAGGAGCCTTCACAGAACTTCGAACCGAACCCTTTATTCAATTCATGGAGGTAGACTGTTCTCATTCGGTTAACCATGACTGGGAACAAGATTCTATCTTCTTATCGCTCTAGGTCAGCATTGAATCTGCAACCTAGAGATGATTGTCACTTAGAACCATTTAAACTCAACCTTTATATCCATTGCACCATATCTCCAGCTAATCTTATTGTAATGGAGATTCAGTGTCTATCTGTGTATTAGTGAGTTTGACTATAGGTTAATTACTCATTGATAAACTTATGCAATTCTGATGGTATTGTGGTGTAAGCAGTGATGTAGTTTAGGTTAGACAACTTAAACTATGTCACTGCTTACACCACAATACCACCAGGAATTGCATAAGTTTATCAATGAGTATTTAACATATAGTCAAAATCACAAATACATAGAAAAGAATAAATCTTATTTATAAACGAAGTCTCTATGAAAATCTGTGTTAGATTTACATAAAAAAAAGTTATTAGTGCGTTTAATATCCTGCAATGTATCTTATATATCATTAAGAAATAACCCTTATATCCGTTGCGCTATGTGTCCAACAGTAAAGATGAGGACAATAGTCTGAATAATACAAATAATACGAATTGATGACTGTAGAAATTTTCTGTGTTATATATATGATAAAAAGTGAGTGTTTACCATAAGATTAATTTGAAGAATATGGTTGAGATAATCATATAGGTGCTAGAGATTGATGTGACCAGCCAATAGATCAATTTAAGCCTCTCCGACCGACCATCTACCCCAGGGTCATTCCATGTCAATTCACTACGGCGTTACACCCACCGACACCGAATTACTTGAAATTTGGCATTTAAGAAACCAAGAGAAAATGTCAAGCTTTATAAATATTTTTTTATTATTTAAAAAATCAGTATAAAAAACAAGAAGATTATATCATTTCATTTGATTCCATTTACAATTGGGTTGTGCCCATCAGAATCAGTTTTGGTTTTTGGTGTTTTCTTATAACAAAAGTGGAAAAAGGAATTATTATTATTACAAATAAATCACAGGTAAAAATCATAGGTGGAGCGTGGGGGAAGCATTTACCTAGATATACTTTGATTAACTTCTAAATTCAAAGGACTAAGTGGTAAATAAACAAAAGTATTTCCTTTTCCTCCAGGCAAAAAATTAAAAAGAATAAAAATCCATCAAGATATAACTTTAGTGATACACAAGGCGGTCGTAAAGTCTTGTCACCCCCCCCCCCCTATAAAATGTAACTCCCAACTAAGTAAAAGTAAAGTAGGTGGAGTGGCCTATTGTCGGTATCAGCCGGACAGCGAGGGCGTCTATCCATTTTTCACTAGCACTAAACTAGGGAGATTGTTTTTGAATCTGAAGAGGAACTCCCAATTTTGCCGCACAGATCCAAGCTGTGCGGCACTGAGTTGGCTAGGTCAGTATCAAACTTGGAACCTTGTGATTGCTCTATCAACTCACCTAAACTGGTCGTAATTACACGAAATAAGCTGCTGGAAATGAAATAGTAAAAAAGTAAAGTTGGCAGAGTGGCTTATTGTCGGTATCAGTCTGACTGCGAGGGAGCCTATCTTCTTTTTGCAAGCGCTAGACCAGGGAGATTGTTTTTGCTGAGGTGAGCGCCACACCTACCGCCAGATCCCCACTTTAGAACATAGATCAGATTACCCAATCTGTTGTATTCATACACTGAGTTGGTGGAGACCGGTATTGAACCATGCACCTTGTGATTCATAGGCGGCTGCTCCAGCAAATGAGCTAAACCATCCCCAAATGAAATAGAAAATAATATTATTATTGTAAAACCGAATAAATAACTCCAACGATAGAAATTGGCAAGAACGATTTTAATTCACTCCAACCAAACTTCGAGGTCAGCCCTTCTAACACACTCCTTGCTCATTTCTGGTCAGTCCAAAAAACCCTCCTTCAGTTAAGATGCAAGGGAGGCAACTCCAGTGGATTAACAATTATTATCTATATATTAATAAGCTTGTTCCTAAATCTTCCGTCTGTTATCATACTGCAACACCCTATGGTTAAAAATGACACCGTCCAAATTGTCCAAGATTCAATGTAAAAATGTGAATACAAATTATCTGGTGTCGCTTAATAGCAGATTTATTATTTGTCCCATTTTATTTCACCCAATTTCAAGATTAAAACATTCCAAATGGTTTTGTATTGCTTAAATGCCCAACGTAAAATTAAAATGAATTAAAAAAAATTACGTCTTTGTTTTATTCAGAATAAGGAAATTGTAAATTACGGAAGATATTTTAGTAGGAATTATGTTGTGAAATTGCAAATCATCGTTTTTGGCTTAAATAGCTCCTCTTGATTTTTATTAAATTTCATGGAAATTCCATATTTCCCGCTAGTTGTCATTATATTATATTATTAAAACATAAAATGATGAAAAAAATAATAATGTGATAACAATATGTAGGAGTAACAAGACCTTCCTAAAGAGCCAGTATAGGAAAGCAGCTTCCAGAGGTTTATAATTATCCATCAAACCACATTAAAAAATAATACCACATAGCAGTATATTAAATTGTAAACAAATCTTATTATAATAGAGATTGTGGGTTTGTCTGTCTGTAACCGAAACTATATTACTATACAAGTCACAATTCACTTTGCAATTGTTTTACATCATTAAGACTGCTGACCATATCTACATACTAATAACATGCAATTGTATTTATATATACAACAAAATAGCGGTTTACAGTATGAATGGGAAGGCTAATTTGCATATTGATATTAAAAATTTGATTTTAATAAATATATGCTTAGCATTATTGATTTCAGCAAAAATCTCGGAGATAAATCTTAAAAGAAATCCATTAACAAGAAGAAATAACTGTAATATTATTCTTTACTTCCTATTTTAACTAAATAGTTAAAGTAGGAAATTTACCAACGAAAGACGGGAGTAATGGAAAATGATGGAAGAGTTAGTTTCAAAGTTGTTCTATTTTTCAATCATACCCCCTCTGTTCCAAATCATTTTACCTGCATTCTTATTTATTTTCATTAGCCTTTCTAATTTAACATGATATTTTATTATATTAAAACTTAAATACTTGCACCCGGAGGGTGCATATATTTGCTAGTTCTTATAAAGAACAAACTTAACATGGGATATCTATTTGTGAAATCAATGTTTTGAGTGGAAGTAATAGTTATCATGGTAGTTGTGAAACAAGAACTGAGTATGAAAGAACTAGCTCACCCAAGATGTTGTCAAGAGTGGGATAACTGCAGTATGGGCAACTACTACTCATACATACAAAAATTTCCCTAGGCCTGTGCCGAGATACAAGCATGGATCCAAAGTCTCATAGAAATAAATCAATGGTTATTTGTCTTCTTTTTTTTTAAATCTTTTAATGTCAGTATCCAGTTCACATCATCAGCATCATCAGTCTAAGAAGACTATATATTTCTCGTACCCCTGAAGTTACAGCGCCTTCTGTGACTGTGAAGTCTAATGTTCCAAAAACAGCCCCAACTACAGATGTCGCATGTGAAGGCTGTCCCTGAATATGTTGACGTGCCGGTGCTTTGTGTCAGTCACTTTTTCTGGACCTCTTGGATTCATGGTGTTGCGTCAGGGTGGCCTCAGACATGAATAGTCTACTACGGAGAACCTGCCACCACCGAGGGCAGTCCTGAGCCAAATTTTCCCAGCTGGAAGGGGTAATACCTAAGCACCCAAAATTATTCTTGCAGACACATACCTAGGTAGTAATATCTCATCCACAGAAAGCAATGTTAAACTATGCATATGAAAGGTATGGACTGCAATAGACAGATTATCGATTATATAAAAATCTGATCTCTCTGATAAGATAAAGCAAGAATTCTTCCAAGTTGTAGCTGTGTCAGTGCTACTATATAGCTGCTCCACTTGAACTTTAACGAAACGATTGGAAAAAAGGCAAGATAGGAACTACACAAAGAAGCTGCATACTGTCCTGAACAAATCCTAGAAGCAGCAACCCACAAAAAGCAGCTGTATGGCCAATTACCTCCTATCACACAAACCATTCAAGTAAGACGAAGAAGACACTAGACACTGCAGCATTTGTATGATAACACACAAAGATAAGGCTCCCGACATTTTTCCTATTCATTTATCATATCTTACTGGCATCTATTATTATGCTAAAGCTGAGTGCACCAATGATTGTTTTTTAAAGGCTTTAGTTCCTGTTTAGTTTACACATATATTTTACACAAGACCATAGGTATTTACGTGTAAACATTTTAGTTAACTTCTTGCTGCTGAAAAAAGGGGCGAGATTACAAATTTCTTCTTGAGTGTATATAATACAAGATTGTTCTTTATGTATTGACGATTTTCGGTAATGTGACGTAAGCGGTGACGTAGTTTCGTTTACAGACAAATAGCAACCGAATCTTCATTATTAATAAATATCTATTATTATACTAAAGCTGAGATTATCAACTTTCTTTTCCTAAAGGATTTTTTCTATTTATGTTATGGACACAATATTTATACTTAGATATTACTTGGTTTTAGGACTAATCATTGTTTTAAAAAATCAGTTTAATTGGTTTTAATTAGCCGTAATTAGCAATTAAGTCAACAACAGACCAATCCCTGTGTTATATTATATACGATTCTCTTATTCCCCTCTATAGAGAGTTAACGTGAGTGGGAAAGTTAACGGGAGTGGGGAGTTAACCGGAGTGGGAGGGCTCACAGCCTGTAATGGTTTTATTACTAAAAAATCAGCCTCCTAGTACCTCCTAACTCTAGGTAGATTCGCTCTCCCTTTCTCCAGACCACAGAGAAATTTTGGTTTGTTTTAATAAAACAAAACAAAAGTATCTTTTTACGGCATGATTTCAATTTTAGTTGAACGTAAATTTTACGAAATTGAAATCATGCTTTAAAGATAGATTTTTTAAATTACTTTAATTATTGATTTATAGAGTCAAATTCGGAATACAGGTCTGGTTTAATATGATTATTAAACTTACTTTAAAAAATATTTCATGTTGGGTAAAAAAAAATAGTTATATATTTAAATATTATGGAATTCAAATGAGCAAACATTGACTACCCCCACCGTTTAAGTGAAAGTTTTCTTCGGGCTTAAAAGTTTGTTTTAGTTAAAACTAAAACAAACTAGACTGACTTCTGATTTAGTTCGGTAAAATTAAAACAGAAAGTTTTTTGCTGGTACCAAATGACAGTTTAACTGCAGTCTATAAATTAACATTTTGCGAATTTGGTTACGGTTTTAGGGGATTAAGGTTGTTTTTAATTACGTATTGCTTAAAAAAATAAACAACAAAAAACACAAATTACTATATATTTAATGTTGAAAAATATTTTTTAAACTAAGTTTAATTGAAATTATACATTGCTATATTAACACAAACAACTGTCTCAATAATAGATTCAATAATTAATTTCAATGGTTAATTAAATGTATAGTAATTTGGGTTTTTTATTGTTTATTTTTTAAAGCAATACGTAATTAAAAACAACCATAATCCCCTAAAACCGTAACCCAATTCGCAAAATGTTAATTCATAGAATGTAGGGCTGACTTCTGACTTAGGTTGGAAAATTAAAACAGAAATTTTTGCTGGTACCCAATGACAGTTTAACTACAGTCTATGAATTAACATTTTGCTAATTGGGTTACGGTTTTAGGGGATTAAGGTTGTTTTTAATTAAGTATGGCTTTAAAAAAATAAACTCTGTCTTTAGTTTTTTTTTATTATGCAGAAAATAGTATCAATCAAATATATACCACTCCGATATTACAGTCTGAATAATACAAATAATTGTAATCTTTGCGGAGTTCCGTCCTGGCCTCTTGCCTCAAAACCTGCTTGCCGGTGACTGCTGAAAAAAAAAAAAACACCAGCTACGATTGAAGTCCGTGACGGAAGCGGCGTGAAAGAACAAAAGCAACTAGGATTTAGGGTTTAGGATTTGGGGTTGGGTTTAGGTTTAGTTTAATGGAAAATAAATAAATAATTTGAGCTCTGTTTTTTCTGAGTCCCCCTGTATACAGGGTGACCCAGAAAAAACAGAACTTTGTAATAAAACAGTTAATTTTAACTAGGGGGTTTAGGTTAGGGTTGGGTTTTCAGTGGAAAAGGTTTTTTTTTTTTTTTTTCAAGTGATACCGCTTCGGATACAAACTTCAATCATAGCTGGTGTTGTTTTTCCACCAGTCAGCAGCTAGCAGTTTTTAAGGCAGGAAGCCAGGACGGAACTCCGCAAAGATTACGATTATTTGTATTATTCAGACTATTGTCCTCGTCTTCATTGTTATCTGTACAAAGTTTCGGCTGATGTGCCCTCCGGCCTCCTCAGGTATTTCTTGTCGGACTCGGGAACCTTCTTGTAATTGGGAGCCATCACGGAACTTTGAACCCAACCCTTTATTAGGTCCACGGGGGTATCCTGTTCTCATTCCACTAACCATAGCTGGGGTACAGGTGTTAAGCTGCCCCTGACCAGGATTGAACCTGCAGTCTAGAGATAACTGGCATTTAGAACTGTCTTAATCTAACTCCTTTATCTACTAGGATATGTGTTCAATTGGATAATCCAGTGTGAATTTTTTCAATTGCAAAAGTTACAATTTATTTTGTAAAAACGGATTTTAAGTAGCCTCTTGGCAGGCATCTTGATCAAAATAGACGAAAAAAACGTTTTAAATATGTCAAAAATAAATTATATGTGTAATATTATTTTTCTTTTTTACTGATACTCATTATGTTACTACTTTTCGACTTAGACAAAAATTTGACCTTAAATAATCAATTTGATAAATTTTAGTTTACAAGAAGGTTCCCGAGTCCGACAAAAAATAACTGAAGAAGGCCGGAGGGCACATCAGCCGAAACTTTGTACAGATAACAATGAAGACGAGGACAATAGTCATAATGTCAAGAGGCTAAGTGAATTTGAACTGGAAAATCAAGACAACGCACCACACACACTCATATGTGTGTGTGTGTGTGTGTGTGTGTGTGTGTGTGTGTATATATATTGTGTGTGTGTGTATATATATATATGTGTGTGTGTGTATGTATATATATATGTGTGTGTGTGTGTGCGTGCATATATGTTTATTTATATATATGTGTGTGTGTTTATGTATATATATATATATATATATATATATATATATATATATATAATAGCATAGAATTCTTTTATCAAAATATTCCCATGATGAAAAGTAAAGGTCATTATTTTGTTTCTGGATTTTCCCAACGTTTCTTTTTTAAGTAGGTATAGTTATTTCGACTGTAGCCATTAAATTCGGCTACGCTGATATTTTTCTACCATGATAAGATCGCGAAAATCTTGTGGCGGCTCTATTTCCTTCGTGACGAGATTCGTCTTCATATTTCTGTCGGATGCTAAGACAAAATCACGTATACACTTTGATAAACAGAACTGATAATCAAAGCAGCAATATTCAGTAGACAATTAAGAAGAATAATTGGTTTCAAAACAATAACTGAATATGCATAACAACTGTAATATGCGTAATAATTGTGATGTAGCGGAACCCTGCCCTCTGGGGCTCTAGAATACACGACTGCACCTCTGCAGAGGATAAAATCCCCCACCCAGTGAGCCCAACCCGTGAAGCTTAAGGACAGAACTCTGGTAGCTGAGCAGTCCATGATATGTAACACTCCACTTGGGCTAGACGGGCGTCTGAGAAGCCCCCTTCGATCAATCGGCTTGTCACGTCGAGTCCTAGCACCTATATGACTGTCCTAACCCTATTTCCCTTATCATATATGTGCTAGAATGCGGTGGCTGAGGGTCTTCATGTCCTGGATATGACGTTAAACTCTACCTGATTGTGAGGTTTCAGTTCTGGAGGTCTGGGGAATGTGAGTACCCATTCATCCCCATTACTCCTAGGTCTACTGTGATCTAGAGTGGTTGTAGCTGTTAGGTTTCCATCGATGGGTTAAATAGAAAAAAAGAATCTTAAAAAATGTGTTTTAAAAAGTTGAGTACCCACTAAGAATGAATAAAACAAAATGTCTTCGGTATAAAATGATCCAATGGGTTGACATGCCGTAAAATCCAACCAATTAATCAATAGAATAAATTGTCAACATCAGGGATTCTCAAATCAACAATTTCAAAGAAAAAGTGGTAAGAAAAAGTTCTGGTCCCATCTGGTAATAACTGTTCATAACTGTTCATATTTGCCTCCATCTTGCCATATCTACTACTGGTTGGTCATAATAATATATTTTCAGCTAGTATATCAAATCTGAGACCTGTCAGCTGGAATATATATTTAATTAAATATATTAAATATATATTTAAAACATTTATCTTATTTCCACTGAATATTTATATGCCGTAAATACCGTATAGAGGCGCATGGTGTAATGGTTAGAGTCGTAGGAAATGGGCTCGTTGAGTTCAAATCCTGCATTTCACATAGGCGCTAACACCTTTGCGAAAGATACTACTCTCCCTCCAGCTATGGGTAAATAGCAGTACAGATAGGGCTCGTATTAAATTGACTTTGTGTCGCATCCTGCTCATGTGGGGGTTGTACAATATATATATATTCCTCCTTCTGATGTAGCTTATTCATTATATCATATTATATATTATATTCCTGTTATATATGCATTACCTTATACCCTTGAAAGGTATGAATCCAAATGATATTACCTGGCTAACCACTCTGAATTCCTGTTAAACGTAATTGACTTTGTCGCATCCTGCTCATTCAGAGGGTTGGTATATAATATATATATACATATATCCGTAGATCCAACCAACAAACAATTGACGTATAGCTGTTTGCGTTTCTCATCTTTCGCATCATTTTTTTACCATCCTTCGTCAATGAGTAGATAGTATGGTAACTGGGCTCTTTAACTTGATAGAGTAGCTCGTGTTGAAACTTGCCTATGGCCGGATAAATAGATATATGACAACTATTAAAATAATAGTACATCTATTCATCTAGAAGGATGGGAGCTTAAAACAGTCATTGACAGAAGGCATTGTTTCAGATTATGTCTAGGATCATCGAATCAATCAAATCCACACTAAAGCTACTTGTCAATAAGAATCCAGGAATAGACTTGTCATACTACATAGTAGAATAAACTAAACTTAAACCACCTACCAAATCTGGATTCACAGATACATTCAGCTTGCAACACAGCTGAATACTGGTCGCTCATAATTTCTACATGCTACTGACTATTCTCACACGGGTTTCATCATAATATATATATATTGGTTGGTTGGATTTTACAGGACGTAACTCTTGGGTTATTTTATGCCGAAGACATTTTGTTTTATTCAGCCCAAGTAAGAGCCAAAGTGGAGTGTTGCATATCATGGACTGCTCAGGCACCAGAGTTCAGTCTCATCAGATAACATTTACACAGACTCTATTTACATATCTATTTATATAAGTCTATGTAAATGCTAGCTAATGAGACTAGACTCATATTGAATTTCTGGTCGAAATAAATTATAATAGCCAAATGACGTTTGTTAAGTTTTTATTTCTTTGAAAGTACACACACACACACACACACACACACACATATATAATATATATATATATATAATATTATATATATAATATTAGGTGACCTGTGAGCTCCTTGTGTCCCATTAAGATAGCGTACCTCATTACACTGAGTTTATTTAGAAAGAAGTGAAATATTCTAATTAGTACTGTTAACCTGCTCTTTCTCTTTTTGCAGGTACGATGTACCTGAGGTGGAGCTAATGCCCATTAGAAATAAGATAGAAAAATGAAATTAGAAGATAAAAGTCCACGTATTTACATTAGTAGCAGAGCGTAGTTCTCAAATCTCACCTTCAAGATGGTGAAGTTTACGATAGCCCCACCTCAGCTCGATCCCGGTAACTACACTTCATGGAGAAAGGAAATGGTCTTCTGGAACACGCTACAAATGTAGATAAGAAAAAACGCACAGCAACAGTTTTCCTGACTTTAACTGGTAAAGCCAGGGGCAATCCTGGAAATGTCGCCAACGGATATTGAATGAGGAGGAGGATTAATAAATTGTACAGCAAGCTAGACGAATTGTTCAAGGAAGACGAAAATCAAGCTGCTTTGGAGACATACGATAAGTTCGAGAGACATAGCAGACCTGAGATGACCATTGCAAATTATCTCATCGAATTTGATAGGTTGACTGCACAATTAAAGTTGCATAAAATAGTACTCCCTGAACCTGTCCTTGATACAGGTTCTTAGGAGTGCGAACTTGAAGGATGATCATGAAAGCTAATAGAGCGACAGTCCATGGCGATTCAGCTAAAGAAAGTAATGGTACTTCTAATCCCGCAAGTGAACCTGTAGCTGTGCAGGTGAAGAAAGAGGATGTCGCTTACTCGGTTGACAATTCTTCACTGAATACTGATTCAAAAGAAGATAGTGAGGATGTTTTGTATAACAAGTGTAAGTGGAAGAGGTGGTCATGGTTCATACCGTGGTGGTGGGAGACCATCTAGATCTCCTATCGACCCCCTGGAAGGGCAGATATGGTAAAAAGTTGAAGGATTTGGCTAAAAATGTAGTAGTTACTGATCAAGAATTCTTACAATGTTGGAAGAGATTTCTTTGTCATGTGAAACATGTTTGAGTACAAGAAGTGCATCCAAGACCTGTAGTTGGATTTTCACTGCATCAAGATCTAATGAATGGTGCCCTTGATATGAAGGAAAAAAAGGTACACAATTTTGCATCTTATTGATCTATTTTCAAAATATAGTGTTGCTGTGAGAGTGCCGAATAAAGAAAGTTCGACTATTATCAACGCTATTTTCAAATATTGGGTTGCATTACTTCGGTGCCCAAGTAACGTTCTGACTGATAACGTCGCGAGTTTGACAATCAATATTTTCGTGATATGTGTCAGAATTCAACATAATAGTGAGGACGACAGGAGCTGAAAAGTCCGTGGAGTAACGGAGTCTGCGAAAGATGCAATGGAGTTATTGAAGAATGCGTCATCAAGACCCTTGAAGATACTAAGTGTTCATTTGATGTCGCTGTGCTTGGCTGTAAGTACCAAGAACACTCTCAATACTGTGCATGGATTTAGTCCCAATCAATTAGTCTTTGGTAAAAACCAAGTTTGCCGTCAGTGCTTTGAATAAGCCGCCAGCGCTGGAGGTGTCACTGCGTGTGATGTAGTGGCAGAAAATTTAAATGCCATGCATGCTGCACGTAAGGCGTACATTGCTAGTGAATCGACTTGAAAAATTAAGAAGAGCTCTGAGGCACCAAGTCTGGACTGCAATCTCTGCCAGTATAAAACAATGGTGATCTCGTTTATTTCAAGAGGAATGACCTTGACCGATGGTTGGACCCAGACAGTAATCGGACACGTGCACAAACAAGTCTTGGTCAAACACTGGCTGACATAGGGTCAGAGTTCACCGTGTCATCTGATGCCGTATAGTAAAACTATAACGACGACGAAGCCCCAAGAATCAACGTTGAAACCTCAGATAATGGGCAGAAAAATATGAATAAAGTTGATCAGATTCCTTCGACAGATTCAAGGTCATTATGATGATGCTGATGATGATAGTAATCGCCTAATGAAATAACGAGGATATCGATGAGTTACCGTTGGAACGTAGTGTTGCTGCGCATGAAGATGTTACTGTTGACTCTGAAGCCTTGAATCAGTCCGAATCAATGGAAATGAACAGAGTCGCGTTGAATCGGCTGCAGAACCCTCCAGAGTGGTAGCACCAGTCGATAGCGTTGATTTACCAAGCCTACGATGAAAATTTCTCATCTCCCAAAAATTGTCAAATTTTGGATTGTCGTCTTGCGGATAATAGTCAACTTAACAATGTTTAAAATCCTTAGTCGAGCTGGTAAAGCGACGGTACGATAAGTTTTCATGAATGTGTCCCAAGAAAGTAAACTATGTGCTTAGATTTTTAAAGGGGATCAAGTCATATGAAGTGATACGGGACACACCAAAACAATGTACTCAGCAAAGTTTTCTAATTGCTGAAGAAGATCCGACAACACTGGAGGCTAAAAGAAATGAATTGGATAATTGGTTCGAAACAAAGTGTACTCTGAAGTGAAGGATACAGGTCAAAAAAAAAATCATGACAGATGGAGTTATGACAGAAAAAAATAGAAAAGAGCGAAAGTTGACCAAGGCTAGATTATAGCTAAGGTTTCAAGATTCAGATTTTCATCTGTGAGAAACGAGCTCCCCTACATGTTCAAAAGAAGCCGAAAAACTTGCATTAGCAGTCATCGCAACTAATGTAGTGGAAAGTAATGCCCTAATATCAAACAGCTAAAAAACCTTTCTTCAAATCATCAAATAAAATAACCTGCTGTACCTAGTTCCTCCCCCAAAGCAAAATGTAAAGAGCACCACTGGGAAGCATAACAAAGTGTGGTATGCCTCACGATGCCTTGAGACATTGGTATTTGACCATGAAGGATGAGTTGATTCGGTTAGAAGCCCAAGTATGATGAAGCTATTTTCACTGGAATTAAATGGCAAAGCTCCGTGGCTATAATTTCACTCAGTTGATATTCTTGGGTGATCTAAAGTATTTCAAGTATCGTAATTGATAAAATTGGATCAGAAATTGTGGTGAAGTCAGGAAATGCTGCGAATTCAATATATTTGGTCTTGATCTTAAGCAAACAGTCAACATCACGCAAGTCAAGTTTATCTGTTCAGAAACTAATTATTTTGCCAGTTCATGAGCGGTTACCGACGCTCCTTTATCCCTCTCACGAACAAACAATGATTCGCAGCGAATAAGAAACTAAAATTGGACGCCACCTTTTCAAACACGCCCAGATCTAAGCTTTGACGTTAATTGATGTAATTCATAATGAAGAAAGGCAGAGTGGAAGTTACTTATATGAATCATTATGAAAAAGGCAGAGTGGAATGTTTGACGGTAATTGAATGTAATTCATTACATGAAGAAAGGCAGAGTGAATGTTTTAGGCAAGTAAACAAAGCATATCAAAAAGTGCAAAGAATGAAGAAATCCCAAATTATTAACCGAACTTGGGTTGATGCAGCTGAATGCGTCCATTGGATATTCTGATGCATCCTTGCCAACTTAGATGTATTGTGACTCAAGTGGCTATGTCTTCATATTTCTGTCGGGAATGCTAAGACAAATCACGTAATACACTTTGATAAACAGAATGATAATCAAAGCAGGCATATTTCAGTAAAGAATTAAGAAGAATAAATTGGTTTCAAACAAAAATAACTGAATTGCAACAACTGTAATATGCGTAATAATTGTGATGTAGCGAAACCTGCCCTGCTGGGGCTCTAGATACACAGACTGCAACTCTGCAGAAGGATAAAAAATCCCCCACCCAATGGAGGCCAAACTCCGTGAGGCTTAAGGAACGAACTCTGGTAGCTGAGCAGTCCATAGAATATGTAACACTCCACTTGGGGCTAGACGGGCGGTCTGAGAAGCCCCCTTCGATCAATCGGCTTGTGCACGTCGAGTCCTAAAGCTACCTATATGACTGTCCACCCTATTTACCCTTGAATCATATATGTGCTAGAATGCGGTGGATGAGGTCTTCATGTCCTGGATATGACGTTACTCTACTGATTGTGAGGTTTCAGTTCTGGAGGTCTGGGGAATGTGTGAGTACCCCATTCATCCCATTACTCTAGGTCCACTGTGACTAGATGGTTGTAGCCTGTTAGGGTTCCATTCGATGGGTTAAATAGAAAAAAGAATCTTAAAAAATGTGTTTTAAAGTTGGTACCACTAAAGAATGAATAAAACAAAATGTCTTCGTATAAAATGATCCACATGGGTTGACAATGCCGTAAAATCCAACCAATCAATCAATAGATAAATTATCACATCAGGGATTCTCAATCAACAATTTCAAAGAAAAAAAGGTAAGAACAGTTCTTGGTCCATCTGGTCAGACTATTCATAACTGTTCATAATTTGCCCTCCATCTTGCCATAATCTACTACTGGTTGTCATAATAATATATTTTTCAGCTAGTATATCAAATCTGAGACCTGTCAGCTGGAATATATATTTAATTAAAATATATTAAATATATAAAATTAACATTTATCTTATTTCCACTGATTATTTATAATGCCGTAAATGCCATATAGAAGGCGCATGGTGTAAATGGTTAGAGTCGTAGGAAAATGGACCTAGTGAGTTCAATCCTGCATTTCCAACATAGCGCTAACACCTTTGGAAAAGATATACATCTGACCTACTTCTCACTCGCAAGCTTGGGTAAATAGCAGTACAGATAGGCTCTTAACCATGGCTAGGTAACGCAGAAAGGAGAAAGAAAAACAGTGAATTCCACAACCTGAAAACTCCGCGTATTAATGACTTGTGTCGCAATCCTGCTCATGTGGAGGGGTTGGTACATATATATATAATTTCCTCCTTCTGATGTAGCTTATTCATTATAATCATATTATATATTATTTCCTGTTATATATGCATATTACTATACCCTTGGGAAGGTAATTGAATCCAATTCTCCGACTCCAGGCTATGGATAACCGGACTCGGGCTCTTACCTTGGCCTAGGTAACCACGTATAGGAGAAGGGAAACTCTTGAATTCAAACTGTTAACTCCGCGTAAATAAATATGACTTTGTGTCGCATCCTGCTCATCTCAGAGGGTTGGTATATATATATATATATATATATATCATATATATATTAATATATAACCGTAGACCAACCACCAACAATGTGACGTAGCCGGGCGTTAGCTGTTTGAGTTTTCTCATCGTTTCAGGAAAGGCATGAACCGCATTTCGTTTTACCATCCTTCGTCAATGAGTAGATAGTATGGTAGACTGGGCTCTTTAATCTTGATAGAGTAGCTCGTGTTGAAAGCTTGCTATGGCTTTGTGGGCGGATAAATAGATATATGACAACTATAAAATAATAGGTACATCTATTCGCAATGTTTTTTTCTACGAAGGATGGGAGCTTAAAACGTTTATAGTAGTCCATTGACCCCCAGAAGTGGATTTGTTTCTTTTGTTGTGTGAGATTATGTCTGACGAAGGATCATCCGAATCAAATCAATCTCTCTCTCTCTCTCGTCTCTCTCTCTCGTCTCTCTCTTCTCTCTCTCTCTCATCCCTCTCCTCTCTCTCTCTCTCTCTCTCCTCTATCCAACTAAACCTACTGTCAATAAGAATCCAGGAATAGACTTGTTCATACTAATAGTAGAATAAACTAATTAAACCACCTACCCAAATCTGGATTACAGATACATCAGCTTGCAACACAGCTGAATAACTGGTCGCCTCATATTTTCTACATGCTACTGACTATTCTCACACGGGTTTCATCATATATTATTATATGGTTGGTTGGATTTTAAACAAGGACGTCAACTCTTTGGGTTATTTTTAATGGCCGAAGACAATTTTTTTTGTTTTATTCAGCCCAAGTAAGGCCAAAGTGGAGTGTTGCATATCATGGACTGCTCAGGCACCAGAGTTCAGTCTCATCGATAAACATTTACACAGACTCTATTTACATACTATTTATATAGAAGTCTATGTAATGCTAGCTAAGAGACTAGACTCATATGAATTTCTGGTCGAATAAATTTTTATAATAGCCAAATGAAGTTTGGTTAAGTTTTTTAATTCTTTGAAAGTAAAACACACACACACAACACACACACACACATATATATATATATTATATAAATAATATATATATATATATATATTAGGTGACCTGTGAGCTCCTTGTGTCCCATTAAGATAGCGGTACCCCGTCATTACACTTGAGTTTATTTAGAAAGAAGTGAAATATTCTAATTAGTACTGTTAACCTGGAACTCTTTCTCTTTTTTGCAGGTACGATGTACCTGAGGTGGAGCTAAGTGCCATTAGAAGATAAGATAGAAAATTAGAAATTAGAGATAAAAGTCCACGTATTACATTAGTAGCAGAGCGTATGTAGTTCTACAAATCGACTTCAAGATGGTGAAGTTTACGAATAGCCCACACTCAGCTCGATCCCGGTACTACACTTCATGGAGAAAGGAAATGGTCTTCTGGAACACGGCTAAACAAGATGTCGATAAGAAAAAACGCACAGCAACAGTTTTCCTGACTTTAACTGGTAAAAGCCAGGGGGGCAATCCTGGAAATGTCGCCAACGGAATTTGGAAATGAGGAGGATGATTTAAGTAAATTGTAACAGCAAGCTTAGACGAATTGTTCAAGGAAGACGAAAATCAAGCTGCTTTGGAGACATAGCGATAAGTTTCGAGAGACATAGCAGACCTGAAGAGACGCATGTGCAAATTATCTCATCGAATTTGATAGGTTGACTGCACAATTAAAGTTGCATAAAATAGTACTCCCTGAACTGTCCTTGCATACAGGTTCTTAGGAGTGCGAAGCTTGAAGGATGATCATGAAGAAGCTAATAAGAGCGACAGTCCATGGCGAAATTCAGCTAAAGAAAGTAATGGTACTCTAAATCCCGCAGTGAACCTGTAGCCTGTGCAGGTGGAAGAAAGAGGATGTCGTTACTCGGTTGACAATTCTTTCACTGAAATACTGATTCAAAAGAAGATAGTGAGGATGTTTTGTATAAACAAAGTGTAAGGTGGAAGAGGTGTTCATAGGTTTCAATACCGTGGTGGTGGAGACCTCTAGATCTTCCTATCGACCTTGCCCCTGGAAGGGCAGATATGGTAAAAAATTGAAGGATTTGGCTAAAAAATGTAGTAGTTACTGATCAAAGAATTTCTTACAATGTTGAAGAGATTTCTTTGTCATGTGAGACATGTTTGAGGTAGCAAGAAGGTGCATCCAAGACCCTGTATGATTATTAAACTTAACTTAAAATATACATGTTGGTAAAAAAAATAGTTATATATTTAAATATTATGGAATTCAAATGAAGGCAAACATTGACTACCCACCGTTTAAGTGAAGGTTTTCCTTCGGGCTTAAAAGTTTGATTAGTTAAAAACTAAAACAAACTAGACTGACTTGCTGATTTAGTTCGGTAAAATTAAAAGAAGAGTTTTTTGCTGGTACCAAATGACAGTTTTAACTGCAGTCCTATAAATAACATTTTGCGAAATTTGGGTTACGGTTTTAGGGGATTAAGGTTGTTTTTTTTAATTACGTATTGCTTAAAAAAATAAACAACAAAAAACACAAATTACTATATATTTAATGTGAAAAAATTTTTTTAACAAGTTTTAAATTGAAGATTATACATTGCTATATTAACCCACAAAACAAGTGTCCCTCAATAATAGATTCAATAATTAATTTCAATGGTTAATTAAATGTATAGTAATATGGGGTTTTTTATTTGTTTATTTTTTAAAGCAATACGTAATTAAAAACAACCTAATTCCTAAAACGCGTAACCCAGATTCGCAAAATGTTTAATTCAATAGAATGTAGGCCTGACTTCCTGACTTAGGTTGGAAAATTAAAACAAGAAATTTTGTTGGCTGGTACCTCCATGACAGTTTAAAACTCAGTCTATGAATTAACATTTTTGCTAATTGGGTACGGTTTTTAGGGGATTAAGGTTGTTTTTAATTAAGTATGGCTTTTAAAATAAATAACTCTTGTCTTTAAGTTTTTTTTTATTTATGCAGAAATAGTATCAATCAATATATACCACTCCGATATTACAGTCTGAATAATACAAATAATTGTAATCTTTGCGGAGTTCCGTCTGGCTTCTTGCCTCAAAACCTGCTTTGCTGGTGACTGCTTGAAAAAAAAAAACACCAGCTACGATTGAAATCCGTGACGGAAGCGGCGTGAAAAACAAAAGCAACTAGGATTTAGGGTTTAGATTTGGGGTTGGGGTTTAGGTTTAGTTTAATGGAAAATAAATAAATAATTTGGCTCTGTTTTTTTCTGAGTCCCCCCCTGTATACAGGGTGACCCAGAAAAAAACAGAACTTTGTAATAAAACAGTTAATTTTAACTAGGGGGGTAGGGTTAGGGTTGGGTTTTCAGTGGAAAAGGTTCTTTTTTTTTTTTTTCAAGTGATACCGGCTTCGGATACAAACTTCAATCATAGCTGGTGTTGTTTTTCCACCAGTCAGCAGCTAGCAGTTTTTGAGGCAGGAAGCCAGGACGGAACTCCGCAAAGATTACATTATTTGTATTATTCAGACTAATTGTCCTCGTCTTCATTGTTATCTGTACAAAGGTTCGGCTGATAGTGCCCTCCGGCCTTCTTCAGGTATTTCTTGTCGGACTCGGGAACCTTCTTGTAATTGGAGCCATCACGGAACTTTGAACCAACCCTTTATTAGGTCACGGGGGTATCCTGTTCTCAATTCCATAAACCATAGCTGTGGGGTCAAGCTGTGTTAATTATGCTGCTGCCCTAACCAGGATTGAACCTGCAGTCTAGAGATAACTGGCATTTAGAACTGTCTTAATCTAAACTCCTTTATCTACAAGGATATGTGTTCAAATTGGATAATCCAGTGTGAATTTTTTCAATTGGCAAAAGTTACAATTTATTTGTAAAACGGATTTAAGCCTCTTGGCAGCATCTTGATCAAAATGGACGAAAAAAACGTTTTAAATATGTCAAAAATAAATTATATGTGTAATATTATTTTTCTTTTTTACTGATACTCATTATGTTACTACTTTTCGACTTAGACAAAAATTTGACCTTAAATAATCAATTTGATAAATTTTAGTTTACAAGAAGGTTCCCGAGTCCGACAAAAAATACCTGAAGAAGGCCGGAGGGCACATCAGCCGAAACTTTGTACAGATAACAATGAAGACGAGAACAATAGTCTGCTCATAATGTCAAGAGGCTAAGCGGTGAATTTGAACTGGAAAATCAAGACAACGCACCACACACACTCATATGTGTGTGTGTGTGTGTGTGTGTGTGTGTGTGTGTGTGTGTCTATATATATATTTGTGTGTGTGTGTGTATATATATATATTTGTGTGTGTGTGTGTGTATGTATATATATATATGTGTGTGTGTGTGTGCGTGCATATATGTTTATTTATATATATGTGTGTGTGTTTATGTATATATATATATATATATATATATATATATATATATATATAATAGCATAGAATTCTTTTATCAGAAATATTCCCATGATGAAAAGTAAAGGTCATTATTTTGTTTCTGGATTTTCCCAACGTTTCTTTTTTTAAGTAGGTATAGTTATTTCGACTGTAGCCATTAAATTCGGCTACGCTGATATTTTTCTACCATGATAAGATCGCGAAAATCTTGTGGCGGCTCTATTTCCTTCGTGACGAGATTCGTCTTCATATTTCTGTCGGATGCTAAGACAAAATCACGTATACACTTTGATAAACAGAACTGATAATCAAAGCAGCAATATTCAGTAGACAATTAAGAAGAATAATTGGTTTCAAAACAATAACTGAATATGCATAACAACTGTAATATGCGTAATAATTGTGATGTAGCGGAACCCTGCCCTCTGGGGCTCTAGAATACACAGACTGCACCTCTGCAGAGGGATAAAAATCCCCCACCCAATGGAGCCAACCCGTGAGGCTTAAGGACGGAACTCTGGTAGCTGAGCAGTCCATGATATGTAACACTCCACTTGGGCTAGACGGGCGGTCTGAGAAGCCCCCTTCGATCAATCGGCTTGTCACGTCGAGTCCTAGCACCTATATGACTGTCCTAACCCTATTTCCCTTATCATATATGTGCTAGAATGCGGTGGCTGAGGGTCTTCATGTCCTGGATATGACGTTAAACTCTACCTGATTGTGAGGTTTCAGTTCTGGAGGTCTGGGGAATGTGGAGTACCCATTCATCCCCATTACTCCTAGGTCCACTGTGACCTAGAGTGGTTGTAGCTGTTAGGGTTCCATCGATGGGTTAAATAGAAAAAAAGAATCTTAAAAAATGTGTTTTAAAAAGTTGAGTACCCACTAAGAATGAATAAAACAAAATGTCTTCGGTATAAAATGATCCAATGGGTTGACATGCCGTAAAATCCAACCAATCAATCAATAGAATAAATTATCAACATCAGGGATTCTCAAATCAACAATTTCAAAGAAAAAAAGGTAAGAAAAGTTCTGGTCCCATCTGGTCAGAACTATTCATAACTGTTCATATTTGCCTCCATCTTGCCATATCTACTACTGGTTGGTCATAATAATATATTTTCAGCTAGTATATCAAATCTGAGACCTGTCAGCTGGAATATATATTTAATTAAATATATTAAATATATATTTAAAACATTTATCTTATTTCCACTGAATATTTATATGCCGTAAATGCCATATAGAGGCGCATGGTGTAATGGTTAGAGTCGTAGGAAATGGACTCGTTGAGTTCAAATCCTGCATTTCACATAGCGCTAACACCTTTGGAAAAGATATACATCTGACTACTCTCCCTCCAGCTATGGGTAAATAGCAGTACAGATAGGGCTCTTAACCATGGCTAGGTAACCAGTAAAGGAGAAGAAAAACAGTGAATTCACACCTGAAAACTCCGCGTATTAAATTGACTTTGTGTCGCATCCTGCTCATGTGGAGGGGTTGGTACATATATATATATATTCCTCCTTCTGATGTAGCTTATTCATTATATCATATTATATATTATATTCCTGTTATATATGCATTTACCTTATACCCTTGGGAAAGGTATGAATCCAATTCTCCCTCCGGCTATGGATAACCGGACTGGGCTCTTTACCTTGGCTAGGTAACCAGTATAGGAGAAGGAAAACTCTGAATTCAAAACTGTTAAACTCCGCGTAATAAATTGACTTTGTGTCGCATCCTGCTCATTCAGAGGGGTTGGTATATATATATATATATATATATATATATATATATATATATACCGTAGAATCCAACCAACCAACAATGTGACGTAGCGGGCGTAGCTGTTTGCGTTTCTCATCGTTTCAGGAAAGGCATGAACCCATTTCGTTTTACCATCCTTCGTCAATGAGTAGATAGTATGGTAGACTGGGCTCTTTAATCTTGATAGAGTAGCTCGTGTTGAAACTTGCCTATGGCTTTGTGGGCGGATAAATAGATATATGACAACTATTAAAATAATAGGTACATCTATTTCAGAATGTTTTATTTCTACGAAGGATGGGGAGCTTTAAAACGTTATATAGTCATTGACCCAGAAGTGGGCATTTGTTTCTTTTGTTGTGGTGAGATTATGTCTGACGAAGGATCATCGAATCAATCAATCTCTCTCTCTCTCTCTCTCTCTCTCTCTCTCTCTCTCTCTCTCTCTCTCTCTCTCTCTCTCTCTCTCTCTCTCTCTCTCTCTATCCACACTAAACCTACTTGTCAATAAGAATCCAGGGAATAGACTTGGTCATACTACATAGTAGAATAAACTAAACTTAAACCACCTACCAAATCTGGATTCACAGATACATTCAGCTTGCAACACAGCTGAATACTGGTCGCTCATAATTTCTACATGCTACTGACTATTCTCACACGGGTTTCATCATATATATATATATTGGTTGGTTGGATTTTACAGGACGTCAACTCTTGGGTTATTTTATGCCGAAGACATTTTGTTTTATTCAGCCCAAGTAAGAGCCAAAGTGGAGTGTTGCATATCATGGACTGCTCAGGCACCAGAGTTCAGTCTCATCAGATAACATTTACACAGACTCTATTTACATATCTATTTATATAGAGTCTATGTAAATGCTAGCTAATGAGACTAGACTCATATTGAATTTCTGGTCGAAATAAATTTATAATAGCCAAATGACGGTTTGTTAAGTTTTTATTTCTTTGAAAGTACACACACACACACACACACACACACACATATATATATATATATATATATATATATATATATATATATATATTAGGTGACCTGTGAGCTCCTTGTGTTCCCATTAAGATAGCGGTACCTCATTACACTGAGTTTATTTAGAAAGAAGTGAAATATTCTAATTAGTACTGTTAACCTGCTCTTTCTCTTTTTGCAGGTACGATGTACCTGAGGTGGAGCTAAGTGCCCATTAGAAGATAAGATTAGAAAATAGAAATTAGAAGATAAAAGTCCACGTATTTACATTAGTAGCAGAGCGTAGTTCTCAAATCGACCTTCAAGATGGTGAAGTTTACGATAGCCCCACCTCAGCTCGATCCCGGTAACTACACTTCATGGAGAAAGGAAATGGTCTTCTGGGAACACGCTACAAATGTAGATAAGAAAAAACGCACAGCAACAGTTTTCCTGACTTTAACTGGTAAAGCCAGGGGGGCAATCCTGGAAATGTCGCCAACGGATTTGAATGAGGAGGATGGATTAAGTAAATTGTACAGCAAGCTAGACGAATTGTTCAAGGAAGACGAAAATCAAGCTGCTTTGGAGACATACGATAAGTTCGAGAGACATAGCAGACCTGAGATGACCATTGCAAATTATCTCATCGAATTTGATAGGTTGACTGCACAATTAAAGTTGCATAAAATAGTACTCCCTGAACCTGTCCTTGCATACAGGGTTCTTAGGAGTGCGAACTTGAAGGATGATCATGAGAAGCTAATAAGAGCGACAGTCCATGGCGATTCAGCTAAAGAAAGTAATGGGTACTTCTAATCCCGCAAGTGAACCTGTAGCTGTGCAGGTGAAGAAAGAGGATGTCGCTTACTCGGTTGACAATTCTTCACTGAATACTGATTCAAAAGAAGATAGTGAGGATGTTTTGTATAACAAGTGTAAGGTGGAAGAGGTGGTCATGGTTCATACCGTGGTGGTGGGAGACCATCTAGATCTTCCTATCGACCCCCTGGAAGGGGCAGATATGGTAAAAAGTTGAAGGATTTGGCTAAAAATGTAGTAGTTACTGATCAAGAATTTCTTACAATGTTGGAAGAGATTTCTTTGTCATGTGAGACATGTTTGAGGTACAAGAAGGTGCATCCAAGACCTGTAGTTGGATTTTCACTTGCATCAAGATCTAATGAATGGGTTGCCCTTGATATGAAGGATATAAAAGGGTACACAATTTTGCATCTTATTGATCTATTTTCAAAATATAGTGTTGCTGTGAGAGTGCCGAATAAAGAAAGTTCGACTATTATCAACGCTATTTTCAAATATTGGGTTGCATACTTCGGGTGCCCAAGTAACGTTCTGACTGATAACGGTCGCGAGTTTGACAATCAATATTTTCGTGATATGTGTCAGAATCTCAACATAATAGTGAGGACGACAGGAGCTGAAAGTCCGTGGAGTAACGGAGTCTGCGAAAGATGCAATGGAGTTATTGAAGAATGCGTCATCAAGACCCTTGAAGATACTAAGTGTTCATTTGATGTCGCTGTTGCTTGGGCTGTAAGTACCAAGAACACTCTCAATACTGTGCATGGATTTAGTCCCAATCAATTAGTCTTTGGTAAAAACCCAAGTTTGCCGTCAGTTGCTTTGAATAAGCCGCCAGCGCTGGAGGGTGTCACTGCGTGTGATGTAGTGGCAGAAAATTTAAATGCCATGCATGCTGCACGTAAGGCGTACATTGCTAGTGAATCGACTGAAAAATTAAGAAGAGCTCTGAGGCACCAAGTTCCTGAGGCACCAAGTTCAGACTGCAATCTCTGCCAGGTATAACAATGGTGATCTCGTTTATTTCAAGAGGAATGACCTTGACCGATGGTTGGACCCAGGAACAGTAATCGGGACAGTGCACAAACAAGTCTTGGTCAAACACGGTGGCTGACATAGGGTCAGAGTTCACCCGTGTCATCTGATGCCGTATAGTAAAACTATAACGACGACGAAGCCCCAAGAATTCAACGTTGAAACCTCAGATAATGGGCAGAAAAATATGAATAAAGTTGATCAGATTCCTTCGACAGATTCAAGGGGTCATTATGATGATGCTGATGATGATAGTGAATCGCCTAATGAAGATAACGAGGATATCGATGAGTTACCGTTGGAACGTAGTGTTGCTGCGCATGAAGATGTTACTGTTGACTCTGAAGCCTTGAATCAGTCCGAATCAAATGGAAATGAACAGAGTCGCGTTGAATCGGCTGCAGAACCCTCCAGAGTGGTAGCACCAGTCGATAGCGTTGATTTACCGAAGCCTACGATGAAAATTTCTCATCTCCCAAAAATTGGTCAAATTTTGGATTGTCGTCTTGCGGATAATAGTCAACTTAACAATGTTAAAATCCTTAGTCGAGCTGGTAAAGCGACGGGTACGAATAAGTTTTTCATGAATGTGTCCCAAGAAAGTAAACTATGTGCTTAGATTTTGAGAAGGGGATCAAGTCATATGAAGTGATACGGGACACACCAAAACAATGTACTCAGCAAAGTTTTCTAATTGCTGAAGAAGATCCGACAACACTGGAGGCTAAGAGAAATGAATTGGATAATTGGGTTCGAAACAAAGTGTACTCTGAAGTGAAGGATACAGGTCAAAAAAAATCATGACAAGATGGGTTATGACAGAAAAAAATAGAAAAGGGGAGGAAAGTTGCCAAGGCTAGATTAGTAGCTAAGGGGTTTCAAGATTCAGATGGTTCATCTGTGAGAACAGACTCCCCTACATGTTCAAAAGAAGGCCTAAAACTTGCATTAGCAGTCATCGCAACTAATGGATGGAAATGTAATGCCCTAGATATCAAAACAGCCTTTCTTCAAAGTCATCAAATAAATAGACCTGTGTACCTAGTTCCTCCCCCCAAAGCAAAATGTAAGAGGGACCACTTGTGGAAGCTTAACAAATGTGTGTATGGCCTCAACGATGCCTTGAGACATTGGTATTTGACCATGAAGGATGAGTTGATTCGGTTAGAAGCCGAAGTATGATGAAGCTATTTTCACTTGGAATTTAAATGGAAAGCTCCGTGGTATAATTTTCACTCATGTTGATGATTTCTTGTGGGGTGGATCTAAAGTATTTCAAGTATCGGTAATTGATAAAATTGGATCAAAATTTGTGGTGAAGTCAGAAGATGCTGTCGAATTCAAATATTTGGGTTTGGATCTTAAGCAAAGCAGTCAATACATCACGC
>CM042157.1:48556429-48568929 GCA_023376005.1 Doryteuthis pealeii | reverse complement strand
GTCACTTAATGCCAACAAAGTTTTGAAATAAATTCATTCTTGATGGATACTCTGTTTTCTATTTAACTCATAGATGGGACCCTAACAGGTACTACCATTCCGGGTCAGAGTTGACCTAGGAATAGTGGTGATGCAGGGGTACTTCACATTCTCCGAGACCCAGAACTGGAATTTCACCATCAGATAGTTTAACGTCATAACCAGTAAATTTTTGAAGATTGTTTTACTTTGTTATTTAATATAATTGCACAAGAGGCTTGCTTCCTGCGTGGCACCCCACATTAAAAATGACGTTGTGTCTTGGCGAGAAGCTAAAAATCAAAAATGACCCGATCTGATTTGGATATAGTCTACACCTGTTCTGTCCCGCGCACATCAAAATGCAATAAATAAATAAATAAATAAATAAAATCGGACAAATAAGATAAAATGAAATCACTCATGAATAAAATCAGGATTTCATGTTAATTTGAGTGTTAAATGTGACACAGTTTAGGCAGAGAATATGGAGTAATAATAAAACAAATGCATATAAAATAACAAATAAATTTATTCAGAGAATAAATTTGCAATAATCAACAAAATTGAATGTTCAAAAGAAATGTAAAAGTTCGTGTGTAGAGTTTGAAAAAGTACGTCAAGAAATGTGTAAAGTGAAATATTTATGTGGTCGTCAAAGTTCGATTAGATATGGACAGAAATGAAAATTAAGTTTGTAATATACGACCTGATGAAATTGATTCCTGATGTTTAACGAGGTGGTACGAGTGAATGGTAAATTCTAGTAGTCAACTTGTGACTTAGAAGAGTGCCGTGTTTGTCTTGATGTTAGTGAATCGTCCTCGCAGATATCTGTTTGTTTGTTGTTGTCCGGGCGTATGTCCTATCTGATGGCGAGATGAATTCTGTGTAATTGCCGATTTCTTCTCTGTCTTTTATAATTACAAAATGAGATCAAAAAGTAATTAATTTTTTGATGTGCGGATACACAGACGTAGTAGTCAGCAATGCTAACCTAAGCCAATCGATTCTGATTTTTATGTAAACATTTGTGTTAATCACTTTTCCTGAAGTTTAGGAAAAGGATTGTGTTCGTGTGTTTATTTTAATCTCTTTTCCTTAAATTTGGGAAAAGGATTGTGTTGTGTGTTTGTTTTAATTTCTTTTCCTTAATTTTGGGAAAAGAAATGTGTATGCGTATTTATTCTTATTTTGATATAAAATATAGAATTGTATTCTATAGGTTCAAACAGTTATCAAATATAATATTTTTAATCCTTTAATAAAATGTTTAGTTATCAAAACCAAGTGGCCTTTTTTAATTTATTTCGATACCTTTTATTGACAGAGCTTTTGGTATACACTACGTACCACCAATTTTACCCTATGAAATGTACCCCTTTCCTTCCGAAAGAAAAAACATTAAACAAACTCCTGAGGATTTTTTTTTTAATTTTCAGCTTACGGAAATAGTGAAAATTATGATTGAAAAACAATGTTTTCATTTTTGCACTGTTAAATAAACTGAAATTTAACGTAGCTAAAAACAAGTTACGATAAGAGGTTTATTTTAAAATTCTATGAAAAATCAATTAATGGTTTGATTTTAACGAAAATTTCCATAAATGTTTACCTTTGGATGTAAAAATATGAAATAGTTTTTTCCTAAAATATATTAGGGTAGGCATGTGCTTTCGAAATGCCCGCATAATTGTTAAAAATATTTTAAAACGTCAATAGAAAATGGAAAATTAACTTTTTAATGTTTTCTTTTGCGTTTAATATAAAGAACAATTTCAAGTTTATGTGTTATAAAAAAGAAAAAACAAATTTATCTTACATAAAACCTAAATTTTTGCATTTAAAAGTAGATCCCGTAAATTCTTAATCTTTGTTGACATAGTTATCGCATCTTGACGTGTGCACTATTTCTTTGTATGGAGGATCGTACGTATAATAATTTCTTTTCTGAAGCAAAAACAAATTATTAATTTAGCATTTCCTTGATGTCTCACGATTTAAATTATGTACCTCAACAACCCAGCGCTGCAACAAAAACAACAACAACTACAAGAGTTTTCCTAAAAAAAAAAGCGGATATTATTTCCGTTAGATCCATCCATTAATAAGAATGACGACAATTTGTAATTCAAACATTATTTTCAAAATTTTATAAAATAAAACCGAAATATGTTATGTCATTATTTTTAGCTAGATATCTTTTATACAATATTTTCTTTGATTAATAAATACGATTTTGATATCTGCTAAACAAAAGTATTTATTTTACATTTTATAAATTTTTAAAAATCCCTGAAAAAAAAATAAACAAGTAGACAATAGGAAATTTTAATATAAAATTCTTTAAAAAATAATCTAACAATTTAGAAAAAAAAACATATTTTTTTTTTTATTTATTTAAGTTTCAATGTTTAAGATGCCCTATTACCAAAACCGAATTAGTAGCGATTTGGGTTTTTTTACATATGTTCCGTCATTAAATTATCTTTCCAAAAATGTAAAAATTATTTATATCCCCCAAAAAATTACTAAGATCTTTGTACGGGGGATCAATGCGCGAAACAAAAACTAACGAAAAAATTATCAGCTTTTCAATTTAGTAAACATTTATTTAGAATAAAAGTTCGTCTTTTATTACTTCATATACATTATTAAAATCGGATAGTTAGTTTATTTTATATGATTTTTAGAAAAATTTCCTGTGATCACCCTTTTTTAGAGCCAGCGAGAATTTGCACATGCCTATATTAGGGGAAATATTTTTTTACGAGGTCTATCCCCCACCCCCTATTTTATTTTATGAGATAAAAAAATGACCCGTCAGAAAACTTTTTTTCTATAAAGATAAGGGTCTGAATAACTATATCAAAGAAATTGTATAACATATAACGCAGTAGTTTTTTTGTTTGTTTTTTTTTATGAAAAATTAATGAAATCGGAAATAAAAAGTGCAAAAAAATGTCATAATATTATTATTTGAAAACTTTTTGCTTTTTTAATTGGTATGTACTATATTCTATTAAATTGTAAAAAAAAAATTTTTTTTTAAATTAATTTTTAAGAGATTTTCAATCTTTTGTGCTTAATTTTTTTTTTTTTCTGCATGAAATGAATTAATTTTTTTTTTTCTGCGTGAAAAAATCGAATTTTTCACGGATATTTGAATATATGAATTTTAGAATTCAGTTGAAGTAAAAATTGGTCCGATCCACGCTATATTAATATTTTTAAAAGAATTTGTAATTTTTATTGTTGAATAGAAATGTGTGATTCTTAGAATATACGGAAGAGCAAAACTGACATATTGTTTTGTTTTTATACAAAGAGATGAGACGCTTCTCAGTAACTATTGTTTGTTTTTCTTAGCGTAAAAAATTATTTTTCAACTTTTTCGATCTATTAGAATAAAAAGTAAGTATAAATTTATTATTTTATCTGTTTTTCTCTTAGAAAAAATATTCAAATTTTCATTTCATTTTCGATTTTAAAAATTAATACCAAAACTGAAGACATTTTTAAAGTCAATTTCACAGTGAAATTTTAATATTAAATTTTTTCAAGTTTTTACTTATTTTAATAGTAAATTTTGATATTAACGTTTTTAAAGACTTTATTCATTTTAATAGTAAATTTTGGCTATAAAAAACAGAATGTCCTTTATAGCCAGCCATATGTATATGTATAATCGTAAAAGGGAAATAAAATGTAATTTTTTCTGTCTAAATTGCGGCCTGAAAATTACCCTTTTGCGCGTAATACGGATAGGTTTATTTATTTCTTAATATAACGATGTAATTTTTCCCAATCGGATAATTTGATCTTTGAATTGACTGTTTTTCTTTGTAAAAACCCTGTATGATCGTTAATTGTTTTTTACGAGATTTTTGATGAACACAGTACGGAAATATTCATTTCCGTTTTATTCAAGATGACCTAAACTGATCACGTGACCGTTTTGGTGATACCTAGTATACACAATTTCTTTATCTGTTTAATCTATATTAAATAAATGAAAGTAAATATATTTGGAAAATTGTTTTTTAAAAATCTCGCTAAAAAAATTAACGATCATACAGAGTTGTTACAAAGAAAAACAGTTAACTCAAAGAATTTTATTTTCAATCGTGAGTGTTAAATTTATTTTGTAAACACGGATCTTAAGATATAACGGTTACGGTCATATTTGATAAAAATTGACTGCAAAAATAATTTTGCAATGTAAGAAAAATAAATTACATGAGTAATATTAATTCGCCTTTTTTTTAATGATGCCCATTATGTTACTACTTTTCGACTTAAATAATCGATTTAATTAATTTTAATTCGTTTTTAAAATGAAAAGCAGACGAAAGAAAGAGTTCAAAGTATATAGAAGTTTGCTAAACATATACTCAGCGGGTGAGACAAGTGTTTTACCTAGCTTTGCGTGTTAGATAATAATGTATCTGGAGTGGTTTCTTTTAGTAGTCTGTTACTTGTCGTAGTAGTCGTCAGCTTTGCTACTTCTGTTGCCAGGTAATTGACTTTTAGGCACCGCCTTGCCTGTTGTTTTTTTCGTTCGACCCTCACGGGTTGTTGACTGTTCAGCCCGAACCCGGTGGCTACTTAAACTATTTGTAGGCGTGTTTTTATTGCTATTTTCATAAAGATATTTGAGAGTTTCTTCCAGAAAATTTCTTATTGCAAAGGATAGGAATCAATATGGGATATAATAAAAGGCAGTTTTGTAAAGCGATGAGAGAAGACTAACATTAATAATAAAATAAATAATAATAATAATAATAATAATAATAATAATAATAATAATAATAATAATAAGAAGAAGAAGAAGAAGAAGAAGAAGAAGAAGAAGAAGAAGAAGAAGAAGATCATTAGCGGAGATTTGAGGCCTGATAACACCCCTGACAGTGGGTGAAAATGGCCAATTTCGTGCAAAATTAAAGTGCCAATCTAATATGATTTTCTGATAGAGTTCGATGAGGCGTATCACATAGTAAAAGATGGATGAATTCTGTTTAGAATTGGGGGAGATGTGGGGATGCCCCCAAAATGCCATTTTTCAGCCATTATAAGTCTACGTATTTTGGTGAAAATTTAAGTTATCGATTTTATTGTCTTTTCTCGTGGATTCTGATGCGTAGAATTTATTTTAACTCAAGAAGTTTAGTGATGTATACCATTGACTCATGGTGTTGGGCCTTACCGGGAAATTGACTAATGACCGAGGATCACTTGTAGGAACGGAATTGCCGATTTTACGGTCTTTCACATAGATTTGAATTACCAATTCTGCGCATAAATCTCTATTCACAACCAAATGAGGAATAATGTGACCACCACTTAAATGGGGACCACTTAAGAAGTTCATTGATGTATACCATTGACTCATTGTGTTAGGCCTTACCGGGATATTTAAATAAGGAACGAGGATCAAAGAAATAACAATATTATCATCTGATGAGGCTTACTTCAGAAGTTCATTGAGCTTTATAATTGGCCCATTGAGTTAGGCATTACCGGCTAATTTACTAAAGAAGGGAGGGTAACGGTAGAAACGGAATTGCCGTTTTTGCAGTCTTTCACATTAATTTGAATTACCAATTCTGGGCATATATCTTTTCTCGCAACTAAATGAAAAACAATGTGTTCACTACTCCGATGAGGACTACTTCAGAAGTTCTATCGGAAATTGGGTTATCTGCCCGCACCGGAAGCCCGGACAACGTAGAGACATTGCAAAGATTAATATAATTAAGATAAGTGTATTTGAAACTCCTTGTATTACCTATAAATATCCCCGCCAGGAGAAATTCCTCTGGCAACTCTGAAAGATAATTACACTACTCTAAAAGACAATTACAAAAGAAATGTATACACTCTAACACATTACTTCTAACCCAGAATAAACTGTTAACCCAAATATACACCCTATATTTGTCTTGTACCTTTCCTTCACAACAGTCTTAAACGTAACTATTTGTCTACTTTATTTCTGTTAGTTCATGGAGCCATAGCATTCGCCCATTGAGTTAGGCTTTACTGGGAAAATGACTGATTTAATTACCAACTCAGCGCATAAATCTCTACTCACAACCAAATGTGTAATAAGGTGAACACTCTATTTGATGTTGATTCTGTTGGTATTAACTATTATAAGTGGTGGTTGCTAAGGACGCAAATTTCTGTTGCTAGGGGCGCTATTGATACTCAGAATTGAAGTCGCGGACGCTATAGAAGCTAAGGACTCAATCCTGAATAACAAAGACATCCCTAGTAACCGATACTTAACATAGCTAATAGCAACAGAATCAATCTCAAATAGAGTCCTTAGATTCCATAGTGTCCATAACCTCAATCCTGGGTAACAATATCGTCGCTAGCAAACACCAATGGTGTCCTTAGCAACCGACACCTGTAATAGCTAATAGCAATAGAATCAATCTCAAATAGAGTCTTTACCCAGTGCCTGACGTGCTTCAATAGAGGAATGCCGAAGGGACCCACGCATTTTTATCACCGGCCACGCATGAGCTTCAGTTTGTGCGTCGACCCCCACGTTAATGGTCCTTGTGTTAAACTGGTATGGTGAGCACCAATAAATTAAATCTACAGAAACCGCGCGGAAGGTAGCTGGGGGAGTTTGCAAAGTAAAATTCCATGCTAAGAGAGAAACAAATGAGACAGTTTTCAGCATTCACTTTCAGGACTTTCTCTAGTATCGTACTATATAAGTATACCCAATTTATTAAAAGATCCCCGTTTTTACAAAACAAATTTGCCCCCCACCCCACCTTCCGTTTTACCAAAAATTATGGAATTATCCGATTTAATGAAAATTCTAGTGTTGATTTATCAATGAATGACTTTATAATGCATCAGTTTTGTTATTTTTCGGGCGCAAAATATCGGTGGGGTTAAATGATTGATTATACTTTCTGTATAAATAAAAAAGACAAATGACCGAAGGTGTGAATAGAAGAAAAAAACATTTTTTAAAGAATCTGCTCAGGTAGTAAATAAGTACCGAAAATCGGAAAATAAAATAAAAATAAAAACTAAAGAAATAATTTTTGGAGATTGTTTTTACTCATTTTGATAATTATTTAATTGGCTATAATCTTATAAAAGAAAAAAATCATACATCAATATTTGTTCCGTTTAAAAGGGGGGCGTTTTCAATAGAATTTTCGACAAAAGATTATTAGAGATTGATACTAAAGTAAAGTATTTATTAAAAATATGTTTTTAGAATCTAATAATATGACATCTAAAACTTAACATCATGATACTTGTATTTTAAATGAATTTTATATATCAATTTATCATAGCAGAAATACCTAATTAAATCAGAAAGATAACTAGTGCATTCATTCATTGATAAATTAATACTGAAAATTTCATTAAAATCGGACAATTCCCTGGTTTTTGGTAATTTTATTTTCAATCGTGAGTGTTAAATTTATTTTGTAAACACGGATCTTAAGATATAACGGTTACGGTCATATTTGATAAAAATTGACCGCAAAAATAATTTTACAATGTAAGAAAAATAAATTACATGTGTAATATTAATTCGCCTTTTTTTTTAATGATGCCCATTATGTTACTACTTTTCGACTTAAATAATCGATTTAATTAATTTTAATTCGTTTTTAAAATGAAAAGCAGACGAAAAAATGGGTATCTCTAGTACTGTATCTCTAGTGTTCGTTTTTTAAACAAAAACTAGACTAAAATATCTCATAATCCAAGGTAAATAATTAGTTCACTTGTGAGTAGAGTTATTCCCTTGGAGTGAAAAAACTTTGCTATGCAAAAATTTCCAGAATTTTTATTTAAACTATCAAGAATATGCACCCTCCGGACACATAAGTATTTAAGTTTTAATGTAAGGAAATAATTAAAATTGTATATTTAAATTGTTTAATGTTAGCCCCAGTTCTCGGGAAATTACCCGGTAACACCTAATACATTGGGACATTCCTATAGCTCAAAGAATTTCCGAAGAAATCCTCTGGTAGTGGTGGAAACATTGTTCATGATTTGATTGCGTGTAGAGTTTTATGGCGAATTACTTATTTAAATCAATGTAAAAGATCGTGAAACGGCTATTCCGTTTCTACCTGTAATCTTCCGTTCTGGAGTCAATTTCCCGGTAAGGCCTACTCATTGGGACATTTTGCTATAGTCAATGGTGTTTCTGAAGAAGTCCTCATGGTAGTGTGGAAACATTGTTCCTGATTTATTTGCAAGTAGAGATTTATGCGCAGAATTTATAATTCAAATCAATCGCAAAGTGCAATTCCGTTTCTATAGGGTAGCACCTGTTCTTGAGTCAATTTTCCCGTAAGTCCTTAACTTACCGACATTTCTATAGGTCAATGAATTTCTTCTAAGTACTCATTGTAGTGTTGGAAACATTGTTCCTGACTTGGTTGCGTGTAGAGATTTATGCGCAGAATTGATAATTCAAATCAATGTAAAACCCATGAGACTATGCGGCAATTCCGTTTTTACTTATAGCCCCCGTTCTTGAGTCAATTTCCCGTAAAGGCCTAACACATTCGTAAACATATCTATAGGTAAGGAATTTCTGAAAAAGTCTAATGGTAGTGGTCATGTTCTTGTTTTGTTGCGAGTAGAGATTAATTGCGCAGAATTCGTAATTCAAATCAATTAACGAGAAAGTCCATGCGATTCATTAGGAGGATAAAATCTAAAAGTCTGTAGAATAGACCATAAGTATCCTTAATTTAAATTATAGATGAAATTATGATATTTTGTTTCTATGTATAGACCGTTTGCTGTCAATTCCGTTTCTATCGAGTAGCCCCAGTTCTCATAGTAAATTACCCGGTAAGACCTCAGTATTTGGGATATTTCTATGCTCAAAGAATTGTCTGAAAAAAGTCCAAAAACGCACAACTGTCTATTCATTTCTAACCGGTAGCCCCCAGTTTCTTGAGTCAATTTCTCCCGCTTAATGCTTAATTCAATTGGGCATTTGCGTAATAGCTCAAAGGAATTTTCTGAAGAAAATTCTCTGGCTAGTGGTGGAAACGATGGCAATTTTGGTTTCACGATTGCCCTTTTTCTTGGTCAATTTCCTGGTAAGGCCTAACTCATTGGACAAATTTCTATAGCTCAATGACTTCTGAAAAAGTCCTGCCTGGTAGTGGTGGAAAAATGTCCTGGTTTGGTTGAGTGTAGAGATTTATGAACAGAATTGGTAATTCAAAACATGTAAAACACCACAAAAAACTACAAATTCCTTTTTCTATCCGTCCCCCTGTTCTATGTGATTTTCCTGGTAAGACCTAACTAAATGGGACATTTCTATAGTTAATGAAGTTCTTTTGTGATTGAAAGTAGCTGTAAATTGAGTTTTGATGAACATCTCTTTATATTTCTAAAAGTTATGTTCAATTTCTCTTAAAGCACTTACAGTTTAAATAGCAAAATCAAATAATAAATCTAACAAACAATCATCTCCATAACTACATCTAAGTCATTATTTGCAGTTAAAGGGCGTACTCTCTACATTAAGTTATTTAGAAAAGGCAGCAGATTGATTTTTTTCTGAGGAGGGGGGTAGAATATTTCTTTTTAAAAACAATGTTAAAAATAAATGTTCAATTTCAAAGAACTAATTCGAGAAAATTTAAATAATTTAAAAATATTATTCTTTTCACAACACAGACATTTAAAATAACAATTAATTTTGAGGTAATTGTTCTTTGGGTTTTTAGGTTTGTTTGTTTGTTTGTTTGTTGTGTTTTTGTTTTTTGTAAAGAAAATAGTATTTCTTTCATTGTAGGAAAACAGTGTCGGCAGCTTTCGACAAGACGGAACTTTTAATCTCTTGAAAATTGTATGTTTTTCTTTGAATTGAATTACATACAAAAAAATAAATAAAAAAATTATCTGAGGATGATTAGTGAGATTTATGACTAGTTAGTGTTGAAACAGGATTCAGAAAGTAGAACCACAAAATAAATTCCTTTTAGAAAAATAGTATTTTCCCTTTTGCCCCAGTTTAATTGCAATGTTCATTCCAATGGATAGGAAATTAAGCAATTCAGTAATATAAAAAAAATGATTCTATTCACTCAACTAGTTTTACTGAAATGTCTTAACTTTTAATTGAATAAATATGTAATTTTTCTGAACCTCAATTTTCTAGATACATCAAAACCACAAGGTCCAATCTTACCGATTCAGAAGGAGATATGTTTTTTTATAGAAAGCAGAGTGATAAGCAAAGAAAATACGTTTTTGCTGGTTTAGTTAAAAAATATTTCTACTTGCCGTTGATCGACTCATCTAACCTGAATAAAGTACAATATCTAATTTATTTAGGTAGATTATTATTTAGCTGGTATTCTCTTTAAAATGGACTATTCCATAAAAATTTAAATTGATTCCAGAAAATAGTGTTTTAAAATGGAAAGACGTTTTTATTTTAAGAAAAAGAAGTTAGAAAAAAAGAAAAGTATTTTCAACTTTATATAACTAAAATCGGTTACGAGTGGTGAAATATTACATAATTTGTTAATTATTCATGTATTTTTAATTTGTTGATTATTTGGATAACTTTAAGATATCATGAGCTATTTTAAAATGAAAGCTAAGGATGCATCATTGAATAGAAAATAAAAATGTACTGAACAGGAAGTGAACTCACAACTTTCAGGTTATGAGTAATGTATTTTCATAGATATGTCACATCTGTTGATTAGAATGATTTGGCCAGTGGAGATCTATAAAAGTCATAGTGGATTCTCCCAGCATTATTATTTTCTGTTTCATAATTGCATTGTACTCGGGGGGGGGGGTGACCTCTTAGCATGAAAGTAATGATAAAATTAATTACGTGATACCAGAGAGGTATGGCCTCCCCAAATTAAGAAGTCTTGTGTCAATCACACTCTGTCGGATTTCTAGAAAGAAATGGCTTCTTAACTGTTTTCTCAGTTCCAGTTTCATTGCCTAGTGCCTGAGGTGCCCAAAATGGGAACAGCTTACGTGACTATACATTTTTCACTGATGAGTTTAATTTTTTGCGTGATTACCCACGTAAAAATACCTTGTGTTAACCAGCCTTGTGAGAGTTCAGGAAATAACTATTTTCCCGTTGTATGGGAACCTTTGTAACTCAGCTTTAAACTGCCCACCCCTCAATTTTTTTACCAGTTAAAACGAGAAGTCATGCAGATTTCATTAGGAGGAAAAATAAACTAAAAGTCTGTAGAATAGAACCTAAAGTATTCCTTAATTTAAATTATAGAATGAAATTGTGATATTTTGTTTCTGTGTATAACCGTATTGCTTTTTATACAAGAATCGGTGTAGTTATGCGATAGATCTGTATATTTTGCTGTGGTTTAATAGTTATCTGGTATTAAAAAGATTATTAAAGTATATTTTAAGACCAAGAGAGGAGTGTCAAAAGTTGATAAGACAATAAATATCAACTGATAAAAAGGAAATGAGAATAGGCATATTATGCATTTATATCTGACGGATGAAAATGTTCAATGTACCCTACAAATTTGCGATTGAAAAGACAAAAGTGTGTAAGAATAAAACAATATAACAAAGGTAAGAAGAAAAATGCGAGGGTAGATAGATTAAGTATCACTAAATAGTTTTCTTTATATACAAGATGTTCTGGAGAATTTGACATTTTCATAAGGAAAAAGAAAATTTTGTTTGTAAAACTACAAAATTTAATGGATTGTAAAGTAATTCAAACAGACACGGGAATTACACTACTGTCAACAAGTTACACTCAAAATAACCACATAAGTGTCATCACAGCTTCAATCCATGCTCCAGACCCTAGAGAAAGCTGATGTTATAGTTTCCCTGGGAAGGGTCTCAAAAACTACTTAAATTCTGTCGATTACTGAGCTTTTGTATTACTGCACGGTGATTGGTTGTGTTCTCAATAAAGCGTCCCCAACATAATAATCCATGGGTTAAGATCTGGGGAGTTTCGGAAGGCCAAACATTGGGATTGGTGTAGTCGTAAAAATTCGCCGATAACATTTTTTTACTTTTCCCAAAGGTGTGGCAGGGATCTTCAGCCTCCCAAATGGGTTTGATTTAGGAAGAGTTTATTGTGGATGTTGTTATTCCAGTGTTGTTGCCATTTTGTATGAAGGAATTTTTATTAATTTTAGTTTTCAAATCAGTATATAGTATCTTTTAAATTGTCGGGGATCAAAATCTAGAGCCGATTTAGCTGCGGAGTTGCTCTTTCATTCCCCTCACTCCTATAAATGACTTGTATTTTAGTATATGTATTCCTGTCGCTAACGTATCTCTATGTTCTACAGAATAAAGTTTGTTAATATATTCTACCTCTTTGTCTGAATATTTCTTGTACTTTTAAATATGTGCCATGTTGAAGGTGACATTGACCTTCAACTTTATATAAGAACGCTTATATCTTACAACTGTTGCCCACCGTTATA
>CM042157.1:48521343-48556419 GCA_023376005.1 Doryteuthis pealeii | reverse complement strand
ACCAGAGAGATGCGTCGACATGGCATAAGCTGGAGAGGGGAATTATAACCGGATGTACCATCTCCGCGACACTTTTTGCCTTAGCTATGAATATGCTAATAAAAGCTGCAGAGGGAGAGTGTAGAGGCCCGATCACCAGATCTGGGACTAAGACAACCCCAATTCGTGCGTACATGGATGACATGACGATACATCGACGTCTGTTATTGGCGCAAGATGGCTGCTAAAGGGAATTGAAAAGATCATAACATGGGCCAGGATGAGTTTCAACGCGACAAAATCACGTTCCTTAGTGTTAAAAAAAGGGAAACAATTGGAGGAGCGATTTAAGCTTTCTGGAGATTATTCCTACAATAAAGCAGAATCCGTAAAATGTCTGGAAAGCGTTTTGATAATTCCTTAAGAGACGCTGCGGCTATCAAGGAAACAAGAGAAGGTCTGGAGAGATGGTTGAATAAGGTAGATAAATCAGGCCTCCCGGGCCGTTTTAAAGCTTGGATATATCAGCATGCTATTCTGCCAAAAGTATTATGGCCATTAACCATCTACGAATTCCACAGCCTTTAACGTAGAGCAGCTGGAAAAGAAAAATCAATTCCAACTGCGCAGATGGCTGGGTTTGCCAAAATGTTCTGAGCAGTGCCTGCGTTTAATGCAAATTCAAATGCATTGCAGCTCCCGTTTAAGAGCCTTGTGGAAGAGTATAAAGTCGCAAAAATCAGATCATCAATACAATACAAGTATTCCAAGGATCCCAAGGTTTGCGGTGCAAACGTTGAAATATACACAGGAAGAAAGTGGAAAAGCGACTAAGGCCTTAAAAATAGCAGAAGAAAGACTACGTGAAAAGGCGCTATTGGGTGTAGTAGCAACTGGCCGAGCGGGATTGGGTTATTTCCCCTCCATCAGGGTGGATAAGCGCGACTGGAAAAGAAAAGACACCATCTTCTACAAGAGGAATACGAACAGGTGAAGAAGAGAAGAGGACAGAGAAAATGATTGGGCTAAGACAACAGGGGCATGGACCAAGTGGGAATCCATTGAAATCGAAGAATAACATGGTCCGATGTGTGGAATAATAACGTAGCCATAAAATTTTTAATTCAGTCCGTGTATGACACCCTCCCCGAGCCCTGCGAACCCCTTTGTGTGGAAAAAAACAGAAAACCCCCTATGTCAATTATGTGGAAGGATGGGATCTCTGAAGCACATACTTAGTAGCTGCCAAACGGCGCTGGCAGACGGTCGCTACAAGATGGCGCCATGATCAGATCCTAAAGATTATTGCCGAAGTAGTGGATACAGCATCCATACAAATAAACTGATAGATGATAGAAAAGCAATAGAGTTTGTCAGGGCCGGAGTAAAAACAATAAAAAAAGAAAAGCCCAAACCGAACGATTTGTCACGAGCAGCTGATTGGGAGTTAAGGGCTGATTTGGGAACAAGACTAATTTTCCCAATACACATCGTTCAAACAACGTTGCGCCCAGACATAGTTGTTATTTTCAAACAAGATCAAGAAAATAATAATGTGGGAGCTAACAGTTCCCTGGAAGAACATGCGGAAGAGGCGCACGAAAGAAAAAAATTAAAATACGATGAAATTGGTAGAGAAGTTGTAGAAACAAAGGATGGAATGTAAAATACCTACCAATAGAAGTTGGCGCGAGGGATTTGTGGCAAGATCTTTGTGTAAAGCTTTGAATGACATAGGGCTAAGCGGTGCAAATAAAAGAAAAGCAATTCAAAGCATAACAAAGACAGCGGAAAGAACGGCAAATTGGCTTTGGTTGAAAAGAGGAAGCCATTGGACCACCAAACAAATATAAATAATTTATTTTTTCTATCCCTTCATCGCGTAATTGAAAATAATTTAAAAAAAAAAAAGTCCTACCGGATATATGATGCGCTAAAAGCTTTTGTTTTGTAAATGTAAAGTACTAAATTTTTCCAAACTGTATAGGAAAGGAAGGAAGGGGAGGGAACGGTGGGAGATATATGAAGGGAGAAGAAGGGAAGGGAAAGAAAGAAAAAAAAAAAAAAAAACAAACAAATGGAAGGAAAGTTAATTTAAAAAAAATTTTTTTTTTTCGTTTTATTCTCTCATTATCGCTAGTAAAACTTCATTTTTTTTCGTATTTTAAGCGTGAGTTACACACCAATTATTTAATTGATCACCCGGAAAACTTGCATTTTTTTTTTTTTTTTTAACATAAAATTTCCCTTACTTTCGTATTTTAAACGTGAGGTACACACCATTTATTTTAATTTATCACCATTTAAAGATTAGCGTTTTTAATTTTTTTTTTTCTTTAAGCGTAAAATTTCCCGTACTTTTCGTATTTAAACGTGAGTTACACTCGATTTATTTTAATTTATAACCATTTAAAGATTAGCGTTTTTAATTTTTTTTTTTTTTTTTAGTGTAAAATTCTGCTTAGTTTCGTATTTTAAGCGCGAGTTGTTCTCCAGTTATTTTAAGCTTCACTTGTTATAAATAAGCGGTGTTTACTTTTAACGTCGTAATGGTATATAGAGTAAATTAATTTAATCCTAATTGTTGTCTTACATTTGTTCCAAAAATTGTTTATATTTTCTTTCTCTTTTGCCATGACAAATAATGTTTTAAAACGCAAAATTTCGTTGGTTTGATTTCGGTTTTTTTTCGTCATCGTAATTTTGTTTATTTTATTTTATTTTATTTATTTATTTTTTTTTTAATTCATATGGATTGATGTTTTAATTTGGAATTAAGTATTCTAAAAATTATCTAAAAATTTTTTTTTTAAGTCACCATCGATTGTTATCGAGTGGAGAGGGAAAAAATGCTTTAATTTTGCTTAATGCAGTTTCGTAAGGGTTTTTAGTGATTTTTAGTTTTCAGTTTGAAAGGGGGTGACAATATTGGATTTTTTTTTTCCCTTTTTTTTTTTTTTTTTTCACTCGCTATTTCATTTCGTCACTTCATTTCGACTTAAAATAGCGGCTATAATTTTAAAAGGAGGGGATAAAGGGATTTAATGGATAAATAATTTCCTTCCAGACATATGAATATAGACAAATTGAAGCCGAACAGATAAATAAGATTAGTTTTAAATAGAATATTCTTTACTCTCAGTGGTAGATGGAATATGTAGTTTTAGTTATATTCTGTTAAACCTCGGTTAGTTATTTTTATTTGTTTTTTTTTTTTTTTTTTTATAAGAGCGGATTCTATTAGCACATTTTATTGACAAATATAGGATGTAGTCTGTATTAAGTCTTCCTTTTAAATTTTACTTTATTTTTTTTTTTTTTTTTTTTTTTTTTTGTGATTAGTAAATAATCTTCGACACGTCGTTAGGTGCGTGTGGGGATAAACGAATTGTTTTATTTTATATTTAATCAATAGTTGAAACATGTTAATCTAAATTTTAGTAAACGTAAATGTATATATATATATATATTTGTGTTTAAATAGAATGTAAGTTTATATATTTTAAAATTAGTATTTAATCTTTAACACTTCGTAACGTGGGGGGGGGGGGGGCAAAGCAAATTACAAAGCAAATATCACCATGTAAATAGAAAATTATAAGTAAAATAAAACAAAATAAAATTAAAAGTCACGGCCGTTTGATGCAATACGTACACAAGTGTAATTATGTAAAATATAAAAAAAAAATAAATAAAAAAAAATTAAAAAAAAAATAAAATAAAATAAAATAAAAAAAAAGGGGGGGCTCATAAATAAAAAATAAAAAAAAGTGAACAAAAATGGTACTTAGATACAGAAAAATCATTAAAGTAATTCCTCTTTTAGCATGACTAAAGAAAATGTTTGACTTACCTCGTTACAAGCTTAGTATTCCGTACAAAAGAAAAGTGTTTTTGGCTACGTATCCCATTTAAATATGGAGTTCCGCGCGTCTGATTGGCTGGTTCTAACAACCAATCGGAAGCGCGGTGCTTTGTATTTGAGTGGGATGAGGTCAACAACCGTCCAGTATAAAAAAAAAGATTTTCCCCATTATGTCTTTTTTAGCGGTTAAGAAAAGGTGGTTGCACCAGAGTTAGATCGCCTCTGGTGGGGTCTGCAATGCGAGGGATGTATGATGTTGTAAGACCCGAAACATCCCAATGAACTTTGCATAAAAACATCACTGAAGACAACCACCGGCGCCCAAAAAGAAATGAGCGTATGTTTAAAGTAAAAAGTATATATATATATATATATATATATATATCGTTTCAAAAATCTAAAGATTTATACTGACACTTCCGATACACAGATTTGTATACAAACATTTGAACTTTATTTTAGTACTAACCTCTAAGAAATCTAATAGGGTGCTTCTTCATTTATCAAAATTAATGTCTATCTGACAGTAAATATCTGGGCGTATGTAGTTAGTGGCAAAAGTCGAATGTGGATAAAAATAATATATAGCGATTTTTTTTTCTCACTCAAATCAATCAGATTTGCAATTAATGCTAAATAAAGTTTTTATTCCTAACATTCGAGATCATCACGAACATGACCCGAACCCATCATCCTTCCTTCGTCTCAGATGACTTCTCTCCCGGTTTGTCGCCACTCCCTGTCTGCTACTACTCCCAGATTAAATCTAACAACCCACATGCATACAAAAAGGTTACAGAGGGAGCTCAATTGAACAATATAACTTTTATTACAAGCGCTTGTAAGTCTCTCGAATTTTGGCAATCTCATGCGGTGTAATGGGCAATGAACCAGACTAACAAATCATTGATAGTGGGTATGATTCTCACTGGGTGTTCCATACACCTCATTCTCTCACAGGACTCTTTGAGCCATAGATGTGACCTCAACTGTGATTACCACTCTGAATCAGACTGGGCCTGAGAGTAATATTTGACACAATAGGGTAGGTAGATTTTGCACTAAAAATCCTCGTTTTCGCAAAATTCAGTCTTTAGAAAATGAGGATTTTTAGTGATTTTTAGTAGACAATCTTTGACGCTATTTCCATAAACAATGGTACAAGTAAAATATCTTATTTTTAGTATCAGAATTCAGTATACTAACACTCAACATAGAGGGACAATTTGATATTTTTTTTAAAGTGAAAGATCAACCTACTCTATTGACACAAGGACATTTTAACGAGGGGATCCCCCGCACAAACTGAAGCTCATGCAGTGGCTAGTATAAAAAGTGCGTGATTGTTTCAGCATTCCTTTGGCTGTCAACCGGACTTGTCTCTTTTAGGCTTGACTTTTTTTTCTTTCATATGAAAAAACAGTTTATGAATTTGCAGGTTTTAATTCTAAACTTAGATCTAGGCTAAGGCAGCGGTAATACTGCTCCCACAAAACAATTTAAATCCTCTCAGCCCTACACACTTATGTATTTACCGAATCCATTTGATGACACAAGATCACAAATATATGGCATTCTGCGAGCGTCGAGCTCGATATTCAGTAGTAATGGATTCGCCAATCATTACATCACGATGGGATGCGCTACACCTACACACATATGTATGTATGGGGATAAAATATGGAAATGAATCCGACAATGTATAGAAATAGGAAAAACAAAGTGTTCCAAAAGATATGAATTTATTATGAAGTTTATGTTGACGCTTAAACATTTCAGTTTATGTAAAACCTTCGTCAGGACAATATATTAAAAACAAGTGAAAAAAAATGTTTGTTGTTCAGTGTTGTTTTATAAGACTTAAGTTGGAAATGTGTATAGAGAAAAAGGCCCATAACCATTTATTGACCGGCGTTCATATGTATGTATGTTGGAGTATATGTATGTTTAGATATTTAATTATAATATATATATATATATATATATATATATATATATATATATACACTAGCAAAAGTGCCCGGTCCATGACCAGACTAAAAATAATTTTAACATTAAGTAGTGAGAGGTTAGAGAGATAATAAGAGGAAAATGATTCATAGAATATTTTAAAAAATGTAATTCTTAACTTTTGAGTGTTTTGAAATATAATTCTATTTTTCAAAAACTGTTTTGTACATATAACAAAATCTTAAATTCAGTTCCTAATTGCTTGTTTTTCTTAATTGCTTGTTACATTAAAGTGATAAAAAATATTAATTTAATTTATTTTATTTTTTACCCCTGAAAAGTAACAATTAAAAGGAGCTAAGTATTAAATATGTGTTTTTATTTATTTAGCTCTATCGCCTGATGCTGTACACTATGCTAACAGCACATCTGCTGAGTAAAACCAATTTCAAATTGGGCCGCCTGTTGGCCGTAGATGACGACCCTTGATGTTTGCCGAGCAGTCCATCGCATGCACCGTTACTTGGGTTAGACAGGCGGTCGGAGAGGTCCCTCCAATCAATTGACTGGTCACGTCAAGCCCTAGCACCTATATGATTGTCCCTATTATATCGCCCTGATGGTAAAACTGAATCTAGGGGTGAGGTTCCAGTTATGGAGCTCTGCGAAGTGTGGAGCACTCCTTCATTGCCATTACTCCCAGGCCCATATTGACCCGGGGGTAGTACTTGTTAGGCCCACCAAGTACGAACACTACAGGTCCCATCTATTGGTCTAAATAGATAAAAAATGAGGTTTAAAATTTTTTTTTTAAATGAATCAGAAATAATTTGAATACCCAGTAATAATAAATAAAACAAACATGACTTCGGTATGAATTATTTTAAAATCTCAATAACGGGTTTGTTATGATATGTATTTTTACTTCAGTCAAAGCATCTATTTTCGTAATTTTTTTGGCGTAATTTAATGTTTAAAATGTATCATAAATTAATTACATATGTAATATCATTTTGCTTTTTTTACTGATGCTCATTATCTGTTTAAAAGCATGTTCGTCGCCTGTGAACGAATGGAGTGGGTTTTTTTTAATTTATTAAAAGAAAAAAAAAAGACGAATTCTAAATTTGTCTTTTTTTTTTTTTTTCTTCTTTTTTTTTTTACTAAAGGAACCTGTCAAAGCTAATTCAAAACTCGAAATTGTGCCGACAGGAGGTGGGTGTAGGAGGATCTCGATTTGTGCCGACAGGACAGGAAATGGTGTGGGAGGGTAGTTTTTATTAGAAATGAACATTGTATTATTTTTTTCATACAGTAAGTGAGGTGGGTGTGGTGCACCCACATCAAATACTAAGAGAGCGACCCTACTGTCTGGAAAGTTCAAAACTGCCGACGTGAGTTGGGTAGGGGAGGTGGAGGGGTGGGTTCATGCAATGCCCTCTAAGATATCAGGCCTGTTCATTGGATGTGTGACGTCACAAAAGTAGGCCTTCTTCGAGCCTTCGAAATAGATATCGTTGTCAAACTCGTAAAGACAGTAAATAAACAAAACAATATGTTACGTTTCATTAAACTTTAATAACTGAAATTCGTTCATAATTTTATTTATTTCAAATTTGAAAACAATTTTTATAAATTATAACAAACATTGTTTTGATTTGCATGCTTTTTATTTTAATTTTAAAAAACCTGTAAAGGTAGCGTTGAGGTACACAAAAAAACACATACCGTTACATTAAACTTTAATAACTGAAATTCGTTGATATTATTTGTATCTTAGAGGGCATTGGTTCATGCCGACGTGAATTGGGTAGGGGTGGTGGAGGAGTGAGTATAAGGTATTTCTAAATTTTTTCTTAATTATTGAATTATATCGCTTAGTTATAAAAAATAAAAAAACAAATTTGGCATGTTTCTTAGCAGGATATTAATGTTTATGCAAAAGTTCAAATCAGAGTGACCTCCCGTTTGGAATTTATAGGTCGACATGTACATACCAAACTTCCTTTTATATATATAGATATATAGGTAATGAAGGACTATTTGCTCGTAAATTCCTACCATAAAATAAACTGAACCCCCATTTTATGTCCGTGTTTTTGCAATAAATCTTTTATTTTTCTTGCACCCGTTATGTTACAATACTAAATATATTTCCTTTATTTATTTTAATATTCACTTCAATGTGTATATTCTAAAAGCTTTTATTTTGTGAGAATGTTTAGTTTTAAAGTGGGGGTTCGTTTTTACACTTCAACTTTTTACTCGTAAATTCCTACGATAAAATGCCCAAGCCTAATTTTATGGCAGGAATTTACGAGTAAAAAGTTGAATATTACTTTTTGTTGTTGTTATTTCTTTTCTTTTTGGCTTTGGTACTCTAAAATAAAAATGTCAGATTTTAATCATCGTGGACGAAAAAACAAAATTACTGTCATAAAAGGAGGATCCAATTTATGCCTAAATTGTAAAACGAGCACCCACTTTACATTCTCACAAAATAAAAACTTTTAGAATATGCACATTGAAATAAATATTAAAATAAATAAAGAAAATATATTTTGTATTGTAAAATAACGGGTGCAAGAAAAATAAAACATTTAATACAAAAACACGGACATAAAATGGGGGTTCAGTTTATTTTATGGTAGGAATTTACGAGCAAATAGTCCTTCATTACCGATATATAGATATTTATGGCAGTTTGTGTGTATGCCCGGAGGAAATTATGAAAATAAAACAATGACGAAGTAAATACATATATATATTCACTATCACCAGATCTTGCTTTTTGAGCAAAAATAATGAAGATTTGATCTATATTCATGAAGATAATTAAAAAATGCACCCTCTTCTACCCAGGTGACGCCGGGTAGCCACTTCTAGTATCAAATATATCTTGTCTAAAGAGACGTTCAATGCCTAATTTGTCTCTTCAATACGATTCCTTCATTGTCCTGTTTTTGTTTTTTTTTTGTTATTGTTTTTCTTTTCTTTCTTTCTTTTTATTACGTTGCATCCAATTGAGCAACATAATTTTTGGTACACCCCTGTTGACTGACGTGGGAGGAGGTAAATATACTGACGGGGTCACATTCTTATTCATTAATAAAAAAAAAATTAAAAAAACAAAAAAAAAACAATCCCTACATTTGTCTAATGAAAAAAGTACATCTGCAATTATTGGTTCTCAATTATTTATTTGTCTATTTCTTTGTTTTATGGCATATCAACTTGGTTGGGTCACTTAATGCCGACAAAGTTTTGAAATAAATTCATTCTTGATGGATACTCTGTTTTCTATTTAACTCATAGATGGGACCCTAACAGGTACTACCATTCCGGGTCAGAGTTGACCCGAGACCCAGAACTGGAATTTCACCATCAGATAGTTTAACGTCATAACCAGTAAATTTTTGGAGATTGTTTTACTTTGTTATTTAATATAATTGCACGAGAGGCTTGCTTCCTGCGTGGCACCCCACATTAAAAATGACGTTGTGTCTTGGCGGGAAGCTAAAAATTAAAAATGACCCGATCTGATTTGGATGTAGCCCACACCTGTTCTGTCCCGCGTACATCAAAATGCAATAAATAAATAAAATCTGACAAATAAGATAAAATAAAATCACGCATGAATAAAATCAGGATTTCATGTTAATTTGAGTGTTAAATGTGACACAGTTTAGGCAGAGAATACGGAGGAATGATAAAACAAATGCATATAAAATAACAAATAAATTTATTCAAAGAATAAATTTGCAATAATCAACAAAATTGAATGTTCAAAAGAAATGTAAAAGTTCGTGTGTAGAGTTTGAAAAAGTACGTCAAGAAATGTGTAATGTGAAATATTTATGTGGTCGTCAAAGTTCGATTAGATATGGACAGAAATGAAAATTAAGTTTGTAATATACGACCTGATGAAATTGATTTCTGATGTTTAACGAGGTGGTACGAGTGAATGGTAAATTCTAGTAGTCAGCTTGTGACTCAGAAGGGTGCCGTGTTTGTCTTGATGTTAGTGAATCGTCCCCGCAGATATCTGTTTGTTTGTTGTTGTCCGGGCGTGTGTCCTATCTGATGGCGAGATGAATTCTGTGTAATTGCCGATTTCTTCTCTGTCTTTTATAATTACAAAATGAGATCAAAAAGTAATTAATTTTTTTAGGCGCGGACACGTGGACGTAGTAGTGAGCAATGCTAACCTAAGCCAATCGATTCTGATTTTTATGTAAACATTTGTTTTAATCCCTTTTCCTTAAGTTTAGGAAAAGGATTGTGTTCGTGTGTTTGTTTTAATCTCTTTTCCTTAAGTTTGGAAAAAGGACTGTGTTGTGTGTTTGTTTTAATTTCTTTTCCTTAAGTTTGGGAAAAGAAATGTGTACGCATATTTATTCTTATTTTGATATAAAATATAGAATTGTATTCTAAAGGTTCAAACAGTTATCAAATATAATATTTTTAATCCTTTAATAAAATGTTTAGTTGTCAAAACCAAGTGGCCTTTTTAAATTTATTTCGATACCTTTTATTGACAGAGCTTTTGGTATACACTACGTACCACCAATTTTACCCTATGAAATTTACCCCCCCCCCCCACACCTCCTATATTTAACACAATGAAACTTGCAGAAAAATTAATATTTTCTTGAAAAAATTTTTTTTCCTTTCGAAAGAAAAAACATTAAACAAACTCCTGATGATTTTTTTTTTTAATTTTCAGCTTACGGAAATAGTGAAAATTATGATTGAAAAACAATGTTTTCATTTTTGCACTGTTAAATAAACTGAAATTTAACGTAGCTAAAAACAAGTTACGATAAGAGGTTTATTTTAAAATTCTATGAAAAATCAATTAATGGTTTGATTTTAACGAAAATTTCCATAAATGTTTACCTTTGGATGTAAAAATATGAAATAGTTTTTTCCTAAAATATATTAGGGTAGGCATGTGCAAAATGCGGGCTTTCGAAATGCCCGCATAATTGTTAAAAAATATTTTAAAACGTCAATAAAAAATGGAAAATTAACTTTTTAATGTTTTCTTTTACGTTTAATATAAAGAACAATTTCAAGTTTATGTGTTATAAAAAAGAAAAAACAAATTTATCTTGCATAAAACCTAAATTTTTGCATTTAAAAGTAAATCCCGTAAATTCTTAATCTTTGTTGACATAGTTATCGCATCTTGACGTGTGCACTATTTCTTTGTATGGAGGATCGTACGTATAATAATTTCTTTTCTGAAGCAAAAATAAATTATTTTATTTTCCTTGATATCTCACGATTTAAGTTATGTACCTCAACAACCCAGCGCTGCAACAAAAACAACAACAACTACAAGAGTTTTCCTCAAAAAAAAAAAAAAGCGGATATTATTTCCGTTAGATCCATCCATTAATAAGAATGACGACAATTTGTAATTCAAACATTATTTTCAAAATTTTATAAAATAAAACCGAAATATGTTATGTCATTATTTTTAGCTAGATATCTTTTATACAATATTTTCTTTGATTATTAAATACGATTTTGATATCCGCTAAACAAAAGTATTTATTTTACATTTTAAAATTTTTTGAAAATCCCTGAAAAAAAAAAAATAAACAAGTAGACAATAGGAACTGTTAATATAAAATTATTTAAAAAATAATCTAACAATTTAGAAAAAAAAATACATATTTTTTCTTGTTTATTTATTTAAGTTTCAATGTTTAAGATGCCTTATTACCAAAACCGAATTAGTAGCGATTTGGTTTTTTTACATTTTTTACGGAACGTCATCAAATTATCTTTCCAAAAATGTAAAAATTATTTATATCCCAAAAAAAATTACTAAGATCTTTGTACGGGGGATCAATGCGCGAAACAAAAACTAACGAAAAAATTATCAGCTTTTCAATTTAGTAAACATTTATTTAGAATAAAAGTTTGTCTTTTATTACTTCATATACCGTAAGTTTTATTAAAATCGGATAGTTAGTTTATTTTATATGATTTTTAGAAAAATTTCCTGTGATCACCCTTTTTTAGAGCCAGCGAGAAAATGCACATGCCTATATTAGGGGAAATATTTTTTTACGAGGTCTATCCCCCAGCCACTATTTTATTTTATGAGATAAAAAAATGACCCGCCAGAAAACTTTTTTTACTTTTTTTCTATAAAGATAAGAGTCTGAATAACTATATCAAAGAAATTGTATAACATACAACGCAGTAGTTTTTTTTAATGAAAAATTAATGAAATCGGAAATAAAAAGTGCAAAAAAATGTCATAATATTATTATTTGAAAACTTTTTTGCTTTTTTAATTGGTATGTACTATATTCTATTAAATTGTAATTTTTATTTTTTTTTTAAGAAATTAATTTTTAAGAGATTTTCAATCTTTTGTTTGCTTAAATTTTTTTTTTTTTCTGCATGAAATGAATTAAATTTTTGTTTTTCTGTGTGAAAAAATCGAATTTTTCACGGATATTTGAATATATGAATTTTAGAATTCAGGTGAAGTAAAAATTGGTCCGATCCACGCTATATTAATATTTTTAAAAGAATTTGTAATTATTATTGTTGAATAGAAATGTGTGATTCTTAGAATATACGGAAGAGCAAAACTGACATATTTGTTTTGTTTTTATACAAAGAGACGAGACGCTTCTCAGTAACTATTGTTTGTTTTTCTTAGCGTAAAAAATTATTTTTCAACATTTTTGACCTATTAGAATAAAAAGTAAGTATGAATTTATTATTTTATCTGTTTTTCTCTTAGAAAAAATATTCAAATTTTCATTTCATTTTCGATTTTAAAAATTAATACCAAAACCGAAGACATTTTTTAAGTCAATTTCGCAGTGAAATTTTAATATTAAATTTTTTCAAGTTTTTACTAATTTTAATAGTAAATTTTAATATTAACGTTTTTAAAGATTTTATTCATTTTAATAGTAAATTTTGGCTATAAAAAACAGAATGTCCTTTATAGCCAGCCATATGTATATGTATAATCGTAAAAGGGAAATAATATGTAATTTTTTCTGTCTAAATTGCGGCCTGAAAATTACCCTTTTGCACGTAATACGGATAGGTTTATTTATTTCTTAATATAACGATGTAATTTTTCCCAATCGGATAATTTGATCTTTGAATTAACTGTTTTTCTTTGTAAAAAAACCTGTATGGTCGTTAATTGTTTTTTACGAGATTTTTGATAAACAAAGTACGGAAATATTTATTTCCGTTTTATTCAAGATGACCTAAACTGATCACGTGACCGTTTTGGTGATACCTAGTATACACAATTTCTTTATCTGTTTAATCTATATTAAATAAATGAAAGTAAATATATTTGGAACATTGTTTTTTTTAAATCTCGCTAAAAAAATTAACGATCATACAGAGTTTTTACAAAGAAAAACAGTTAATTCAAAGAATTTTATTTTCAATCGTGAGTATTAAATTTATTTTGTAAACACGGATCTTAAGATATAACGGTTACAGTCATATTTGATAAAAATTGACCGCAAAAATAATTTTACAATGTAAGAAAAATAAATTACATGTGTAATATTAATTCGCCTTTTTTTAATGATGCCCATTAGGTTACTACTTTTCGACTTAAATAATCGATTTAATTAATTTTAATTCGTTTTTAAAATGAAAAGCAGACGAAAAAATGGGTATCTCTAGTACTATATCTCTAGTGTTCGTTTTTTAAAGAAAAACTAGACTAAAATATCTCATAATCCAAGGTAAATAATTAGTTCACTTGTGAGTAGAGTTATTCCCCTTGGAGTGAAAAACTTAGTTATGCAAAGATTTCCAGAATTTTTATTTAAACAATCAAGAATATGCACCCTCAGGACACATGAGTATTTAAGTTTTAATGTAAGGAAATAATTAAATTGTATATTAAATTGTTTAATGTTAGCCCCAGTTCTCGGGGAAATTACCCAGTAACACCTAATACATTGGGACATTCCTATAGCTCAAAGAATTTCCGAAGAAATCCTCTGGTAGTGGTGGAAACATTGTTCATGATTTGATTGCGTGTAGAGTTTTATGAGCAGAATTACTTATTTAAATCAATGTAAAAGATCGTGAAAACGGCTATTCCGTTTCTACCTGTATCTTCCGTTCTTGAGTCAATTTCCCGGTAAGGCCTAACTCATTGGGACATTTCTATAGCTCAATGGTGTTCTGAAGAAGTCCTCATGGTAGTGGTGGAAACATTGTTCCTGATTTATTTGCAAGTAGAGATTTATGCGCAGAATTTATAATTCAAATCAATCGCAAAAATGGCAATTCCGTTTCTACCGTAGCACCAGTTCTTGAGTCAATTTCCCGGTAAGTCCTAACTTACCGGGACATTTCTATAGGTCAATGAATTTCTTTTGAAGTACTCATTGTAGTGTTGGAAACATTGTTCCTGATTTGGTTGCGTGTAGAGATTTATGCGCAGAATTGGTAATTCAAATCAATGTAAAACCCAGAGACTACGGCAATTCCGTTTTTACTTATAGCCCCCGTTCTTGAGTCAATTTCCCGGTAAGGCCTAACTCATTGTAACATATCAATAGGTTAAGGAATTTCTGAAAAAGTCCTAATGGTAGTGGTCAATGTTCTTGGTTTTGTTGCGAGTAGAGATTAATGCGCAGAATTCGTAATTCAAATCAATGTAAAACACCGCGAAAACTTCAATTCCGTTTCTATCGGTAGCCCCAGTTTCTCTAGTAAATTACCCGGTAAGACCTCAGTCATTGGGATATTTCTATAGCTCAATGAATTTCTGAAAAAGTCCAAAAACGCACAAACGTCTATTCCATTTCTACCGGTAGCCCCAGTTCTTGAGTCAATTTCCCGTTAATGCTTAATTCATTGGGGCATTTGTATAGCTCAAGGAACTTCTGAAGAAATCCTCATGGCAGTGGTGGAAACATGGCAATTTTGTTTCTACCAGTTGCCCTTTTTCTTGAGTCAATTTTCCCGGTAAGGCCTAACTCATTGGAACATTTCTATAGCTCAATGAACTTCTGAAGAAGTCTTCCTGGTAGTGGTGGAAACATAGTTCCTGATTTGGTTGATTGTAGAGATTTATGAACAGAATTGGTAATTCAAAACAATGTAAAACACCACAAAAACTGCAAATTCTTTTCTACCGGTAGCCCCCTGTTCTATAGTGATTTTCCTGGTAAGACCTAACTAAATGGGACATTTCTATAGTTCAATGAAGTTCTTTTGAATGATTGAAAGTAGCTGTAAATTGAGATTTTGATGAAAATTCTTTATATTTCTAAAAGTTATGTTCAATTTCTTAAAGCACTAACAGTTAAAATAAGCAAATCAAATAATAAATCTAAAACAAATCATCTCCACAACTAACATGCTAAGTCATTATTTGCTATGGTTAAAGGGGCGTAACTCTTACATTAAGTTATTTAGAAAAGGCAGCAGATTGATTTTTTCTGAGGAGGGGGGTAGAATATTTCTTTTTAAAAACAATGTTAAAATAATGTTCAATTTCAAGAACTAATTCGAGAAAATTTAAATAATTTAAAATGATTATTTTTCACAACACAGACAATTTAAAATAACAATTAATTTTGAGGTAATTGTTCTTTGTTCTTAGTTTGTTTGTTTGTTGTTTGTTGTGTTTTGTTTTTTGTAAAGAAAATAGTATTTCTTTCATTGTAAGGAAAAAAGTGTCGGCAGCTTTCGACAGACGACTTTTAATCTCTCTGAAAATTGTATGTTTTTCTTTGAATTGAATTACATACAAAAAATAAATAAAAATATCTGAGGAATGATTAGTGAGATTATGACTAGTTAGTGTTGAAACAGGATTCAGAAAGTAGAAACAAAAAATAAATTCTTTTAGAAAATAGTATTTTCCCCTTTTGCCCCAGTTTATATTGCATGTTCATTCCATGGATAGGAAATTAAGCAATTCAGTAATATAAAAAAAATGATTCTATTCACCAACTAGTTTACTGAAAATGTCTTACTTTTTAATTGAATAAATATGTAATTTTTCTAGAACCTCAATTTTCTAGATACATCAAAACCACAAAGGTACCAATCTTACAGATTCAGAAGGAGATATGTTTTTTTTATAGAAAGCAGAGTGAAAAGAAAGAAAATACGTTTTTGCTGGTTTAGTTAAAAAATATTCTACTTTGCCGTTGATCGACTCATCTACCCTGATAAAGTACAATATCTAATTTATTTAGGTAGATATATTATATTAGCTGGTATTTCTCTTTAAAATGGACTATTCCATAAATTTAATTGATTCAGAAATAGTTTTAAAATGGAAAGACGTTTTTATTTTAAGAAAAAGAAGTAGAAAAAAAGAAAAGTATTTTCAACTTTATATAACTAAAATCGGTTACGAGTGTGAAATATTACATAATTTGTTAATTATTCATGTATTTTTTAATTGTTGATTATTTGGATAACTTTAAGATATCATGAGCTATTTAAAATGAAAGCTAAGGATGCATCATTGAATAGAAAATAAAAATGTACTGAACAGGAAGTGAACTCACAACTTTCAGGTTATGAGTAATGTATTTTCATAGATATGTCACATCTGTTGATTAGAATGATTTGGCCAGTGGAGATCTATAAAAGTCATAGTGGATTCTCCCAGCATTATTATTTTCTGTTTCATAATTGCATTGTACTCGGGGGGGGGGGTGACCTCTTAGCATGAAAGTAATGATAAAATTAATTACGTGATACCAGAGAGTATGGCTCCCCAAATTAAGAAGTCCTTGTGTCAATCACACTCTGTCGGATTTCTAGAAAAGAAATGGCTTCTTAACTGTTTTCTCAGTTCCAGTTTCATTGCCTAGTGCCTGAGGTGCCCCAAAATGGGACAGCTTACGTGACTATACATTTTTCACTGATGAGTTTAATTTTTTGCGTGATTACCCACGTAAAAATACCTTGTGTTAACCAGCCTTGTGAGAGTTCAGGAAAATAACTATTTTCCCGTTGTATGGAGAACCTTTGTAACTCAGCTTTAAACTGCCCACCCTCAATTTTTTTACCAGTTAACGAGAAAGTCATGCAGATTTCATTAGGAGGAAAAATAAACTAAAAGTCTGTAGAATAGACCTAAAGTATTCCTTAATTTAAATTATAGAATGAAATTGTGATATTTTGTTTCTGTGTATAACCGTATTGCTTTTTATACCAAGAATCGGTGTAGTATATGCGATAGATCTGTATATTTTGCTGTGGTTTAATCAGTTATCTGGTATTAAAAGATTATTAGTATATTTAAGGACCAAGAGAGGAGTGTCAAAAGTTGATAAGACAATAAATATCAACTGATAAAAAGGAAATGAGAATAGGCATATTATGCATTTATATCTGAACGGATGAAAATGTTCAATGTACCCATACTAAATGCGATTGAAAGACAAAAGTGTGTAAAGAATAAAACAATAACAAGAGGTAGAGAAAAATGCGAGGGTAGATAATTAAGTATCACTAAATAGTTTTCTTTATATACAAGATGTTCTGGAGAAATTTGACATTTTCATAAGGAAAAAGAAAAATTGCTTGGTAACTACAAAATTTAATGGATTGTAAAGTAATTCAACAGACACGGGAATTACACTACTGTCAACAAGTTACACTCAAAATAACCACCATAAGTGTCGATCACAGCTTCAATCCTGCTCCAGAACCTAGAGAAAGCTGATGTTATAGTTTCCCTGGGAAGGGTCTCAAAAACTACCTTAATTCTGTCGATTAACTGAGCTTTTGTATTACTGGCACGGTGATTGGTGTGTTTCTCAATAAGCGTCCCATACATAATAATCCATGGGGTTAAGATCTGGGGAGTTCGGAGGCCAAACATTGGGATTGGTGTAGTCGTAAAAATTCGCCGATAACCATTTTTTACTTTTTCCAAAGGTGTGGCAGGGGATCTTCAGCCTCCCAAATGGGTTTGATTAGGAAGAGTTTATTGTGGATGTTGTTATTCCAGTGTTGTTGCCATTTTGTATGAAGGAATTTATTAATTTTAGGTTTCAAATCAGTATATAGTATCTTGAAATTGTCGGGGATCAAATCTAGAGCCGATTTAGCTGCGGAGTCTGCTCTTTCATTCCCCCTCACTCCTATATGACTTGTATTTAGTATATGTATTCCTGTCCTAAACGTATCTCTATGTTCTCACAGAATAAAGTTTGTTAATATATTCTAACTCCTTTGTCTGAATATTTCTTGTACTTATATGTGCCCATGTTGGAAGGTGACATTGAGCCTTCCAACTTATCATAAGAACCTTATATCTTACAACTGTTGAACCCACCGTTATACGAACACGTAACTAAGCACATTTTGCATCTTCTAATTGGTATGCCCCGACGTACCGAATGAGTTTTTAAAAGATTTTTACCACCAAATATTCTGTAACTTATACCCGTTGACAACACTAAGAGAACCATCCAAAGGACTGCACCAAACTTTTTTCAGTTGCATATTGTACAGTTAACGAAATTCCATGCATATCTCAATTTCCAGGATAGAAATTAACTGAAACCCTCGTCGCCACGGGAAAATTTTGCCACCAATTACCTCAGGAGAAAAATTAATTCCTTAAATTATAAAATAGTCCCTATTCCTACACAAGGATTTGGAAGAAAATTTGCTACTAGTTACTGCAGGAGCAAGAACAATTCTTTAAATTTTTACAATCTGCAAAAATGCGGATTAAGGAGGAAATTTTACAACTGGAATTAACACAAAACAATTCTTCAAAATGCATGTAATATTTTTCATAATAATATTTGATGCAGTTTGCTGGAATATATAACAAGCATTTTTCTCTATTAGTGAACTTTAGACGTCCGAAACAATTTTGATTGTCAACAAAAAGCTATGTTTGTAATTGTTTTCAGTAGAATTTCGTCTACCACCAAAAATCTGGTGGAGAGTATTGTAGCGATTGTCTGCCGCTATTTGATATAGAAAAGTTATCTTCCCTTGTTGCTGGTTTCCGCTAATAGGTGGCGAGAGTATTTAGGTAGCAGCCCATGAATTATGAGCTCTCTTTCCTCTAGGAACAGTAAACACTTCACATGGTGTAGACCCTTGTGCCTCTTAGACTTAAGTGGGGGGAGGCTCCTCCCCCCCCCACTTAGATAGCAGTAAGTCCTACACCCTACATCCTTTATAGTGCATTTATGTATCTGTTTTGTATACCTACCTTTTACCTTGTATTTAGTATATGTATTCCTGTCCTGAATGTATCTATGTGCTCACAGAATATAGTTAATATCTTCTCACAATTTGTCGGAATATTTATTGTACTTATATGTACAGATGGAGGAAGGTTACACTGAGACTTCCAATGTATCAAAAGAATCTTATATCTTACAGCATCAATGAATTCTACGCATCGAAATCTATCATAAAAGCCAATAAAATAGACACGTTAGATTTTGACGAAAATGTGTGCTTTTAAAGCACTATTAGAAGCCTCATATCTCCGTCTTTTTCAGGCATTTTGCAGTGACAATCAAGGAGTGTTTTGTTGCAATGTGCCCACAGTAGACAAAATAGGGCATGAATCGGATGACCTTGAGAATGACATTTTAAAAAATATCTTTGACATTTTTGATTGCGTGCAATATTTGACACACGAGGACAGAGTATTTTGTTTCAACATTACTTGTAAGATAATGGACAATAAAAAGTCTAAAGGCTACATAAAGTTCTTATTTACTTTCTACTGCTTTCAGAAATTATAGACAGTTTCATTTTTTATTACCTAGCTGAGTTTATATGAAGCATATCTCTAGATCAGGAAATACGTATGAATGTATATACCATTAAATTAACTTAAATTGTATTGAAAAAGTATCTAATATTTCATCAGCTGTAAAATATTTTGCCCAAATGAGAGGAAGGGAGAATTTAAGTATGTTAATCTACATAGAATAAGCTTTGCAACGATACCAAATTTGTATTGTTCGGAATTTGTTCCAGGTGAAATGTTAATACGGGCAGACTAATTGATAAATTTAGGGAGTATAGTAATTTTCGGTTGCTGGCGTATAATTAGTCTTAATGTTCATTTACTTTTTTCCCGTTTCTGTTTTTAAATAAACAATTATTGCCTTTTGAGAACTTCTTTTAAACTGATCTGGGAAGGGGGAACGTCGCACACGTCACAATATATATATATATAATTATTGATATTGATAATATTGTGTTATATTTAGAAATAAATAGAGCTCAGTATGTTTGATAGAGCATGTATATCTAAGTTAGAGTAGCGTGGACTTGATTTGATTTTAGGCAATCCCCAAATTTAGTCACATTGATAAAATGCTACTTTCAGGCCAGGAATTTTTTCAGTTCTATAAGCTTTCTTATTTGTGTCAGATACTGACAAAATTTGTCCATGGCCTAAAATGAAATGATGCTACCACCAGTTAAACATGTTTCTGTCTTCGGGCAAAGGAATAGATAAATAAGATTGAATTATGGTAAGCGGAGATCCATTTGTCAGATAAAACGACCTTTCAGATGTCAAGCATACACCTTGACGTCTGCGATAATATACTGAGGGAACTGGGTTATTTTGCTTAGATACAACCTTCATTAAAAAAGTAGTCTTCATCTTCTGACTTTGTTGCGTAAGCTATTAGTTTCAGTTTCTTTTTAATGACATATCAATCTTTGTGCATTATTTAATCCCAAATACATACTTGTATAAGAATAGTAGTGGTACTATTTAACCTATAGCTGTGTGGATAAGGGGGTACATACCATTCCCAATGATTAATTAATCCGTAAGTGAGCGTAATAGTTCAACTGGAGTTAAAACTCGCTTAGTACATCCAGCACGTTAGCAAATACACCACAGGGACCCACTCCACACGTGAACAATAGTACCGACAAGTGTGGATAAGCCTTCTGCGAAGTAACACAATAGTTGAGGAGAGACATGTTTGAGATAAAATAATAAGAAAAATTTCTTATTTTCGCTTGATGTACAGAGATTGTTGTAATCTGTCATCGTATTTGTAGTTAAATGTTATCACATATTGTAGTTGTTCGCGTTTTCGTTGAGGTTGCCGCTGCTTCTTAGTGATCGATTGGAATCTCTTTAAAGTTGCTGCTGCTCTTGCTTAGTGATCATTTGATATCTTTGAAGGCTGTTGCTGCTGGTATTGCTTTCTAATAGCTCCGAAGTTACTACCACTGGACTTAAATTGGCACTCTTATATGGTGGCTCAGATAGGCACCGAATCTGAAAGCCGTGTTTTGATTATTCGGAAAATATTTTTATGACCCTTTATTTTTTTTCTTTCGCATTCATTTACCAAGCGGATGCGTGGAGCCGGTTAAGACTTCAGTGCGTCTTTACAATGTGGGCGGTGGCTGTCAATATAAACCTTTCCCGTTGGGTTATTAAAAGGAGTCAAAAGGTTATGAAACTTCTTCAAATGACAAATGAATATAAAAAACAACAACAAATACACAAATAATTTCAATGATTTATTATATATTTAACACCATAACAATAAAATAAAGACGGTAAAAAAAAATTCACCAATAGAAAAGTTTGTAGAGATGTTTTAATATGGAATATTGTTTTCAGCGAAATATCTTCACATTTTTCATCCGCTGCAAAAAATGAAAAGTAAATTAAGATATTTTCAGATTTGATGTCATCCAAATAAATTAACTGTTTCATAATAATTGATAAATTGATTTTATTCCGATATTAGAAAAATGGTATCTTTTTTGTTTCTTTTCAAAGATGTTCAGTAATGTTTTTAAGGATTTTGAATTTTTTTTTATGTTTCTATTGGAGTCATTTTTAGTAACTCAGTGAGGTTACGTTTCTTTGGTCATTTTCTCCACTTTCATCTGTTAAGGTTTTTAACGTGTTTCACACTATCATTACGTTAAACGTACGTTGTCATAGGTATTAGAAATATAATTGAAAATAATTAATCTAAATCATGATTTAAAATTTACTACGACTCAGTTAAATGACATCCGCACGTTACTAAGACATTTTCTACTTACAAATTGTGCTCTATAATTATTAGAGAATACTAATTATCATTAAACTTAAATATTATCATAATAATTACTATAGATGTATCTTTATTGCTATGCAACGATGGCTGGCGGTATAGAGTCTAGTCATGCCAATAAAAGCTCGGTAATTAGCTTTTGAATTAGAGTTATTTCCCTTGAACACACATTTTTATACTTAATCAAAATTACTAGAGATACAGTAGATCTGTCGAACTGGAAACTGCTTCATTTTTCAAGTTATAACATTTTAATGGTATTAATTTTATAAAGATTGCTCTAGAATGTATCGTTTTTTGCTGCGTTACGATAACAAATACACAAACAAATCAAATATGGTTTTATTTGCATTCTAGTGATATGACGGTAATTCATTTTTGCCAAGCTATTAAGTCACTGTAGTCGAATCAGTGGGAATGCGAGTTCGAATGTCGTCTTTATTTATCTATTCATTCTGTAGAATTCAAGGATGGGCGAGTAGCAATAAATAATACGATGAATGAAAAAATAACAAGAAACGTTGCTGTTAATTGTGCATTACTAAGCTCGGTACCCACGTATGACACTCAGTGGGGATGAAACTCACTATAATATAATGACCTGCGAGACTAAGACGTATTAACCAGCACAAGAAATTAGCGATACAGTTGAATGATCACTCATAAGTTTATGAGAAAAAGATCAGCAGCTAAATCCTAAAAAGTAACCGGTAATATGATTACTGACAGTCATTCTTTCGGGCTAGAATCCTTATTGTTGTTGTTTGTATCAGCGTTGTATGAGGGTGGACTGAAAAGTTCAAAATGATGTTGATGACTTTTTTGACAAATGGGATCTAAGCACTGCAACAGCGATGGAAGAAGTGTGGGGACCGTAAAGTAGATTATGTTGAAAAATAAACCTCATTTAGTCACATTCCATGAGAGTTCCTTGGTCAGCATATAAACGTTTCAGCCGACCTTCAGATTCTTAATTAATTTTCAAAGAATTTGAACACATACGCATCAGTCGGTAGAGTATTCGGCTAGGAATCACAAGGTTTTTGGTTCGATACCGGCCCTCGCCAACTCAGAAAAAAATATGAGTAGCATAGGGATCTGTGCGGTAAAGTGAGGAGCTAATGGTAGGTGTGGCGCTCCACCTCAGATGCTAAAATAATCTCCTTGGTCTAGCGCTAGTAAAAAAAGGTGTGTGTGTGTGTGTGTGTGTGTGTAAAAGGAAAAAATAAATGAAATATTTTAAAAAATACAAACTCAACTCATTCAAAACATCCATCATCCTTTAAACAACAAAAATATTTTTTCCTTTACTTGTTTCTTATTGTCCTGAAGAAGGTTTCTATATAAACCGAAATGTTCGAACATCGACACTACGACAAATAATAAATTTCGATCCATTGCAACATCCTGAGTTTGTTTACATTTCACCGCATACTGTCGAATTAATTTCATCATCATCATCATCATCATCATATATATATATATATATATATATATATGAGTGTGTGTGTGTGTGTGTGTGTGTGTGTGTGTGTTTAAACCAAACCTGTTAAGAAAATTGCACAGGCGAGAAACTTTCTGTTACCAAGCGCCGTTGACTTCATGCCTTCGCAACCCTAACTTAGATATACATGCTCTATCAATGATATTGATCACTCTTTACTTATAAATATACCAGACTATATATATATATATATATATATATTATATAGTCCTTTGTTAACCCGGCCTGTCGGCAAGGCCTAGAATAGACAAACTGCACCCGCTTCAGAGAGACAAGGCTCCCCACAAAAGAGGTGTTCTGGATATGACATTAAACTGCATCCGGTGGTGAGGCTCCAGTCTTTGATCTCTGGGGAGTTTGGAATCATACCTTTATTGATATTTCTGTTAGGTTCCTATCTATAGTTCAAATAGATCTCTTTGAAATTATTAATAATTGATAGGAATAATTGATAACTGTGTGTAAACAAATGATTGTAATTATTGACAAATAAAAAGTGTGATTAAAAATTGTTATGTAACGTTAAATAGTTATGACTGTAATTAAATATTTGTTGTACCGGCCGTTCCTACAGTGGAGAATATACACCGGTTCTCACTATAAATAGTGAGACACCGAGTGAAAAGGTTGTTACCGTTTAACGGCAAGCTAGCCGTTCCTGTACCATTATTGTAAATACACTTGTCTTATTTTACCCTACCTCGACTTGACTTCTTTTTTACTGTTGGATTAACATCACAACAATATTTACACATGAATCAAATTTCAGCATATCCCATAATATGCTATTGAATAAATCAAATCATTCTTTGTCTGCTATCTACTGTGTAATCCTTTTTAGCAATTTCTCAACTTCTTTTGTTTTTCTTATCACACGAGTTGGATTTCTTTATTAGCCCAGAGTATGACTTTTAAGGAACGAGACGAATTTCTGAGAGTTTTTATCTCATTGGACCTGTGACATAGACAAGGTCAAAAGGTCAAAAACATTAATTTGTTTATTGAAAAGATTGTTACTCACACGAATGGGGGTCTACATAACCAATTGCATCCAGCATCTCGGCAGCAAATTGTTCCTGGGAATAGACAAACAACAATGAGAATTTTCATAACGATTTAATAAAAGATCCTTTAGAAATAAAGCATTAAGTTCAGAAAAAACAACTCTGATCATAAAGTACTTATGGACAAAGAGTGTTATTCCCCCACCCCACCCACTCTCTCTCTCTCTCTCTCTCTCTCTCTCTTCTAATATATATAATATATATATATATATATTATATATATATATATATACAATTCATATTTTGTAATATTACGTTGTTTATTTTTTTTTATTTCTACAAACCGTCAAGATTTATTTCTATATTTTACCACCCATATATATATATATATATATATATATATATATATATATGGGTGTTAAGATATAGAAATAAATCTTGACGGTTTGTAGAAATAATAAAAAAATAAACAAACGAAATATTACAAAATATGAATTGATTTGTAAATGGTGAAATCGACGTTTGTTATTACACCTTCGCAAGGTCATGAGGGACTGATCATCCCCTAGGGTAGCACTACTCACCCAGCAATCTGGGAAAGGTCTAGAAAAGGTGACCCAAAATTTCCTGTTCACCAATTAAGCTGGCCAGCAACCTAGCAGGGGAAAAAAACTAAATATTTCAAAATAAAACCCAGGCTAACGATAGGAACCTGGAATGTACGAACTCTTATTGATCCTGAGGGATCGGAAAATACCGAGCGATGAACTGGTATCATAGAAAGGAACTGTCTCAATATAGGGTAGACATCGCTACTCTTGCGGAAGTCCGCTTCAGTGATGAAGACAAATTGACAGAGATGGGAACCAGATATACTTTTTGGGGAAGGGTAAACCTGGAGGCGAGAGGGAGAGGCGAGAGGCGAGTAGGCTGAGTGTACTTTGCCATTCGCACTGAACTAGTCAATCATATTAAGCAGCCTCGCGGTGTCAATGACAGGATCATGTACTTTCAGGCTCCATTATGGGGCAACCGCTTCATGACAATCATATCTGTCTATGCCCGCACTCTTGGCAGCGACAAAGAGATCAATTTGAACTTCTACTGGGATCTCAGATAAGTCATATGCTCCTTCCCAGAAGCCGACAAAATCCACCTTCTTGGTGATTTTAACGCCAGGGTGGAACAAAATCATGGAAGTATGGTCTGTGAAGAATGAATGCAAATGGTCTCCACTTGCTCGAGCTTTGTACTGAACTCAGACTAGTCATCTGCAATACATTCTCACGCCAGAAGCCTGCTCATAAAGCAACTTGGATTCACCCATAATCAGGGCACGAGCATATGCTTGACTATATCATAACTCGAAAATGATACCCTCAGGATGTGTGCACTGTGAGGGTCATGCGAGGCGCTGAGTGTGGTTTGGATCACACACTTGTGCGTGGCAAGCTGAAACCGCACGTCATGCGCAAGTCCCGCTCTCAAGGGATGAAAGTTCCCAAACGCATTGACGTATCGAAGCTCCGGGACTTTCATGTACGAAAAGAGCTTCGGCGGCACATGGGAGCATTTCAGGATTACGATTTACAAGACAAGTGTTAGGATTCTTGGCCTCAAGTCATTAATGACAATATCCTCAACGACCTGCCTCAGAGGGATATAAGCCATGAAATAATGGATCACCCCACAATCAGCGATATCCGCAAAACAATCAAAGAAGTAAACGCCGGAAAGGCAGCTGCTCTTGATGGCATCCCCGTTGAGGTTCTCAGCTGGATTGGTGACAAGATCACTGCAGAGATCCATCGTCTCATTTCTGATGTATGATTGATGCTATCTTCATCTCATTGTACAGGGGCAAAGGATTGCGGTCAGTCTGCAGCAATTATCGAGATATAAGCCATCTCGAGGTGGTAGGCAAGGTCTTTTCTAAGTTCCTGCTTAACCGACTCACCAGATGGGTGTGTCCTTCAGTCATCCCAGATGCCAAAGTGGTTTCAGATCCGCTCGTGGAACGATGGATATGATATTTTTGGCTCGGCAACTTCAGGAGAAATGCATAGACCAACATGTGATACTCTATCAGGTCTTTGTAGATCTAACGAAAGTGTATGGGCCAGCCCTATGGACAATTCTTAGGAAACTTGGATGCCCACTGGAATTTGTCTCCATGTTCGAACAGCTTCATCAAGACATAAAAGCACGCTTCCATTTCAACGGGTCACTCTTGGGACCAATAGCCATCGACAACGGAGTTAAACAGGGCGACATCCCTGCACCGCCATTATTCTCCATTTACTTTGCGGTGACTCTGTCATATACTTTCCGAGACAGTGATGCTGGTGTCTTTATACGATTCCGAACCATTGGCAGAGTCTTCAACCTCGCTCGTTTTAATGCTTAATCTAGGATCTTCCAGACACTTGTGTGTGAGCTTCTCTACGCTGATGATGCAGACTTCGTTGCTTACACTGAAGATGACATGCAGGAAATGGTGGATATCTTCTCTGGAGCTTGCACTCACCATCAATTTGGAGAACACTAAAGTGGTGCTCACTCCACCACCCAGTCATCAGTGTATGGAACTCAAAATCTACGTCAAGGAGACCAAACTGAAGGTAGTTGAATGATTTGTTTATATTGGCAGTGCTCTATCCAGAGATGGAACACTTGATTCAGAAATATCTCTAAGGATTGAACGAGTCAGCAAAGCCTTTGATGGGCTCGAGAGACTTGTGTTGTCGGACAAAGATATCACCGTCAGAACGAAGCTAAATGTGTACGAATCGTATGTTCGGTCTATACTCCTATATTCTTCGGAGACGTGGACTACATATCGTCGACACATTAAAGCCTTGGAAAGATTTCATCAGACATATCTCAGGAGACTCTTAAACATTGGGTGGCAATCATTCACTCCAGACGCCACTGTCCTGCAACAAGCCAATGTGTCTAGCATAGAAACGCGCATCATACGAAGCCAAATGCGCTGGGCTGGACATCTTAGGATGTTAGGATGGAAGACGGCAGACTCCCGAATCAACTGTTTTATGGGGAATTCCAATATGGTAAACGTCCAAGACACAAACCCGAGAAACGTTTCAAGGATGTCATAAAAAACAATCTTAAAACTCTTGGCATAAATTTTGAGGATTGGGAAAAGACGGCTACGAATCGTTCGGTCTGGAGTAGACTCGTTTATAGTGGTTGTAGATGGTTTGAAGCAATGTGGTTCGAGCACTCCATCCTGAAGTGGGCTCTATGCAGCAGCACAAGACGGAGGTCCTGGATACATTTACTAGATTCAAGCCTGACCATATATGTAATATGTGTGGCAGGGCTTGCCTATCATCGGCTGATCTCTTGAGTCATATGCGGTCCAATGGTGTCAGACGACCACGTGAAAAACGTGTGTGTACGAGTAAAAACCGGGGGTCTCACGTGTCTTTTATGCGACAGTACGTGTAAAAGCAAAGTTGAACCTCTGGGCCACTTGCGTGCTCACAACTGAACTTTGAAGAAGTGGCAATCACCATATATATATATATATATATATATATATATGTGTGTGTGTGTGTGTGTGTGTGTGTGTGTGTGTGTGTGTGAATAAAAAGGCCTTAAATACCATGGGTATCGTGGTTATGGACCATTTCCACTCGTGGGTATCTATGGTACACGAGCTTCTTCAGACCATGTATATATTTTATTTAGCTAAATAAATGGAGTGGAAATGGTCCATAACCACGATATCCATGGTATTTAAGGCCTTTTTATCACAAATAACTTTGCTCTGTTTACAATAATTAAACATTGAGCTCTCATACGGAACCTGAACTCCACAACAAACTACTGGTAGCGAATATGACCAGACTAGAATCACATTGTACCAAGAAACTTGGTACCACACCAAAGTATATATATATATATATATATATATATATATATATATATATATATATATATGAGGATGTTTGTTCCGTATAAGAAACTAAACAGTTGAACTTACACATTTTCAAATAACTACATGATTGGCCGGTTTGGCTCAGTCTGTAGAGCATCTGCCTAGGAACTACAAGCTTTCCAGGTTCGATACCGGCACTAGCCGATTCAGCGCTTGAGTTGCACAGCTTTTATCTGTGCAGTAAAGTGGGGAGCTCATGGTAGACGTGGAGCTCTACCTCAGATGCAAAAATAATCTCTCTGGTCAAGTGCAAGTGAAAAGGAGTTAGACTCTCTTGCTGATACCGACAATAGGCTACTCCGCTGACTTTACCTTTTACTTATATGATTGGCAGTTTTTTATAGTAATAAATATCTTAACTTTACATGAAAAAGAGACCGACAGAAATTTAATTGCATATATCCCTGACATGTAACGTTTTAAATTACTTTTTTTCACTCAAATTTACATTAAAATAATCAAAATGAAAAATTCAAATGCACTGTCGTATATTTTAGCCACAAATTGAATATATTTTTAAATTACATATTTTTATCTACGCAGTTAAAATGTGTGTATAGTTTTTTCTTGGAGAAATGGGATTTAGAATTTTGAGCATGCAGTTTCTTAACTTACCTGGAGGACACATAGCAGAACTGGAGCATCTTAGAGTACAGTGAATACATGAAGGACCTGTAAAATGGAGAACATCACTATAGTCTATAATTTTGAGAAAATTAATTATCTCACCGAGAAATATTTTGATTATTGAACGTTATGAATATTTTTCCCCAAAAGACTTGGAATCATATACAAATTATTTAAAAAAGAAAGAAAGAAAGACTTCACTAAATTGTATTATTGAAAACAATACAAATCTTTTTAAAACTATTCACCAGTGTTAAAAAAAAAAAAAAAAAAAAAAAAAGAAAGGAATCCGAAGATATGTCTGCTCAATTCAAAGCATTTTGGTAATAATTAATCAAAAACTGTAGACAATAAAGATAATACTGAATTTCTAGAAAACAGCATACACTCAATTTTAAAGTTAAGGTAAACTCTGATATTAACCCACACCCCCGGCGGGGCTTGAATACACTGGCTGTGACCCCACCCCCTACAAAGGGATAAGACATATCCTCAAAAGGGGTGCCCTAGGTATGACACTAAATGCATCTGATGGTGAGGCTTTAGTTCTGGAGATTTGGGGCGTGAAGTTTATTGCGATTAGTGCCAGTTCTACTCTGATCTAAATTGGTAGTACCTGTTAGGATTCCATGTAGAAGTCAAATAGATCTGTTTAAAATAATTCCTATTTGATATGACCATATGCAAAACACAAAATCAAACAGCCCCGATCTTTTTTAAAAGAGACAACAGGACAAAATTGTAAATATAAACGTACAATGAACTTGATTCCCTAACTGATGGGCATGAAATAACTTGACAAGTTGGCATGCCGTTAAAATCCATCGATCAATCAATCTGTGATTAACAGGTTTTTGCTATCACTTCTTGGGTAATTAGGATCGTTATATGAGAGTAGTTTTCCCAAGTACTCTCTCTCTCTCTCTCTCTCTCTCTCTCTCTCTCTCTCTCTCTCTCTCTCTCTCTCTCTCTCTCTCTCTCTCTCTCTCTCAATTATCGTGCATAATGACCGGATATATATGAAAGAGCGGAGGAAAAAAGTGAGTCCATGCCTTTTCCAAAATCATTAGAGCAACAGGTTCAGCAAAAATTTGAACTCGTATCGCCTATTTCAGTTCTTTTGCTTCTAACTGTGACATCATCAAGCAATAAATAAGTAAATAAACAAATAAATAATGCTACATACCTTGGCAATAGAAATAGCCACATCTGGCACGGCAAAAACTTTCAGTTGGGCCAGGTGGACAGAGTACTAACAAAAAAAAAACAAAAAAAAAGAAACAAATTACTATACAGACAAACCATAAACATATAGCTTCCCATATAATATTTTTTCTTTTAAAAGAATGGCGCAACACGACCTGTAGTGCAGCCATATTTTAATTCGTTCCTAATTTTATGAAAACGTTTTATGCTTTGGTTACACAGGTTTCATGTTGCTTACAGTAGCTGCTGCTACTAAGTGGTCACCCTCTTTAATACTGAGCAGGCTATTGTTGCTTAACTTCGGTAATCTGATAAGAACCAGTGCACTCGTTTATACAAGTCGAATACTTTTCTTTATTCAAATCATTTACCTTTTTTTTAAAAAAACTCAGTTGCGTCCACAAAATGTCCCTAGTTGTTATCTTTCATGATAAACAAACACTTTTTTAGTAAATAGCAATTAAGTCAAAATATATTAGAGCTTTAAAAATGTATTCTCCCCCCCCCCCAAAAAAGAAAAAAGCTCACCCCCCCCCCAAAAAAAAAGTAAAATAAAAACATCAGTCTTTTACTTTTAGAAAAAAAATCGAACGTAAACAAGAAGATTCATAGATTTTCGGACTAGTATCTAGTAAGTTTTCGGTCGAGACATTCTCCAGCCTTCGTCAGATGCATACTGCTTCCAGTGGACTTTAGAGGTGGCTTGTTTACTTTTTCTTCTCAATGATTAGAATAGAAGAATTGTATTTAAACAACAAAGCTAAAGAAAAACAATTAGGCCGAAATGTTGTGCTAAACCATGATGAAAGCAATAGTTCGAAAAGGAGATAATTTAATATCAGAATTCCATCTTTCAATTCAATTATTCGTTGCCACTAGTAGCATATATACTCAAGTACCATACGACGTTCTGAGGCTTAAATTTTAGCCTAATATTAGGGGGTCGTACAATACATGAGATGCAAACTATGTGTATGTAAATAGACCAACTGGTAATTAACCGAATTTAATGAAATTTTAGTGTTGATATATTAATGAATAAACAATATAATGCACCAGTTATTTTAATTGAAAACTCTTACATTTTTTCAGGTCACTTAACTTTGAATCACATATCTTTGAGGTGTAAAACAGATTCCCAAACAGACGTGGTTCAAAGTTAATTGACATGAAAAAATGTAAAAGTTTTTAAATGAAATAACTGGTGCATTATATCTTTTATTCATCAACACTGAAAATTTCATTAAATTCGGTTAATTCCTTGATTTTTAATTTTTTTTCTTTCGGCGGGGTGATATACGTGGTGGAATTTATGTCCGTTAAGTAGGATTTAACCAAAAATAATTATGATGCCGGTTAAGATTACTATGGGTGAAAAAGATGACGGATTTTTCAATTCTGTATAAATGGAAATTGAAAACATTCAGTTACGTTGACCAGCGTTGTTGGAGCAGCTGTGGTTGGAGCAGCCGTGGTTGGAGCAGCCGTTGTTGGAGCAGCCGTGGTTGGAGCAGCCGTTGTTGGAGCAGCCGTGGTTGGAGCAGCCGTGGTTGGAGCAGCCGTGGTTGGAGCAACAGGCAAAGGAACACATATACTGCTGCATTCATAATTACAACATTTTCCTGAAAATAAACGTACAGAGTTTATTCTTATAGATAGATAGACATGAACAGACTGAGAAAAAGCGATACTGACAGATAAAGAGACGCGTTTAGCATAATGGCTTTCGACGTAGGAAATAGAATCGCCGACCCGAGTTCAAATCCTGTTTACGTTTCATTTCGCCCCTGGGAAATGCATGAATCCATTTCTTGTTCCCCATCTATGGGTAAATAGTAGCGCTGACTGGGTTCTTGAACCTTGGTTAGGCAACCAGTCTAGGAGAAGAAAAAATCTGAATTCATTTCATGTCTTGTCATGACATGTATCCCTCGTGGGTCCAGAAACACTCAAATCCAATACGGAGTAACAGTTGTTGCAACAGATAAAGTTGATAACGGTCAGAGTCTTGCATAAGAAAGTATAAGGAGTCTTGCATAAGGAAGTATAAGGAGTCTTGTATAAGGAAGTATACAGGCAGGAATTTTAGGAGGCAAAAATGAGGGCGAAATGATTATGCCCTTTTTATCCCGACTGCGAACAGTAGCGGGGTTTTGAGAGTTTGTAGTCGCTTGCCCCAACGGAATAAATTGTGGTTGGCAAGTGAATTATTCTAGTGACTTGCTGGCCGGACAGATGGTGGCAGGGCTTGCAAATGTCGAAAACTAGAGTAAGGTATTAGCAGAAGCCTCGAATCTTACAACTCTGGAATGAAATTCTGACAGGCTGGTCAGCCTAGAAGCAACAGACAAGTCGACATCCTATCTATATTACACCATGCACCCCGTCACAGTATCCAGTGTGAAGAAGTCCGACCATAAGCGACATTTAGAGAATGTTAATACCATTCTGACCCCACGATATAATGGGCCTTGCAAGGGATGTGGAAGGGCTTCACATCCCAATGGGTCAATGGATCGGAAGGACTGTCAGGTGGTCAAGATGGTATGATATTATTGCTGACGGATCGGGCACATGAAAAGGATATGTCAGCAACTAAAAAAAGGGGGGGGGTCTGCGAATAGGTCAACAACGACCAGGTGAAAAGAAGAATCTTGCATTCTTTCCACCAAGAGGCATACATATGGTATCAGCGGGATGGCATGTCAAAACATACAAAGAAAACGGATAGGTAAAGTCAACCCGGCACAAATGAATGCTGTTCCTCATCTCATTTGGAACGGAAACCGGTTCCGAAGGGGACCACCGGATCCCCACCATCCTTGACAATAGAGATTACTTTGATACTTGAAACCCAAGCTGAGTTTAGGTATGCGTCCAAGAGAATATCTAGTCTCCGTACTCATTGAATTACTGCGGTAGCTGATACTGGGACACATACATGCTCCAGTGAACCGGAGTTACAGAAAGTTCAAGGTTGCCCTGACAGATACCTGGTGCAGACTAGACACCGAATACAGAGGCACTGTAACAAATAAAGGGTGTAATATTTGCCAGAATCAGAGTTGGACCATGGGAGACTTACCAAATGATATATGTGTCTGACAATACATCTGGTTTCTACCTGTCTGAATCAGCTCTAAAGGACCTAGGCATATCATCGTCCAACATTCCAAGCCCGACGTTGAAGCAAAGCGTGGCTACTAGTGACAATGGAAAAGCTCCGTTTGGATGTCCTCGAAGGACAGTCGTTTCATCAAAGCCGGCCAATATTCTATTTGCTTCTACGGAAGAGAATAGACCTCGCCTGGTACAATGAATATTGGAGAATATTCTGAATAAAAAAACGCATATTACCAGCATATTATCCTCAGTGTAGTGGGCGGGCTGAACTGGCCGTCAAAACGGCTAAGTGGGTGTTGGCAGATAGTACTGACAGCTACGGCCGTTTGTGCGAGGATCGCGCAGCCATGGCCTTATTAATGCACCGGAACACTCCCGTCCAAGGCTTGGACATGTCCCCAGCAATGATGATGTACGGCTGAGTTATAAAGAATCACTTTCTAGCCCTCCAAGAAAAACACCGAATTCACAAATGGTGGAGTGAAATCAGTATTGGGAGATGGCTATGGCAAAAAGACACATTAGAAACGAAAAATATTACAATTTACACAGTCGCCCACTCAGAGAACTAGGAAATGGACAATTGGTCCAAATATAAAATCAAATAGGTCCATACCCACGTCGGTGGGCAAAAACTGGAAGAGCGGTAGAGAGGCTGGGTAACAGACAGTACCACATACGCGTCGACGGAAGCAACCGAGTGACCCTGTTGCAATATGACCCTTGTGAGCTAGAACTGCTAATGGAAGGAGGAGGAATAAATAACAAAGGCTTAAAAAATAGTGATGACCCAAAAGAGGAGAGCGATGGTTTTGACCGTAGCGTGACCCCGAACGAAGAATTGAGGAGCAAGCGGAAGTCAGGTGTTGACCGGAAGTCGGGTGTTGACCGGAAGTCACGTGGTGACGTGGGGGAAGGAAGAAAGGGTTCGTCCTCTTTTTGCCGGCGTCCGTCGTGGGGCACAGACCTGATGAGACCCCAGGAATCTAGTAGTGTTCTCTCTCTCTCGTTCTCTCTGCCTCTCCTCCTCCCTGGTAGAAGCCACTAGACGAGCACGTTAATAAAGGCTGGGAGTTGTGACGACATGTTTCTCGTGTTATGATTTTTTATCGGAGTTTTAGTACCAAGAAAGAAAAGAGGACTACGGTGCTTGTATCGTTTTAGTACCGTGAGTATTGCAACGTAACACCCGACGCAACCGCTGCTTCCTCCGGGAGATAGACCCAGTGGTAGACACCCAGTACCACCCGCCGTCAGATCATATCCCGGGGATGTCGGATACATCGGACAACACAACAGGACCCGAACATCTAGATACCTCACTAGAGGAAATGGAAGTGGATGATACAGATTGCCCATACAGAATGGAAGTTCCAAGAATAATGGAGGTTGATGAGGAAGACCAATATAAAACGCCACCAGACCGGGGCCTACGGCGCAGCACAAAGAGGTCGCGGCCACCCTAAAATCTATCCCCACAGACACGGGGTGCGTCGCGCGAATACTCAAGGAAGTCCCAGCAAGTGACCACAAACCGAACTTTTTGTGGTCCCATGAAGGGGGTAGAATATAGAGTAGTACGACAGATATATATTGGAGGGGGACGCCCTTGGACACTCACTGGTAATAGTGAAATCAACCATGCACGGGTGAGGCATGGGGAGAACAAATATAAGCAGGCTTCCTTGAAGCCCGGGAGTTGTCTACTAACAGTCACACACGTTACACTCAGTTACCCAGGACTTGAATAAGAAGCAAGTGAGAGATCAACAGTTTTCTCC
>CM042157.1:48513843-48518843 GCA_023376005.1 Doryteuthis pealeii | reverse complement strand
TCTGACAACCAAGTCTCGCAAACAATTTTCAGTGTAGCCAGTTCGATTCCCACCAGGGTTTTCTGCTATTTTTTCCTAAAAAAAACTTAGACTTATGCTAAATAACATGTGTGTGTGTGTGTGTGTGTGTGTGTGTGTGTGTGTGTGTGTAAAAAAGTGGTTGCTACCTATGTCAATATCTTGGTCAAGGCACCAATATGCTAGGCATACCCAATTTGTCGTCTGCTTTTCATTTTAAAAACGAATTAAAATGAATTAAATCGATTATTTAAGGTCAAATTTTTATCTAAGTCGAAAAGTAGTAACATAATAAGTAAAAAAAAAAAAGCTAAATAATATTACACATGTAATTTATTTTTAATACATTTAAAACTATTTTTCGGTCAATTTTGTACAAATAATATGTTAAACATGGCCGCTGAACGTAATAATAAATTTAACTCTCCCTATTGAAAAAAATATACCAAAAATCATGAAATTTTAGTGTTCATTTATCAATGAATGAATTTTATAATGCAGTCATTTTGGAATGGACTTCTCTTTTTGGCAAAGCTCAGGCGAAAAGTGACTTTTCTTAATGAAGAACCGGGGAGAAATCTTCTCTTCCTAGAACGAACTGGTTCTCTCTGCAATCGAGGTCCGGTGGGAACGTATTCCAATTTCCCACGCTTCTGATTATATTCGCCTTTCGCCAGAAATGGTCAATGATCTCTACGGTTGTCTTTCTCCCCGAAATCATAACTTCACCTATCGAAAAGTTAAAATAGCTGGAGCTGAATTTTTCGTCACTGTCCGTTTTATCGTACTCAGTAACCCGAAAAAGCTTAATCCTTTGAATTCCATCAAACTTTTGTAGACATGAAGATTCCTTACTTCAAAGAACGAAGCCCGTCCGCATATGTCTAGCCTGCATGAGGCCCCGAAAAAGGGTAATTTAATTTAAGGAAAAACAAACTCCCGAGCTTTGAGATTGTGTTAGTGCGTATGCCAATTTCATACAGGTCGGGTAATGCTAAATATAACGAACCCTTATGATTGCATACACAACAGATGCATTCGATCAATTCGTAACGTGATGATTTCGGCAGAATGAAACTTCGGATGGGTTTTTGGCCGAGTTACGTCGCCTGGTTCAGTTGGTTGGGGATGCGCTGCTCGAACGTTGGCTGACGTGTGCGTTCGTAGTCGGACTACCATATGTCAGATAGCTTCTTCGGGCCACATCCAGGATGGACATCATGACCGCGGGCCAGCTGTTGGCTCGAGCGATCCTGAAAGACGATGTGATGAAGGAGGGTCTGGCAATTGCTGCTGTACGAATATGACGGGATGAGACGAAGAAGCTTCCTAGCAGGAATCCGCACAACGCCATAACATGCTATCGTTGTAACTGTCCTAATCATTTTGCAAAGGACCGTAAGAACCAGACATATACGGACGCGCTTCATTCTTGGAATAAAGAATATTCTCGTCTACAACTTTAAAACTTATAATTCTTTCAATTGTTTTAATTTTAGGAATCGTCTTTTTGTTGTTTACATGTTTAATATCATTGTGATGTAATATCATGCAAGTTAATCTCACATATCCATTACTACTGAATAGCCAGTTTGATCCTTACTAGATGCCCTTTACTTGCGACTTGTTATCATATTTTACATGTGACGAACGGGTTGGGTTAAAAAAAAATGACGTGCCATCGTGGTGAGTTCAATTCTCAATTATCGATCCATCTTCCCTCCATTAATTTCTATTCTATTATCCTTATCAATAAGATGAATTGAAGACAAATAAGAATATTTAAATTATGTTTATTTTCTTTATTGTATTCAACCTTAACCTTAGTTTATCGCCAGGAGAAAGATTCTTTGGGGGAAAAAAGTTTTTTTAGAAAGTTTTTTTTAATATAATATTTGATAAGAGAAGCAACGAAAAATGTAGTGGGAACGTAGCATATCCATTTATTGAATTAAGATGGTTTTCTTGTTTCTAAGTGAATACAATTGATTTTTTATACAATTGATTTTTTATAGATCCAGGATGAACAGCACCTGGCTAATGAGTTTGTTTTGTTTTTTTTTAATTAAGTTTCGTGGGGAGTATCTTTCAAGTGACTGACCGACTGGTTTAAATGTATATGGACTGATTGTACATTGACTTACATATTAGTCTAGTAAGCAAGTGACAAGGCTCAAAGAATGCCACACTTTAACAAAGTTAGCGTAATTCAATTATGCATTTAGTTATTTTTTAATGCAAAGAAATAAAATATTAAATATCGAATATATTTTTGTTGAAAGAAAAAAAAACTAGCTATGGTGGGTCGAGTATGGGTAATAGGTTTGGTATGCTTGGTAGTAATTTATATAATACTAGTTGGTTGTTCAAAATTATTTTTGTTACTGGACAAAAGATGTTGGTTAGAAAATGGCAAAAAAGCAGTGACTTACTGTATGGACACTGATAATCAGATGAGCATTGGACACAAAGAGGATGATAGGGTGGATGATTAATGTATGGACAAGTACCGGGTTTAGCTAGAAATAAAAGAATAAACAAATATTACTTATTGACACGATGAGGTGGCCCAATGGTTACAAGCAGAGTAAACATAATCGGTAAACACATAAAGAGAGAGACAGAGACAGAGAGAGAGGGGGGTAATAAGACCAGATAGAGTGGTTAAGAAATATCAAAGAAACAAAATGTCTTTTGATTGATTTGTCAGTGCCAACAAACATATCAGTCAAAGTGTATGATAAAATAACTAAAAACAAAGACCTGGAAATAGAAGAAATGTGGCACCTTAAAGCTACCACCGTGCCAGTAATAATGGGAGCACTGGGTAGGATCAAGAAAGGGACAGATAACATATTAACAAGAGACGTAAACTTTATGTTTAGATATATCCCGCGAACTAAACTAATATGCAATAAATACATTTTCCTACGCTGGATACGACCCGAGGATACATGTTTCTCAATTTTCTCAGTCCTCGAGTGGGGTCTTGATATTCTTCTAATTTTTGTTATTCTTATTTTTACACCAAGTGTAAGTTGATTACACTGGAGATAGAGTGACAACAGGTCTTCATAGTACACCTCAGTTTTCTAGCTGTTTTTAGTGATGTTGTCTAGACTGTCTCGATTAACAGATTTATAGATCTTGTGGATTTTTCGACAGACTTTTCATGATCCTTCTTAGAGCTCCAAAAATTGGCTTATTAATTATTACTGGTCGATGTGAAATCAGCTTAGTATTTAAAGCAATGTTCCTTTGGTTCTTGGCAAAATTTACATCTGGTTGATTAAATAAATTTCCAAGACGAAAGGATTCACCCGTTTTCTCACTCGTCTTTCTAATTGATACATTTCCACAAGGAGTTTCCAAGCTGCAAGGAAATATTAGTATTGGGTTCAAAAATTAAAAGTTTCTATAAAGGGCTTTTATGCTTTTATGTGGCTGTTAAAAGACTAATAAATATATCATTTCCAACATCGGGTTATTTAAAGGTTATAGGTGGATTCTTGTTGAGATTCTGGCCCATAAACATGTATCCATTGTATGATTTATCATATTTTGACAAATTTGCAATGTTCAATCCAAAATTACAGGAAACGGCCAATTTATCCCACTGAGAAGTCCTAAAGAAATTTTTAAGTGAAAATAGGCAAATAAACGAACTATCAATTATTCGGCAATTATATAGTTAATTAGAATGTGAATTGATTTGAAATTTTTGGATATTGAACTTAATTGAAGGTATTGATCTTAATAAAATGAAGTGAATGTCTTTAAATGTTAATCAAGTCATGTTAACGCATGGCTCCTGTTTAAGTAAATATCTCAATTTATTGATATTACATGAATTAAGTGAAGATCTTACACATTGAATATTATTGAACTTATAGAATTCCTTAAGGTTCAAATTAAGTGAATATCTTAAAGTATTGTTTCTAATAAAGAGAATATCTTGAGATCTTGATATAAATATTTTAAGATATTGATCTTTCAGGTGTTATAAGACGTAAAAATGTTTTACTTACATGGTACACTGGGGAAAAACGCTGAAATAAAAAAGAAAGAAATTGAAAATTGGGACAATATATAAGAAATAATAAATAAATGTGTGTGTGTGTTACTTAAAGTGTAAACTGAAGGTATAAAAATATCAAACAATTTTCGGATAATTTGTTACGTTGAAATTCAAATACGCAAATCTAGGGTAAGGTGGATTTTTATAATCATTTTGCCTTAGAATATACTACTATCATAGTAGAACCTGTATCAAAATGTTGATATTAGCCAAGTTTTCCTTCGCAAGACGCAGGGGTGGAATTGAAGGAGAGTGTTACATAAAACATCCAAGTGTGAATGGTGTACATGTCTGAAAAATCAGCATTCAAAACACGTGCCCTTATTTGGACTTGACAATTGATCAGGACTGTCAATGGGCTTAAAATACGTTGACGGTATCCCCTGCAGAGGAGTAAGACCCCTTTAAAAAGGGTATCCTTGGTATGATGCTAAAATTATTGAGATCTTGGGAGTGTGGAGGAACCCTCCATTACTCCCTGGTCAACTCTGCTCCGGAGTAGTTGTATCTATTTGAGTTAAATATATGGGTTAAATAGCTCTGTTTAAAAATTATTTGTATTCGATAGAATCGTGAGAAAGAAATCAACAAAAATAACAACAAAAAAACAAGGAAAAACAAACAAACAAAAAAAGAGGCCTCTTAAACAATTACAGAAAAGTGTAAATGTTAGGAACGTATAATGAACATGCCTTCCTAACCAGCATAAAATAACCCTTAACGGAGTGACATGCTTTTAAAATCAACCAAATCCTCAATCAGTCGAACACAAGCTGGAAATGAATAAATATATCAAGTAGCGATTTATGTGAACAGACACCAAGATTTCTAAATTGTAAACAAGGCAAAAGGAATTCTAAAAAATAATAACAAAACAAAATATCAAAACAAAAACAATGAAATT
>CM042157.1:48466343-48508843 GCA_023376005.1 Doryteuthis pealeii | reverse complement strand
ACGGACAAACTGATCCCAACCAACTTTAAAATAGAACCGGACCCTTCAATCGGCAACCACGATGAGGATTTTTTAACGAGCTGGTACGAAAAAATTGAACAGTTCTCTTTAGACCTCATGAAAGACACTGCAAAGTTTGCGAAAAAAGCCTTTCTGAAACAAATTCGGAAGCCAAAGTCCTGAAAAACAAAATAAAAAAACAAACAAACACGGACGAATACAATAAAATCACCACTACAATAAGCAATCATCAAGCGGACAAAAACATAGAACTCCAACGCATCAAATCTGCAAAACACAGAAAACTACAATGGAAACCGAACATCAATACAAATCAACGAAACAAAAGAAAATATGAAACATCAAAAACGTCCAATGAACACAAAATAATACACTTCAGAAATTCGACAAAAGAAACGAAAACATCAAAAGAGAAACAATTCCACATCAAACCACATACATACGCGGATATCCTCCAACGAACGAGAAAAAACGAAATGATATCCACATCACCGTCTAACTCTGATAGAAAAACAAACTCAGAACCGACTTAAAATAAAACAAGAAAGACGCTTCTGCAGACACCTAACCTAACTAGACACACACAAACCCCAAGAAACATACAGAGCCACCAAGAAGCCGCCCAACCAACACACTTGGGAGGGCGGACACAAAGCAAACTAAACAAAATAACAGAAGCTTTCGAAATTTTGCGAAACAGCTTCGAAAAACTTGTCAGTTTAGAAATGACCCGCATAAACGAGTAGTAAATCTAAGTAGACACAAATTCAATATACATGTATTTGAACTACTAAACAAAGGCCTTAACTTTTACCCCCGTCCACTACATTACAACAACCACACACTAGAAAATGATGGGAAATCTTTCTTCAGAATAATTCGACCGAGAGCCCATTTTGGACTATCAGACTATGAACCAAGCATTATAGACCTACTGAAAGAAAAAACACCTCATTCAAAACTAACAACGTAGATACAACCATCCAAACATGCGAAATGGCAGTAAAAGAAGATATCAAAAAACACGAAAAACACCTACCACACGACAACCTAACAAAAAAAACAACGCGAAACTCTTATAGAACTTTCCACCAGAGGGGACCTAGTTATTACACAAGCAGACAAAGGCGGTGCAACGGTCATCTGGGGCATCGAGGAATATCTCAGAGAAGCCGAAAAGCAGCTAAATAACGAGGAATTCTACCTTGCACTTCCAGCTGACCCCTTTGAAAACCACCAGAATCATCAAAAATTCTATAAAAGATATGGTCGAAAAAAATCTAATCGACAAAGAAACAGCAGATAGACTAAAACCCAGCAACACAAAACCTGCCCGCTTCTATCTACTCCCCAAAATTCATAAGACAAACAACCCTGGAAGACCAGTGATCTCAATCAACTGCCACACAACAAAGATATCCAAATATGTAGACCACTACATACAACCACTTAGAAAAGAAATAAAATCCTACATACAAGACACAACGGACTTCCTAAATAAAATCAACAATACCACAGGAAGCGATCTTAGTTACAATGGATGTTAGATCCCTGTACTCTAACATTAAACACGACGAGGGACTCTCAGCCTTAGATGAACATCTAAATAAGAGAACAACAAAAACCCACCCACGGAAGTAATTTTAACACTGATGAATCACATACTAACACTAAACAACTTCAACTTCAACGGTCAACACTACTTACAAACAAAAGGATGTGCTATGGGGACGATTGCAGCTCCCTCAAACGCAACCATATATATGGACAAATTTGAAAACACACACATCTACCCGAAAATTAAAAATGCCTCTTTTACGCAAGATATATTGACGATATATTCATGATATACACAGGCGGAGAGGCTAAATTCAATAACTTTCTAAACGACCTAAACATGACACACGACTCCATTAAATTTGACCATGAAAAATCAAAACAGGCAATAGCATTTCTAGATATTCTAATATATATAGACGAAAACAGACAACTTCAAACCACGCTACACACTAAACCAACACACACACACAACTACCTTCACTATAAATCATCTCACCCCAAATATCTCAAAGACAGCCTCCCCTACTCACTAGCAATTAGACTGGGAAGAATCTGCACTGATGACAATGAGGTAAGACAACAAATAAATAAACTAAGACAACAGTTCACAGCACGTGGATATTCCCACACACTAATAGATAGCCAGGTAGCTAAAGCTATTTTCATCCCTAGACAAGAAACCCTAAAATCAAAACATAAAAAGAAGACACATCGCATCCCCCTAATAATGACATTTTATAACACTCTCCCACCACTAAATCAAATAATCAAAAAACACTGGAGCATCTTGAAAATAAACCCTGCACTAAGAGATATTTTCCAAGAACCCGGTATAGTTACCTATCGCCGACCTTATAACCTCAGAGAAATGATAGGAAGCAACAACATATTAAACAATAGAGTAGTCAAAATGAGACCCACAAAATTCTGCCGGCACTGTAGTACAAAAACAACCTATGCTGCAAACAGATAAAAACAATAGACACATTTACAAGCTCAACAACAAAACAAACCTTCAAAATCTACCACGAATCAAACTGCAAAAGCAAAAACGTAATTTACCTACTCGATTGCATCAAATGCAAGAAGCAATACGTTGGGAAGTCTGAGTGGGCATTTTATTTTAGGCTTAATAATTACAGATACCGTATAAAAAATACAGATCTTAGCAAGCTCATCCCAGTAGAGCAACACTTCCGACTAGATGACCATGACTTTGACAGAGACGCCAAATTTACCCTTATTGAGAGAATCCAAAGAGATACTGACACTAAATCTGTCATCGAAAACCACGAGTACAGATGTATAAAAAAAGATAAGAAGTTTTCATCCGTTTGGTTTTAATCAGAAAATAGACTCATCATTTTAATAATGGCAATAAAAGTCGAGTCAACAACTATGAAGGGGGCCGATGGCACCTAAATAAACAAACACCGACCGCCACACATCAAACAAGCCACTTTTGACCCATTTAAAAATCTAAAAGTCACGCGCACAGTACCGAGATACACACACACACTCACATTCACACATATATATGTATGCACACACATACATTTATATGTATACATATACGGTCATATACACAACTCCCAAGAACCCTCCCTCACATATATAAGAGCATTCAAAAATAACCCACCTCAAAGAGGTCTTTTCACGGAACAGATGGACTTGCTACTACTAACATACTCCTCTACCCGGATTTTAATAGCATGTCAAACCCTAAAAAATTCTTTAATCTTTATAGTTCTTCTATAATGCTCCCTTTCCAAAAATCTAAAAACAATTTCTTCAAATAAGAAATTTTCTCCTGACGATGACCTAAGGTCGAAACTAGTTGAGAATAAATAACATATTAGAAATACTCCTGTTTGTCTTATTACTTTTTGTTCGTACTATATATATATATATATATATATATATATATATATATATATAGGGTGTTCGGGATAAATTTAACATAATCATATTTGGTTATTTTCTCCGTATGTTAGAGGCATTGACGCACACTACGCACCATTTAAAAGTTTGGACCCTTCTTCATTCATATACGTGGTGACAGATAGAATGGATGACTAGAACCCACCTGAATCATGGAAGAGAATAACTTGTATCATGATGATCTGCACCGGACATCAAAATAAGGAGATTATGGTTGCTGTCTAATGCTCCCTAAACACTATAAAAGCAATCGGGCATGAACTGGAGAATTACAATGGAGACTACGAGGCTGTCGCTAGAGGAAAGCAACATAACAGACGATCTGATTGCGTTCGTACATCAGAAATCCTCAAAAATCTGCAGAAAAAGTGTTGGAGGACCCTGGCATTGGAATTAGGGCTTTGTCACATGAATTGAATGTTTCAGCCTCTACCATGAAGTTTTCACTCAATGAAGACCTTCGCTACTACTCATACAAGCATTGCAGAGGTCAACTGCTCCCAGAAAAGGCTCGTGAAAATCCTCTGACAAAGGCGAAGAAACTTCTGAGCAAAGTGAAATATCCTACTGAACCACAAACAATCTGTTTCTTTTCAGATGAGATAAACGTTTGCCAAGATCAAAAGCGGAACACGCAGAATAATAGATGGCTTGCATACAGTCCAAAGAACACTCCTCGTGTCATGCAGACTAAATTTCCCCAAACTGTGATGGTTTTCGGATGTGTGTCCTCTGAGGGTGATGTGATGCCTCCGCATTTTTTCAGAGAGGGTCTCAGGTTGAATTCAGAGTTGCTAAACACTGTAGTCAAGCCCTGGATAACAAGGGTAGCCAATGTTAGGTCATATGTCACACCTCTGGGAAATGTCAAAAATGGTTGTCGGCGAATTTTTACGACTATACCAGTCCCAAAGTTTGGCCTCCGAACTCCCCAGATCTTAACTCCATGGATTATTATGTATGGGGCGCTGTTAAGAAAGACACAAATCGCCCTGCCAGTACTACAAAAGCCCAATTAATCGACAGAATTAAGGTAGTTTTTGAGACAATTCCCAGGGACGCTGTGACATCAGCTGGCTCCAGGTTCCGGAGCAGGATTGAGGCTGTGATCGGCGCTAATGGCGGTTATTTTGAGCGAAACTTGTTGAGAGTAGTGTAAATTCCGTGTAATGTATTCATCAATGAACAAGTAATGAAAATTTCATTAACATTCAACAATTACCTGATCTTAAATATTTTAGTGGGAAATTTTTATTTTCTATTCCTCCATTCCTCTTTTTTCCTTTTCGCTCTTTTTAATGGTAATTATTACGTACCCTTCTTTTTTAGCGGTCAAAATTCATCGTAAATACTAATTTAAAACACGATTTCAGGAATTCTATGGTATGGTTTTCTTTAATCTCATTCCCCTCAAATGATACAAACTGTTAGATTTTACCAACTAAAATAGTTCCTTCAGCTTGTAAGGCAAATGCCTATGTCGTGTTACCAGAACTACATGATAACATTAGTACGCGACGACCACTGGCGCCATGATAATTGGCGCGTATTTCGTTTTCCCTTTGTCTATGTTTCCTTGTACCATTCTGTTCCGTGAAGTAAAGCAACGTGCAAGCACGTGTATATTGTACCTCCGTTAAAATACGTCTTGTGTTCTCATTCTGCTAACACTATGAGTCAACTAACCCACACCACTGCAAGTTGTCAGAGACCTTTAAGCTCAACGCAAACATCCCCAGAAAAGTTTGGCAACTTTTCCTTTACATTTATCGCGAAAAACCAATTGTACGTCCCTATAAAAAAGGGGGGGGAGAAAAAAATGTTCCTTTTTTTTTTCTTTTTAGAGTACTTAAAAAAATACGATGTGATACCGGGGGGAAAAAAATCCGTTAATTTGACTAAATAAAAAAATTCAGCCATCAGTGGTTAAAAAATTGAATGTCTCCTTCACCTTTTCTCTTATTCCTTCCTTCTTTCATGTCGCCTCTTTCTTTTCCCTTTCTTTTCCTCTTTTTTCCTGTGTGTTCTTTTTTTTTACGTCCTTCTCACAACATTTAGTTTATACATTAGTACTATAGGATAAACTCCTATATTTTATAACCAATGGACAGAAAACGTAAAAGACGCGCCAACCATAACTCCTATCCAAATTCAAAAACTTCCACAATTTTGGACAAACGAGCTTTAAAAAGAAATGAATTAAATAATCTCTAGAATCAGATTGATCGCGGCATATATATTCTCTTCGAGAACTTTGGCACTTTTTTTTGTTTTCATATGTATTAAGAGTTGGCAGATACCATCCCCTTACCAATTCTACACTTTAATTTTATATTGATTTATGTACATTTTTATTTTTCTTAATTGATTTTCTTTCATATTTTATCTTATTTTTAAAGTGAACTGGTCGCATCATTCAATTGAAACGCAACAGTTATGCCTGTTTAGGTTAAACAAATTTTAATTAAAACCAAAACTAGTTAAGAAACGCTATGACAACCACAACAGGTTGTATCCATGTAATCAGTTTTAGACGAGAAACGCCAACGTCCATTAAAATACATAGTTAAAATCCTGGTTAAAGTTCTAAAATATACATACCTACACATATATACACATATACCCCCACACACTCACATCTACATACATATATGTGTAAATATAAAAATACACCCGCTCACGTACCCACTCACATGCATATACGATAGCTAAGACTATATCATTTAAGCGAAGAAATATAATATTTACAAATTATTTAATTTAAAGCTTACATGAATTTACGTTTTACTACCCTATTATTTACAATTAGAACTTATTATTACTTAATCTCGTTTAAAAAATTTAAAAAAAAACGCTATCATACCGAAAAGGAAAAAAAAACATTGTAAACGTAATTTCTTTTAAAACTTAATACGTTATATTGAAAGGAAACAACGGTAGAAGATAATCAAAAAATAAAATTGAAATGATAACAGCATGGATTTTTTTTTCATTTAATATTTTAGATAGTATGCATTAACATTTCTTTTCAGTGTAGCTGGATCAATGCAAAGTCTATTTTTTACATAGGGATTTAAATGGGGAATTCTACGAGGATTCACTGACGATTCAGTAATAATGGATCTGCGGGACTAACTTAAAAAATCCCGCTCTACGCCAGGTAGCCGCTGCTAGTCATATAGAAAGGAAACAGTCATTTCTTTTTGTCTGCGATTTGAGATAGAAATCCGGTCATAATGCCCAAACCAATTATTTGTTAAAATCCCAAATCAACGAAACCAGTTCCCCATAACTATTGTTTCATACACCAGAAAGTTCCTAGGTGACACTAATAAAACGGGATGTCTTTTCTTTGTCTACGGGGGGGGGGGTATTCTCGATTTCTTTTGTTAAAACTTGTTAATATATATGTGTACATGTATTCGTATTAAACAATTCTAATCTCTTTGCTTCATAAAATCCCAAGCGTTTATGGTCAAGCAAGATCTTTTAATCTGAAAACTGTTAAAAAATGTTTTTTGTGAATAACACAATAAACAAAACAAAATAACATTTCTAGCTAACAAAAGATTTAGGTCAATTTATAATAATAAAAAACACCGCAAAGCTGTTAAAGATAAAAAAATATTTCAAAACAAATAATAAAAAAGCAATAATACCCCTCCTTATATATATATATATATATATATATAATATATATATATATATATATATATATATATATATATATATATTGATAGTATAGTTTTCCATTGACAGAGGATATATATCATCTCTTATTATAATGTAACCGAAACTACGTCCAAGCTTACGTTACAATACACCCAGGAATTGTGTAAGTTTATCAACGAGTATTTATTTCATAGTCAAAATCATTAATACATAGAATAAATCTTATTTATTAACGATGTCTCTATGAAAATCTGAGTTAGATTTGTCACAAAACAGCCCATATTATTAGTGCGTTTAAAATCCTGCAATGTGTCATAATAAATAAAGGCTAACATAATATATGATGTGGTTAATTTGCATACTGGTTTTAACAAAACCGAGTTTAATAAATATTTACTTGGTTTTATTGATCTCTAAGTGTAATCTTTGTCTATGCAATCTCATTTAATTACGTTACGAATTTTTCTGAATACAACCAGTAGTCCCTTTGGTGAGGATTTTGCTTCCAGATCCGTTCTGTTGAACAGATTGGAGCGTAGAGATCTCTTCCTTGAAAGATTTCACAGTTTATGGCATGAAGAGTATCTGCTTAGTCTGAGAGAACAAACAAGGGATTTATATGAATATGATTTTAATAATGTTATTAAGGTTGATGATGTGGTGCTCATCAAAAATCCAGCCAAGGCCCGCCCTTACTGGTCTTTGGATAGAGTTGTTGATGTTATTTCTGGTGATGATAATGGTGTGAGGTCTTCTTTGATTAAGAAGTCGGATGGTAACCAGCAGTTACATTCGCTTAAACACCTATTCCTTTTGGAATTATCTATCACTCATTCACACCAGACCTCGGCACCTGTTGAAGAAATCACAGGAGTTGAGAATATTTCAAATAGTGTAGATCCAACGGGTAATGTTGCGTCTAGTTGTAGACCCCGCAGGAGAATTAGGAATTTGAGTGAAAGAAACAAGGATTTTATTTGGTTTTGAAGTCTGCCCACTGGATTTCTGTTTGGGAATTCCGCGGTTTTTCTGCGGATTTTGAGTACTTATTGAATTGAAGTAGCTAGTTGTAAATGATTAATTTGGTAAAAGTTGTCAGTTTTTCTTTTTCTTTTTTTTTTTTTATTGTCGGGAGAGTTTGAGAATATTTTTTGCTTGAAATATGCATTGAAGGCAGTTCGATGTTTATTTTTTAAATTTTTGTAAAGGGCATTAATTTGGGGAAAGACACGAACCTATTTTTTGTAAAGGTTCTGTCTTTCTCAGGCACGCCTATAGAATTCTTGAATTCTTCAGGTCGGTCGGTGATTGGTCGGATTTTGGGCTTTTTTTTTTTTTTTTGAACGATACTGATTTCCTGTTTCCTGAAAAGGGGCTCGAAATTCGGCAGATAGGAGATTGATTTTGAGAGGACAAGTCGATTTCGTTGTCTCCGTTGACGTGAGTCAACGTAAAATTTTATTTCCCGGAATTATTGGGTTTGATTCTCACAGAGTGAGTTTTTGTTTTTCTTCTCCAGAGAAGTTTTAATTATTTTTAATTGTTTTGGTGCATATTTGGAAGACCCAAATATTGCATTTGTCTCACAGAATGAGTCAAGAATTGAAATATATTTTCATTGTAAGTCGGCATTTAAAACCGATAAGTTTTCTTCAGAGAAGAAATTAATAGTTGTATTTCCGAGGGTCGGCTTGAAATATTCGCCACTTTGTTCTTTTTTTATAGAGACATTGTCTTGTCTCAAAAATTGTACTCTTTGTATGTAAGAAGTAAGAAACTTCTTCGTTCCTAGGAATTTTTGCCTTTAATTGATTCTTGTCCCTCGAAGCTTGACCATAAGAAATTTCTGCATCATCATCTAGCAGTAATCACCCAAGAAGGAAGAGGAGAGACCATCTTCAACCCCACTAGAGAAAGATTGGAAAGTTCGCCCCTTATTGACCGACGGTGAAGGAAAAGAAAGAAGATACCCATTTTATTTACTGTCTGTGCTCTGTAATTTTGTGAGTAGATATCATTATACCCAACCTTTTATAACTTGTAAAATTCCTTGTTTTTTCGGCCTTGTGCCTTTCTTGTGCCTTTTTTGCACTTTGTTACTTTTTTATAGTTTGAAATATTTTTCTTTTTTTCGGCTTAGAACCTAATTTGTTAAATTTAGCATAAAGGACAAATTATGCAAGTCATTAGTTGTCTTTTTTTTTCTTCTTATAATAGACTTTGAATTACTATATTGTCTCTTTTCAAATTTCTTTTATTGTCTTAATAATTTTTAGTTTTGCTACAATTGACATTTATTTTTCTACAGGACGTAAAAGGACGGACACATATCCTTTTTAAATTCGTTCATATTTCATTACATTAAAACTTAAATACGTCCTGAGGGTGCATATTCTTGTTAGTATATATAATTCACTTTGGTTTGAAAATCGCATAGGAAAGAAACTGACAGTTACCAAGGTCCGTTGACTTTATGTCTCCTCTACTCTAACTAATATATATATATATATATATAATATATATATATATATATATATATATATATATTAGATAAAAATTTGACCTTAAATAATCAATTTAATTCATTTTAATTCGTTTTTAAAATAAAAAGTGGACGACAAATTGGATATGTCTAGCATATTGGTGCTTTGACCAAGATATTGATAGGTAGCAACCATTTTGTTAGACACACACACACATATATATATATATGTATGTGTGTGTGTGTGTGTAACAAAGTGGGGATCATTGATAAACATTATACGAAAAATAGATAGATAAATAGATAAACATCACTTTCGTTATATACTTTAATATTCATAATTTTCTGGGATCGATGAATAAGATGCCCATCCACTTCGACTGTTAGCTTTCACACACACACAGGGACACACGCACAAATGCACACACACACACACACATTGGCAATTCAGTCTCGAAAGACTATGATAAAAGTTTTTGTGTACCCCTGAGGTTGCAGCGCCTCCTGTGACTATGAAGTCCTATGTTTGAGAAACATTCTCGACCACAGATTTTGCATTTGTAGGTTGTCCCTGTAGATGATGATGTTCCGATGCTTTGTTGCCGTTGCTTTCTTATTGACCTCTTAGCTTCATGATGTTGTATCAGGGTGAATTCTGACATGTACAGGCCTCTATGGAGATTCTGCCGCCACCGAGGGCGGTCTTGAGCCAAATTTTCCCAGCTGGAAGGGACAATGCCAAAGCACCTGAGATCATTTTTGCAGACATCCTTGAATCGCAGTAGGGGGCGACCAATCTGTCTTTTACCAGCTGTTAGCTCTCCATACAGGATGTCTTTCGGGATTCGTCCATCATCCATCCGACGTACATGACCCAACCATCGGAGACGACGTTGTCTCAGTAGAGAGTACAGGCACATATATATATATATGTGTGTGTGTGTGTGTGTGTGTGTGCAGGCGTGTGTGCATTTGTGTGTGTGTGCGTGTGTGTGTGCATTTGTGCGTGTGTGCGTGTGTGTGTGTGAAAGCTAACAGTCGAATTGGAAGGACATCTTATTCATCGATCCCATAAAATGATGAATATTAAAGTATATAACGAAAGTGATGTTTATCTATTTATCTATCTATTTTTCGTATCATGTTTATCAATCTATTAAATTACATATGAATTATATATAAACTATTTATTATGTTCACTCTTTGTTTATTTACGATTTTAAATCAATGTAAATTAATTGATCTAGTTAACAATGAAACTTCAATTAGCTTATCTTATGAAATTTTACTACATTATTATTTTAGTTATTCTGACTATTGTTCTCATATTTATTGTGAAATATACATACACAACGTTTCGGCCGTTGTACCCTCCAGCCTTCTTCTGGTGTTCCTGATAATCCAGTGACTGCTCTCATTCCGTTTTAAGTGTCGAGACTTTCTCTATCCGAGCACAGGAATGCTTAAACCTGGGAAATCATTTTGAATAGTTTGACTGTTGGGCAATCAAAGTATTGAAGAATTTATGTGGATTTCATTTAAATAATGGCATCATTGTTTTTGCATGCTTATCATTTGGGAATCGTCACGATCATTTAAAAAATTATATTGTTTATTGCCGTTTCTTGTATAATTCGATAACCCCAGCAGCTGACAATGGGTCTTAATAGAATATCATCCTTATATATACATTTGCCAACCCCTCCGCACGAGGAGGATGTGACACAAGGTCAATTTTTTAAGCGGGGTTTTAGACTGGTTACCTATCCATGGTTAAAGAGCTCAGTCTGTCCTGCAATTTGCCCATAGCTAGAGGAAGAATTGGATTCATACCTTTCCAAGGGTATTAGCGCCATGTGAAGTGCAAACAGCTTCGTCCAGGAATTGAACTCGGGTCGACGAGTCCATTTCCTACGACTCTAACCATTAGACCACGCACCTCCAACAGAATACCATTCTTATAGTTCTTAGTGAGGCCATAATTGTCATAACTGTAATGCTGAGTTAGCTGTATGTATTTATTTTGTGGTATGAGATCTTTGTTCTTACTAAGGATCTGCGACAGCTTCCCTCCCGTCTACAGGGTTTGGTTTCTTTTTTTATTTTGCAGTAGCCACCATTTCCAATGATATCTCAAAGAAACAGCGCATATGTTGGACTAGTGACCTATTGAGTAGACCAAGTATAGAGATAAACAAAAGTAAATTACTTTAAAAATTACTCACTTGTTAATATATATGCGTACTTGTAATGGTATTAAACAATTCTAATCTCTTTGCTTCATAAAATCCCAAGCTTTTATGGTTAAGCAAGATCTTTTAATCTAAAGACTGTTAAAGAATTTTTTTGTGAATAACACAATAAACAAAACAAAATAACATTTCTAGCTAACAAAAGATTTAGGTCAATTTATAATAATAAAAAAAACTGAACTTTAAAACGCTTGGAATTCAATTTACCTACTTATCAAACAAAAATATCGCAAAGTTGTTAAAGATAAAAAGTATTTCAAAACAAATAATAAAAAAGCAATAATACCCCACCTTATATATATATATATATATATATATATATATATATATATATATATATATATATATATATACACGATCACACACTCACACAGACATGCACCCTCTCTCATATATATATATATATATATATATATATATATATATAGATTGATTGATTGATTGATTGATTGTATAGTTTGCCATTGACAGAGGATATATATCATCTCTTATTATAATGTAGATTCGGTGTCCGTATGTAACCGAAAATACGTCCAAGCTTACGTTATAACATACCCAGGAATCCTCAAAGAAATAGCGCATATGTTGGACTATAGTGACCTATTGAGGAGAGCAATTATAAAGAAGAACAAAAGTAAATTACTTTAAAAATTAAAATATCGAATTACAAATGTCATTGGGTTTTACGCTTCGAATTTATACAAGAAGTGTCAATAAACAATATAATTTTTTTTAATGATGGAGGCACTTTCTGGATTGATAGGCATACAAAAATAATAACGCCATTATCTAAATGAGATCCACATAAATTCTTTACCGCTGTGGTTGCTCAAAAGTCAAAATATTCAAAGTGGTTTCACAATGCTTGGATAGACAAAGACTTGACACTTGTAGTGGAGTGAGAGCAGTCTACTCAAATGGATTACAAGGAACACCTGAAGAAGCTCGAAGGATACAACGAACGAAACGCTGTGTACGTATATTTAGAGTAAAGATGAAGACAACAGTCCGAAAAATCAAGATAATGCATATCAAGCATCATCTCAAAAATTCAGAAAAATATCAACTTATATATATATATATATATATATTATATATATTATATATACAGAGAGAGAGAGAGAGAGAGAGAGAGAGAGAGAGAGAGAGAGTTTAACCATTGAATTTTGCCTGCGGTTTTCATTAAGTTTACACAGAAGTAATTTTACAATAGTTATAGTACACGTCTTTGCGTCTTATATGCAATTAATGATAAAACTTTTTTCACACAAACTGTTAGTGGTCATATATATATATATATATATATATATATATATATATATATATATATATATATATATATATAAGCGTGTGTGTGTGTTTATTTAGTTATCTATTTCTTTTTAGTTATTATTGATGTTGCTTTTGTAAATTACTTTACTTTATATTTTAGTGAGCCATCTAGGATTCTAACGTTTATTTTTAGCTTTTTATTCTTTATAGTTGATTATCTTATTATTTGTGAGCAATTTCAAATACTTCGGTTCAGTAGTAACCGCAACGGGTCAAAGAGAAGAGGACATGCACCACAGACGCATTCTGTCGTCTTGTGTCGTGGCTGTGGTCCAGGTAGGAGATAAGACTGCATACAAAATGCGTATTTAGCAAGCTCTTGTTCGCACCATTCTTCTATACGTCTGCGAAATTTGGTCGATGAGGGCTGCGGACTAGTGCAAACTTCGTGTTTGAGCATTATGGCCTTCACCGCATCCTCCGTCAATATATATCAAACAATACAAAAAAAAATTCAGCTGAAGCAGAGAGGTTAGACAGACAGCAACATGATTCCTCATGTGTTGCTTCCTTGACATCAAATATTCTCCAACGAACAAAAAACGATGACAGTTTTGAGCCAGGGACAAAGTTTAAGGGAACTTACAGTCTTTTAAAAGTCCATAGATATTTTATGGAACTTATTAGGGGTGATGTGTCTTCAAACTTCGGAACCTGTCTTGCTAATGCCTTTCTATTAGATCAACAGCATATGGGTTTTCTTGATCTAAACATTCACTTAAAAGACATTATTCTAGAAAAATCTAAAATATGGAAAAGGCGAGAATAAAAGTAACCAGCCATCAGAAGCATATCTAGAACTATGACAATCTTCTCTGAATTTGAGTTGATTGTAGAGTGGATAAGGATACTTTGCAATATAAGGAAGTTACAAAGAAGAATGGTAACAAAAATATTTTTAAAAGCAAGGCACCAGAGCGCCACTTAACATTCACAAGAGAGATGGGCACTTCAAGTGAATATCTCAGCCACCGACTCACATCTAACATAAGTACAACTGGTGTTCTTCTAACAGAGGATGTTGCTGCTGTTATAGAAGAGTACAACAGTGTAAATACTGTCAAGCCAGTTCTAGTGGACAATACTAGTACAAATACTGGTTGTGAAGCAGGGAAGCTGACAGCTCTGAAGAAAAATACTAAAAAGGAAGGTACACATCATTGGCTGTTCACTTCATCAAAATTAACTTCCATTTAGAGGCATCTTTAAAACAATTAATGGAACTACACTAAACCCTACTACTTTCATTGATCCTCTAGGAAAACTTTGTGGAAGTAATTACCATGATGTGCTCCAGGTAAAATTTGAACTTATCATTGGCCCTCTCGATAATTTTTATTTTCCTGCCGAGGCAATGGATGATCTAAGTGGTGACAAGCGATTACTTCTTGAATATGCTGTAGACATTTCTCGAGGAAAGGGAACCCTAGATTTGTTTCTTGGAAGATTGGACCACTGAGTCAAGTAAGATGGCTAACTTTAGCCATCGGGTTAATGTGCTTACGAACCAGAAGTGCGTATTCCCCAGAACTCTCAGATAAATTATGCGACATTATCCAATGTGTCATTCAAGTGTATGCAGTTAGTTGGTTCAAAATAAAAAGGGGCAATAATTTCTATAATCAACAACTGTATATCTTTAATATGATCTAGAGAGTAAAGCAACAGTCAACTAAAATCTAGAATGTTGCATTAAGAAATTTACAGCACAATGCTTTTGCTTTGCTTCCGGAAAACATTTTGTTGTCAGTATTGAAGTCCGATGAATTGGAGGTGAGGGAAGAGGCCATAAAAATGTTGTTCATTTGGTAAATAAACATTTATTCATACTTAATTAGTTATGTTAATTTACAAGAATAATTATAAGTTTTCAAATTATATCGCAAAAATATAATCAAGTATGGGTAATTTTTTTTCAGAAGTAGCAAACCACCAATGAAAAGATTTAAAAAATTACTTCAATCAATTTTGCCCCACATTGGTCAACTTTGACCTCTCACAAAGTGCGGTTTGTAAACCTGCACTTTCAGAAGTTTTTTCAAGGAATGAATGAACTAGAATGTCCACTGAATGGAACAGAATTGAAATTTCCAAATTTACTTTTCCACTCACAAAGTGTGGAAAGAGCTGTTAAATTAACAATGTAAGCTTTACAGATTATATTTGAACAGGACGTAAGGCACAAGCACATTAAAATCAAATAATAGTGCCACCAAATAAGATATACATTTTCATCGAAAGGAAAGTACACTGACCAATTAAATTCTATCTTATATAGTGCAGGAAGTTTTAGTGCAATGTTCAATGAACAATACAAATTTAAAACATTGAATATATTTTCCATTCATTGTATCTAGTGAAAAATATCAATTTTATCTGGATTATCTGGAATAATGAAGTTTTCAAGTCAGTTTGTCAGCAAAATCTTGCGGAAATGAGGTATTTGTGTATATTTTTGTTGACGGTCTTTAAAATTAAATGCTCAACTGAGTTTTAAAGTTAGGAATCTAATTTTTCATGTCGGTTTTTATAACACCAAACTCCAGCTTTTGCCATGAAATTTATGTTGAATTTCCAAAAACAAGTGACAAATCAACCTGCTCTAGTGGTACACTCGTCCAATATGAGTCTGTTTCTATTGCATGTGACTGTTGACTTTGACTGTCACATGCAATAGAAACCGCATCTGTCTGTTGGAAGCCAGATCTTCCACGCTTGAAGGTGTGATGTTACATTTCTTCAGCGTTGTCTAAGAGTCTCATCTATAGGTCAATTAGATATGTTTAAAACTTATTCGTATGTGATAGGACCGTGTACAAAAAAAAACTCTTTAGAAACAACTAGACAACAAATTTAAGTATGAACATGTTTCCCTAACAGCTCGGCATAAAATAAGACGGGTTGACATGCAATCAAAATAAATTAGTCAATAAATCAAATCTGAATAGAATAGAAATTGAATGAATTTTTTACATGCAAGCGCACTATTAAAATACAAATAAACGTGTGTAGCAACATTGAAAATTAAAAAAATAACATTGAATTTGGTATTTTTAGCAAGCCTTCAACGGGTTTAATAATAATCAAAGAATGTTTTTTACGTTTCTAGTATGAATATTATTTCAATACTATTTTAATACGTTATCTTTAAGATAACGTATTAAAATAGTATTGAAATGATATTCATACAAGAAACGTAAAAACATTCTTTGAAAATCAAAATTAAACATTCTTATTTGTGTTTGTTTTCTTTCACATCGGTATTTATTTTGATGTTGTTTTTTTCTTTTAAGAAAAGAAGATTGAAAAGGAAAAATAGGTTATTTATGGATTTTCCCATCCTTTACAACACGTGATTTCATTAGTTTGTCCTAGAAATAATTTATTCATATTGAGTAAATGCGTTTTTTTCTTTTCAGTAACATGTGAGATGGCTCGAGAGTTAAAACATTGGGCTTGCCTTGTAAGGTCGGCTGATAGATTTATAACTTTAGTTGTGTTGCTTTTTTAAAGACAATTTTAAGACATAAAATTCAAGTAACTCATGAGAAATAAAAGTCTGATTTGCAATAAAATTGATGTTAACTGACGCTATGAAAGACAATTATTATGTTTAGTTGAGTTTAGTACAACGCCAAAATGGCTGAGGTGTGTAAGGGCGTGTCATATCACTTTCCAATGTATCTATTTTACATTGTTTATACCTATTACAACCAGTTTACATTAATCTCACAATCTTACCTAGTCTCTTACCCTCGTGTAGGTGAGTTTTAGAATATGCTAACTGTATCTCCCGCATTGGTGTGTAACCCCACTCCGAAATAGGAGTTTCCTGGGTATAGCACTAAAATTGCCTCTGATAGTGCGGGTGATCTGGGGAGTGTTAAGTACTCTCAGGTACACTCTGAGTGGTAGTAACTGTTAGGGTCCCATGTATGCCAAAAAGATCTGTTTAAAATTGTTCGTTTTTGATAGGGATACTTGATGCTATATTACCCTGTAAAAATTATTTGTATGAATAATAGATACTTGAATCTATAATTGTTTACTAAGGATTGTTAATTACTTGAAACTATATAACTGTGTGCAAAAAATGACTATTTTTAAATAGACAAAATTACTTGAAACCATATAACCATTAGTATTATATAGATATTACTGAAACCATAAAACTGTGCGAAAACTATTTGTATTAGATAGGAATATTTGATATCATATACTTGTGTCAAAAAAAAAACCTCAAAGGAAACAATTACACAAAGAATGTAAATATAAATGCACAATGAACGCAATTTTCAAACGTCTAGGCATAAAATGACCCTAGACAGGTTGACACACCATTAAAATTAATAAATCAATCAGTCTCTTAATATCAATCTATCTATCGCGGTTTGTTCATATTTTCATATCTATGTATCTATCTATCTATCCCAGTCAGTTCATCTATCTATCTATCTATCTATCTATCTCTCTCTCTCTCTCTCTCTCTCTCTATATATATATATATATATATATATATATATATATATATATATATATATATATATATATATATATATATATATTTATATATACCCTAGTTAGTTAATCTATCTATCTCGGTTTGTTCATATTTTCATATCTATCTATTCTAGTCAGTTCATCTATCTATCTATCTAACCTAGTCAATTCATCTATCTATTTATCTATATATCTATATATATATCTTAGTCAATTCATCTATCTATCTATCTATCTATCCTAGTCAGTTTATCTATCTATCTATCTATCCGCCAATTCATCTATCTATCTCAATATCTATCTATCTCGGTTTGTTCATATTTTCATATCTATCTATCTATCTATCTATCTATCTATCTATCTATCTATATATATATATATATATATATATTATATATATATATATATATATATATATCCTAGTCAGTTTATCTATCTATCTATCTCGGTTTGTTCATATCTATCTATCTATCTATCTATCAATCTATCTATATGTTGGGATGTTTAAGGGGTCAAATAAGAACAAAACAACGGGTAACGAAAAGTAGACAAATGTATTAACAGAAAGTAGACAATACAATAGAAAGATGTGGAAATTACGTCCAACGAACAGAGTTATTGGCACTCGCATTGGCTTGCTCCTAAGCCATAATTATCCCTGTTTATTTATAGTAGCCGTCGGCGCATTCCATTGGTCAATAGGGTGTATCACCTATAACACCCCTCCTAAGATTTCACTCCACAGGAGTCTTAGTATCTTTTTCTCTTGGGGTTTATGTCGCTCTTCGTTTCCTTGAAAAATGGCGTTGTTGAGGAGCTGCTTGGCGGGTAGGTAAGGTGAATGTGTCATATATGACATCCATCACCTCCTCCTGATCCGGGGGACCGCTGTTAATATCCTCCGTCAATCGTTTTCTCAATTGATTTAAGTGTCTCTTATGGGAAAACTTGGGACCATCGACAATATAGACCATATTGCCGATCCTCTTCTGTATCTTTCCCAACTTCCAGAAAGACTTGTTATTACGGAACACCTAGAAGTATATTTTCTCACCAAGGAGGTACTGCTGTAGATCTTCCTGGTTTTGTCTGTCTCGGGAGCAGTTTGTCGAAAACAGACCTAATCTTGCGCGCAAACATTACCTCGGCCGAAGATAATGACGAAGGTGTATTTTCGTTCGGCGCAATCCTGTACACCTGCAGAAACTGCTTAAGCGCTTTTTCGGTAGGTGTACCTTTGGCCTTCTTCAGGGCTCTCTTTAGTGTGTCCAAAAAATGTTCAGCTTGACCGTTGGACTTCGGGTGGTACGGAGGGATGGTTATGTGATCGATTTGAAACGTATCACAGAATTCTTTGAAGTCTCCGGACGTGAATTGTGTGGCATTGTCCGACACTATACAGTCTACAACGCCAAAACGAGCGAACAGTTCGTGCAGCGCACTTATGGTCATTTCAGTAGTCGGGCTTTTGCATCGAAATACTTCCGGCCATTTCGAGAAACTATCAACCACTATTAAATAATAATAACCCTCCAGTGGTCCCGCAAAGTCGACGTGAATACGTGCCCATGAGCGGTCTGTTTTAGGCAAAGGACTAAATTTTATTGGGGGAGCCTTAGCTGCTAAAGCACAACCCATGCATTCTTTCACCATGCACTCTATGTCCTTGTCCATGTTCTGCCAATACACGTAGCTCCGCATTAAACTTTTCATCCTAGTAATGCCAGGATGACCCATATGAAAATCCTTTAGGATCCTTTTTTGTAGCGTAGCTGGGACGACCACTCGTTCGTTGTATAGCAGTACCTCATCGCATATGGAGAAGGCATCTGGACTTTGTTGGTCTTTTTGTGCTAGCTTTTCCTTCATCTGTATTATGAACTCATCGTTCACTGCCTCCCGTTTTATCTCGTCAAGAGTTACTGGGAGTTCCCTTATCGTGTTGCACAGCGAAGTTTTTAAATCCCTTTCAGTTCGAAGGGAAGCAATCACGGTGTCTTTCAGGGGATCACTCTGTTTGGGTATCAATCTAGAGAGTCCATCTGCGTGACAGAGTTTCTTAGATGGGAGAAATTCCATGTTGAAATTGTAATTTAGGAGGATCGTCCCCCATCTTTGCAGTCTATTCGCCGTGTGTGTAGGCAGACCCTTTTTTGAGCCGAAGATGGTAAGTAAGGGCTTATGGTCTGTCTGTAATCTGAAGTGTCGACCGTGAATGTAACGGTGGAACTTGATTACTGCAAATATTATCCCGAGTGACTCCTTTTCAATTTGGGAATATTTTTTCTCCGCTGGAAGAAGGGTTCTTGATGCGTGGGCAATAGTTTTATGTGACCCGTCCGGCATTTTGTGTAAAATGCATGCTCTGATGCCATATGAGCTGGCGTCGCTGGCAACAATAATCTCTAGGTCTGGGTTGAAGTGTGTGAGAAACAAGTCCGACGTCAATATTTCTTTGATTTTTTCGAATGCTCTATGGCATTCGGGAGTCCATTCCCAGGCCTTGTCTTTTTTTAACAGTTCATTTAGCGGGGCACGTAAATCATGCATATTATGAATAAAAGTATGGTAGTAATTAGCAAGTCCTAAAAAACTTTGTAGTGACGAAACATTTTGTGGAGCTGGCATTTCTTTAATGGCTAAAGACCGCTCTGGATCTGGCCGTCTTCCTTCTTTGTCGATTATGTGCCCGAGGTATTTTATTTTCTCCATGAAGAAATCGCACTTAGATTTCTTTTAGTTTGAATCCGTAGTCCTGAATCTTTTTGAAAACTTGGTGGACGTGTTGTTTGTGCTGCTCCATATCTTGACTTTTTATTAAAATGTCGTCCAAGTAGGCGATTGAAAAATCGAGTCCGCCCAGCATCGTATCCATTACTTGTTGAAATATTGCTGGGGCGACCTTTATCCCAAATGTGAACCGTTCAAACTTATATAATCCCCGATGGGTATTAATACAAAGCAGTTTGGAGCTTTCTTTTTCGACGGGTATTTGTAGATAAGCGTTACTGAGGTCAATTTTTGAAAAAATCTTTCTCCCACTCATTTTTGTAAATATTTCCTTTTGCCCTGGGAGAGGATAGTGGTAATTTTTGATGGCAGCTTTGAGCCCCGTAGAGAAATCGGCGCAAACGCGGATTTCATTAGATTTCTTTTTTACGTAGACAGTAGGTGCGGCCCACGAGTTGTATTCAATTTTTGAAAGAATGCCGGTCTTCTCCAGTCTATCCAGCTCTTTGTTGATTTGTTCTAATGAGGCAAATGGCACATTTATTTTTTTCTTAAATACTGGCTGGATATTATCCTGTAATGCGAGTTTAGCAGTCATTTTAGTACAACGACCAAGACCATAAGAAAAAACGTCAGGAAAAGTTTTTTTCAATTCTTCTATTAATTTTTCTGACTCGGCCGTTGAATTTTTTATTTCCTGGTAAAAAGTGTTAATGGGTGAATTCCACAACTCAAATTTTTGCTTAGCGTCTGTGCCGAATAAATTGTTTGTATTTTTTAGAATAAACATTCTTAATTTTGGGGTTTGCCTGTTTAAAGTTACATTGGTGATAATTTCACCTTTGAATTCGATTTTTTCCCCGTGACAGATTTGGCTATTTTTTTGGTTCTTAACATCGTCGGTTTACCAAGCTTTTTCCAAGTGTAAGCGTTGATAATCGTTAAGTCCGACCCTGAATCTAATTGGAGTTTTATGTTTCTGCCTAAAATTTGTACCAGTACATATTTTCTTATGTTACGGCCCTCTTGCGCGACTGACTTTGTCGTTTTTATGCTGCTTCTTCCGGATTTCTTTTTCCTGCAGTGAGAGGCCTTGTGCCCGACACGGTCACAATTTAGGCATTTCTTGTTCCGGTACATGCAGTCCCTGTACCAATGAAGGGATCCACATCCAGAGCAAGGATTAGGCGGCAAATCGTCGTGTCTCTTCTTAGGTGAGGAGTAACTTGTTTTTTGGGGGGAGGTCTGAATTTGTTTCTATCCCGCAAATTTCTAATGTGCCCTATAGCTGACTGTTCAATATTTTTAGAGTCTTGTTTAAGACTGACAAATCTTTGCGAATCTTCTGCCAATTGTTGCAGGGTCAAGGTTGGCTCGTTTTCCAGCTTATTTAATACCCTTCGCCTAATTTCAGCGTCTTTCGCTGATACTAAACCCTGGCAATAAACTAGACATTTAAAATTGTCAGAGCTTAATTCAGACAGCTTAAAATCGTCACAATGTTTATTAACTGTTGACGCAAAGGTTGTATAATCTTCGCTTTTCTTTCTAATTAAGTTCATGCACTTCCAACGTTTATGGAATAATGAAGACTTAGGGCTAAACAATTCTGTTAAGAGTTTGATAGCTTCTGAAAACGATAATTCGCTGGTCTTTCGAGGCAAAACATAGTCAAGTAGAACAAAACGTCCAAGTAGAACAATCTGTGGTATATAAGTCCTCGTATCGTCTGTAATACGATTCAAAATTTATATCTTCACCTGGTGCGTAAGTAAAAGTTTCTATCGCTGTCCAGATAGCATTCTGTGTAAACGCGTTCTTGTTGTCTGCGTTTTGGCCCTTATTTTCAATGGCTTTCATTAGTAATGTCTGCTGTTCTAATTGAGATTTTTGTATTTCTTGTATTTCAATCAATGTTTGTTCCGTCTGTAATTGTCTTTGTTGGAAAGATTGTTCAGTCTGTAACTGTCTTTCTTGAAATGTTTTCTGTAGCTCAATTTGTTGCTGTTGCAGATCAATTTGTTGCTGTTGCTGGTATTTTATTATTTCTACCATCTGTGCCTTAAAATCCTCCATTTTAGTAATATGTAACAAAAAAACGAACCAAATAAAGGTTTGAGAGAGAGAAATCGAATAAAAAATTCTGTTATGAATCCTGAAAAAAAAATTTTTTTGTACAACTTACTTTTTTTTTCAGCAAGTGTTATATTTTTTTTCTCTGCTAATTAGATCCTTGAACAAAAAACGGCTTTTTGCTTATTTGGACTGACGAGTTCTTATAAAAAGAATTCTCTTTTGCAGAGCTGCTACGATTTTCTCGAAATCGATGTTGCGGTTTCGAATTTCAGTGTAGCTTGGTTCACTTTTTTTTCTTTTTAGGTTCGATTACTTCACGAAGTTCTTTTTAGAGTCTTTTGGGAGATCCTTAATCGTCTCTTCCAAGTTTTGTGTCGTTACAAAACGATAGTTGTATGTGTGAAGTCTCTTGAATCCTGCTTCGCTGGTGTTGGTGTTGTAAACGATAAACCTGCGTAAATTACTTCGAATCCTTCGTCGCCAGTTTGTTGTGAGGTTTTAAGGGGTCAAATAAGAACAAAACAACGGGTAACGAAAAGTAGAAAAATGTATTAACAGAAAGTAGACAATACAATAGAAAGATGTGGAAATTACGTCCAACGAACAGAGTTATTGGCACTCGCATTGGCTTGCTCCTAAGCCACAATTATCCCTGTTTATTTATAGTAGCCGTCGGCGCATTCCATTGGTCAATAGGGTGTATCACCTATAACACTATCCTAGTCAATTCATCTATCTATCTATATATCTATCTATCTGTCTATATATATATATATATATATATATATATATATCCTAGTCAATTCATCTATCTATCTATCTATCTCGGTTTGTTCATATTTATCTATCTATCTATCTATCCTAGTCAGTTCATCTATCTATCAATCTATCTATTCTAGACAATTCATCTATCTATCTATCTCGGTTTGTTCATATTTTCATATCTATCTATCTATCTATCTATCCTAGTCAGTTTATCTATCTATCTATCTCGGTTTGTTCCTATCTATCTATCTATCCTAGTCGATTCATCTGTATATATATATATATATATATATATATATATATATATATATATATATAAAGGGTGGTTTACCGGTGAATATAGGCACGATCGTTGGAGGTGCACAGGATCCAGGGGTTAAGTGTGTGATAAAACAAATACAAAGTGCTCAATACAAAGTAGAGCAAATTTATTCAAGAAATGGATACAATAGAAACCTACTCGAGTTTTATCGTTAGAATCATCAGGGTTAAATCCACTGAATTAATCGAGTTACCGATTAATTGCCGCTGATCACACGTATGTTCATTGAATAAGATTTTTCTTATTCAATGAACATACGTGTGATCAGCTGCAATTAATCGGTAAATCGATTAATTCAGTGGATTAATTCAGTGGATTGATTCAGTGGATTTAACCCTGATGATTCTAACGATGAAACTCGAGTAGGTTTCTATTGTATCCATTTCTTGAAAAAAAAAAAAAAAATATATATATATATATATATCCTAGTCAATTCATCGATCTATAAATCTATCTATATATCTATCTATCTCGGTTTGTTCATATTTTCATATCTATCTATATATCTATCTATCTATCCTAGTCAGTTCATCTATCGATCTATCTATCTCCTAGTTAATCTATCTATCTATCTACCTATCTATCTATCTAAACCTATGACTGTTCATAGGTTTTGATTAGATAGAATACCTAATATTTTCTACAATCGTGAAATATAAGTCATTTTTATTGAAACGTAAAAAAACATATTGTTGACTAAAGTAGCCACGATAAAATCCCCGAATTTTTATGATATTAAAATTCCCGATTTTTTATGATATTAAAATCCCCCCTACACTCTCCAAAAACTCTATATTTTCATATCTAAAGATGATAAATTAAGACAATATTTTATAGAACCCACGATACTCGTAATATTCATGATGTCACACAGAACAAAAATAATTCACGTGTTGAGGTCAAACAATAATAAATAAGCAGTTTATTAATAAAAATACTTGTATTGGGACATTCTATTTTTATTGAGGCTAACCGGATCTAGGAAAACCAGATTTTTTCGGACTAATTATATAATCGAACGAATGTCAGATATTATGAAAAAGAAAGTAATAGAAACAGCTGAGAAATCTACTTATGAGATGACTGCCTTTCCTTTGTTCTGTTTCACAAACATTTCCCATGGCCTGACATTATTTTCTCACATTGATCAAAATGTTTTTCACTGGTTCTCACCTGTCAAGTTCAGCATGCACGTTTTATGACGATGACACAATACAGTAACATCTTATATAAATGCGGCTGATGAGGTTTCATCATAACCAGTGATCAGTGATTCTATTTTGTTTAAGATCGCTGGACGATTTTTAAAGAAAAGAAAGAAAAGAATGACATTAATTCTGTTTGCTTTATTGAGCCTAATTGTTGTCACAGCCGCACAAGATGTACCAGACTCCTTAAATCCAAAGGGTAAGACTTTATATTTTATCCCCTCCTCTATAAACTGCGGTCATCGTATTTGACGGCATATAAGACGCACGGGCATATAAGACGCACCCCCATTTCAGCAGGTCAGATTCATGAAAAAAGTTTTTTAGTGTATTTAAGCATATATTGTTGAAAACAGTTTAGCTGTGCATTACACAAGCAGAAACATAGCTGTATAAAAGCAATTTGGCAGTTTAGGGTAGGTAAAAGTACTGAGGGTAAGCTAGGTTAGTAAGCATCATAGAGAAGATTAGCCTAGGCCTACGGGAGATCTCAAACTTCACCTACGATATATAAGACGCTGGGCAATTTTTTGAGCCAAAATTTTCGGAAAAAAGTGCGTCTTATATGCCGTCAAATACGGTATATAAAAAGGGAAATATTCTAAATCATGCAGTGATTTAACGAACAAAGACGTTTTAATTTTGTATTGACAAATGGATAAAAACAAATTTAAGTAGCACTTCTGGAGTAAATAATAATTGATATGATAACAGAAGTCTGTTCACTATTTATCTATCCATCAATCTATCTGTCTATCTATCTAATGGCAGTCTATTAAACAAACTACCAAAAATATGGGCACTTCGGGTGCAAGTATTCAAGTTATAATGTAATAAAATATATTACATTAGAAAACTAAACTAAATAAGAAGGCATATAAAAAGGTTACACTTATTTTAATTTTAACTTTATTTTAATTGAGTTCTATATAAGATTATAAATAGGAATGCTTTTAGTACACTTGAGAATAAAACGATAATATTAGAAACACCAAGTAATTATTCATTAAGCCCGCTTTTGTTAAATACAGTATGCAAGTTATCTACTTCATATACATTGCATGATTTTTAACGCATTAATAATATGGTCTGTTTTGAGACAAATGTAACTCAGCTAGACTTTAATACAGTAATTTCGGTTATAGACACATCATTTCCATTATAATGAGATTATTGCACAATAAACGTAAACAAACAAAACAAAATAAAACAAAATAAAACACTTAATTGTTGATATTAAATATCTTTTTTTCCTCTTTTTACAGAATGGCATACTAGCCCAGACAGTAAGTAAAGATATTCTTTTATCTTTTCGATTAAAAAGTTTGTATATTGTGATTTCGATATTTTGTAGTTTCTCAAGAACTAAAAATCAAAGTTGGCTTACAGTTATGTCACAGTTAAAGTACAGATTGCCACTAGATCATTAGTATTTAAACTGATATTCGAGGCGCTCGTGAGTAACGATAATCGTCGAAGGAAATGGACTTGGAGATTCGTTCTAATCATGGACGAGACTGCATTTCACATAGCACTAATGCTTTTGGGAAAGGCATCCAACAATTTTCCTCATAGCTATGAGTAAATAGTATGACAGACTAAACTTTTTAACCTTGGTATGGCAACCGGTCTAGGAGACGGAAATTTCTGGATTCAAACCAACTGTATTCTACTTAAAAACTGACCCTGTGTCGCATTCTGCACGTCAAAAGTATTTCAATATTTTGGTAATGTGAGGCACAATTCAGCAGCTCTGAGTGGTTTGGCCGAGGTTGTGAACGACACTGGACTGTGAGATGCCGAGTGCTATTCTCTGATTTAACTCAATAGCACGGCCTCGAAATCCACAGTTTTAGTCCTATCCGACATTGCCTAATCGTCGAGGTTCTTGCCATCTGAGCGAAATTTCTTCAACCATCTGGTTACTGTACTGTTATCAACTGTGCATTTTTGAAATTCTTTGCTTGTTTTGCTTACATGTTTACTAGTTCAAACCCATTAAGGATCAGTTCTCGAATTAGATTACGTTGCTGTACATTTATCTGTGCAGTGGCTTTCAAGTCAGACACATACGAAGTGAAGCATGGCACAACGTGTCAGCCTTTAAACTACTATGATACTACCAACCACAACGAGTACCTTTCACGACATGAATTACCTTGGTTATATAATATACGCATCAATGCAAGGTAGTATATATATATATATATATATATATATATATATATATATATATAGAGAGAGAGAGAGAGAGAGAGAGAGAGAGAGAGAGAGAGAACATTTAGAAACAAACACGGGATGTTATGACGGATGGAAATTTATAGTCGATACTCGAGCTTTTCGCTTTACGATGAAAACCTTTATCAGGGCTCTGATAATGAGAAGAAAACACAGATTTATGTGAATAAAAGATGATGGATGTTTTGTATGCGTTGAATTAGAAAAATGTGTGGAAAAAAACACATTTTTCTAATTCAACGCATACAAAACATCCAGCCTGACGATGGTGAAATAACCTGAAACCTGGGTAGTTGCTTATGAAAAACTTTTATATTTAAAAAATTCAACAAATAAATAAAGCTCCTACAAATTTGTGGTTGAGCACTGTGATTTCTTTGTTTCATCCCAAAACAATTTTTTAAATATATATATATATATATATATATATATATATATATATATATATTACCATAAATTGGTACCAATGTGAAATATGCAACTACCATAAATACCTTTAGCTATATATATATATATATATATATATATATATATATATATAGAGAGAGAGAGAGAGAGAGAGAGAGAGAGAGAGAGAGAGAGAGAATTCCGACGGTATGCAAATATATAAAATATGAAAAAACAAGGTGTCCAGAGGATGATTTTATTATAGTTTAAAGTATGCGCCAATGTTAAACATTTTTTTATGTTATGCCATTATCGATATGTGATGCTGTATCTTCTAATTATACTCAATTTAAATATGGAAAGAAAAATTAGCATTTTATTGATGTTAGTAGTATACTATTTCAAAACTATGTGACTTAATTCGCGTCCAAAATTATTTTAAAAACGGAACGAATTTTCTAAAAAAATGCATATTTATTTATTTATTTGTTTAGAATGTGACTCACGTCATTTCTCTTAATTTACTTTTTATTTGTGTAGTGTTCGAAATTTATTTTAAATTTTAAACTATAAAAATAGAACATACTGCCTCTTAATTGATCGGCTGAAAGAACATAGTATCACTTCTACTGAGAGACGAATGACTAGGACAGAAGAACCCTAAAACTATAACGACGCTGCTACAAAAACCTTTACCCAAACAGATAAGTGTTTCATGTAATCTGAAAGTTACCTTATATGACTTACGATCGCTAAAATTAATGTTTTTAGAAAATTATTGATACGAACGATAAAACCTCTTTAAAATATCATTTTTTTAAAAACTGTTTGCATTTCTCTTCTGATCTAGTATAAAAACGTGTATTTTGTTTTTGTTTTTTTTGTTTTTTGTTTTGTTTTTGTTTTTTGTAATTTATCGTTGAAAAATATTCATAAACTTCTGTTTATATCATTATGTCTCGCGCGCTATTTCGCATTAGTACCAGTTTTTGATTTTAATAAAAAGATTATTTGGTACTACCGATAAATTTTGTTATTGTTCTTTTTTTAATCAATATATACTTGTTTTAATTTTTGAAAATATTCATTTTGATCACATGGCTGGTACCCGTAATCAAATTGAAATTCAATAGCAAAATCTATTTTTGAATAAATATTTTTTAATCAAAAGTTTATGAATATTTTTCAACACTTACGATAGATTTAAAAAAAAAAAATACGTTTTAATACTAAACTAAATTTTATTTAATCAGAAGAGAAATACAGACAAAACATTTTTTAAGTTTATTTAAATAAAAGAATGTTGTTCAGAAATATTATCACACAATTTGTAAAATTCGTATTTGTCAAACACAATATAAGTACAAAAAATCGTCGTTTAGTTTGTTGACAAATGTTTGAAACGAAAGTTACCAGTGACGAGTTAAAATGTGAACCTTACATTAGCTTGAGAAGCTATGGTGCTTATTGGAGACCTGATCAATCTATATATATATATATATATATATATATATATATATATATATATATATAAAGGGCACTTGCGTGAATCTGTATGTCTGGAGGAAACTTCGGAAATAAAACAATTGACGACAAAGTAAATGTTATACGCATTAAATATCACCAGGGCTCGGTTTTAGAGCAAAAATAATGAAGATTTGATTTATATTTTCGAATACATCTAAAAATTAAACAGCATTATAATTTAACGTTAAAATGATACTGCCATTTTTCGGCGTTCTAAAAAGTAAACAAAATGAATAACGGAAGCTTTTCTTTTCTTTTTTTTTTTTCATGTTAAATCTTCACTTTTACTGATTAAAAGTTGTAGTAAATATTTCATTGTACAGGATAAATAATCGTTTATTTAATCTTTTTTCTTTTTTTTTTTTTTAATTATACAATTTTAATGGACAGTTTAAGAATTAGACACTTAGTTACACTTTTGACATTACGGTGAGTTATGTGTGATTAAACTAGGTATACCCAAAATGAGGCCTTTCTGCGTTTTTGACAAAATGACTTTAGCCCCTCCCTACAGAAAATAATTTACCAAATATCAGGGAATTATCGGATTTTAATGAAATGTTTATTTATCAATTAATGATTTTTATAATGCATTATTTATTTTATTTCAAAACTTTCTCATTTTTTTCAGGTCACTTAATTTTGACCCCCTCCCCCAACATAAGGTTGGGGGCGTAACATTTCTTTTCAAGTTGGTCAAATAGTTTTCTAATTACAGTATAAATAAAGAGATAAAAGACCGAAGTCATGAATAGAAACAACAACAAAAAATTTGACGGTGGCTTTTCTATGAGAAAATAAGTACCGAAAATCGAAAAATAAATTGTAAAAAAATAATAGATAATTAATTTTTTGGAGATTTCTTTTTTACTCATTTCGATAATTATTCAATTGGCTATTATCTTATAAAAGAAAAAATTATACATCGATATTTTTTCTGCTTAAAAAGGGGGGGGGTACATTTTCAATCGAGTTTTTCTTCAAAAAATATACTTTGATGTAATAAAATAAGGTTTGCATTAAATAGATATTTATTTTTAGAATCTAAAAATATAACATTTTAAATTTAACATCAGGCTTTTTATATTTTAAATGAATTTTATATATTAATTTTTCATAGCAAAAATACTAAATTAAAGTTTTGAAATAAAATAACTGATGCATTATAAAATTCATTAATTGATAAATCAATACTGAATATTTCATTAAAATCGGATATTTACCAGATTTTTGGTAAATTTTTGTGCAATCGCGAATGTTATATTAAAATTGTAAACAAGCGCCTTTGAAAAATAGACAAAATGGCGGATCGCGTCGAAATTGACCAAAATAAATCGTTTTAAATCTATTAAAAATAAACAGCATGTGTAATGATATTTTTCTTTTTTTAATGATGGTCATTATGTTACTACTTATCGATTTAGACAAAAGTTTGACCTTAAATAATAGATTTAATTAATTTTAATTCGTTTTTAAAAACGTAGCAAACGATTTTGTTGGGTATACCTAGATTAAACAAACCTGAAACGATCATTATTTTTTTTTTTATTCATTTTTATTTTCATGTTAGTCATGTTATTTTTATAAAATAATCACGTTAATTGGTTTATTCTAATATTAAATATAGAAATAAAAGCAGCTTACTAATGCAGAATAGCACAAAAAAGATAATATTAGATTACGTGCAAAATGTATTACATTTCACGGAAATACCCTAAACATTTTAGACGTACTTCGGGAGTTTCCGTAATCTAATGTTATTTACACGTAAAATGAGATTCAAATGATATTATCTCTTGCGTGCTATTCTGTATTTGTTCAAAAATCAGTAATGTAATTTGATATCCAACTTTTAACCACATTCAAATTCTTCTTTCTTTCTTTCTTTTTCTTTTTTTTTTTTTAAGTATATTTCAATTTTTTGTTAAACTTGCAAATCGTCGTCAAAATTAAAACGGAAACTTATTTGGTGGTGATCCATAATACTAACACAAATAACTGAGACTAATGTGTCTACCGTTGGATTCAATAATTAATTTCAATGGTTAATTAATTTTCTTGATTATATCCCCTACGTGTATAAATTAGTATTTTAACCTTCTTACTTTTTTTTTTTTTTTTTTTTTGCTTAAATTTAAATTTTAGCCCATGGGCTCAGTTGCTTGTGTTAGTATTGCAATATATAATTTCAATTAAACTTGGTTTAAAAAATATATTTTTCAACATTAAATGTATAGTAATTTGGGGTGTTTTGTTGTTGTTTTTTTAAGCAAAACGTAATTATAAACAACCTTTATCCCCAAACCCCTAAACCGTAACACAATTCATAAAAAAGTTAATTCATGCATTATAGTTAAACTGTCATGGATCACCACCAAATAAGTATCTGTTTTAATTTTGACGACGATTTGCAAGTTTAACCCAATTTTTTTTACTATTATAATTTGATATTTGATCGGCTAAACTTTGAATTAATGTTTTTTTTTTATTGTCTATTGTTATATTACAAAAAATTTAAATTAAAGAATTATTCTAGATTTATATAGTTTATTTTTTTCAATTTTTTTTTCTTAATTTGAAATATCAATTTAACAAATCGCCTCATTTATATCTTATCTAAAAAGATATTGTTAATCATTGATTTAAAATTTCATACTATATCATTATGTGATGGCATTCCCTCTAATCTGACGAAAAAAAATTTCCCTGACCTCCCACCAGCCCGGATTAAAATATGAACTTTTTTACGTGGTGATTTTTATGGGTCATCCTGGATCGAACTTGCTATTGAGTATTAATAGATCTGCAAACGATTATTAAACCATGTTTTTTCTCTTCTATTCCGGGCTTCGCCAGGTAGCCGCTGCTAGTACATATATAAAGGACAGTTGTGTATGTATGTATGTCCGGAGGAAATACTGAAAATAAAACAATTAATGACAAAGTAAATAAGTATATATATATATATATATATATATATATATATATATATAGAGAGAGAGAGAGAGAGAGAGAGAGAGAGAGAGATTGGGGGGGGGCATTTAGTATTCTAAATAGGAGACATTAATTTTCTTTTCAGAGTGTCTGGATCAATGCAAATTCTTTTTTACATAGGGATTTTAATGGGGCGTCCTGCGAGGATCCAACTCGCGATTCAAAAATAATGGATCTGCGAGACTAATTTTTACCTACCTCTACCCAAGCGACGCTGAGTAGCCGCTTCTAGTTTTTTCTATAAAGCAATCCCAAACAATGCAGAAAATTTATATTTTTAAAAATTATAGAAAAATTCTAAAAAAATATCATTTTGCTTTTTTTTTTAATCCTCTTATTTATTGAATGATGGCCCTATATAAAACTTAATGACGGTTCACTGATTTTTACAGAAAAATTTGGTGTCTGCGCACCGCCATACAGTGGTTGGAAGCTTGGTCCGCATCCGCTGAAAAAGAAAGGTGATTCAAAATCTTCGGAATCTCCAGAATCTTTGCACTTTCATTACCCATGGTTCGTTCCGGATTATTTTTGGTTTTATGAACAACCCAGGTACTATCCACCTCAAGTACCAAGATGCTCTCCGCAATGTATTACAGACGCTGATTGTACCGGAAGTACGTATTCTTTCTCTATTTCTCCCCCCCTCACACACAAACACACACACACACACACACACACACATATATATATATATATATATATAATATATATATATATATATATATATATATATATGTATATGTATATATATATACGAACAAAAATTAAAAATTTACACTACACTTAAAGAAATGTTACTACTCGCAAATTCCTATCACAAACAAATCTACAACAAGTGTTCAGTTCTTCCTTTTTTCTTTCTTACTCCTTCTTCGTCGGTCAGTTAGACTACTCTTTGAAGATGACAGCGTTTTGTCTGGATAAGTCGACTATCTCTGGAATGTCCGGGCCGGGCTTCTTCGTCGGGGTCGTGCCTCTCAAAATCATCTAAGGCCAAAATACCTTTAAATTAAACAGTTCTCTCTTTTTCTTCAAATAATGGACAATTTAGTCCTGCACATTGAGATATTCTTCCTCAATCGTAAAATGATGGCTTATAATGTCGGCATTCTATGCCGACTTCAAAATCATAAAATTTACAAAATTTGCTTTCTCCTCTGGAGAAAATTAACTCGCTCTAGGAGTTAAAGATTAATATTTGGTTTTTCCAAATATTCTTGAAATAAAACTAGGGAAAGGTTATGATAGAATTTCCCCTAATTCAACAAATTCTTATATCTATTCCCTTTCAGAAAAATTATGTCGACTTTTCAAGTCAACGGAGAGAGAACTAAAGCACGTGTCCAGCGCTATGCAGATCAATTTCTCATCTGAGGAATTTAGAATAATATGAGGTAAGGGAAGTAACTAGGAAAAAGGGGACAAGTTCTACGAGAAAATTAGTCTAGGTGTACCACTATAGGGATGCTAAGGGGTGAAGAGGTTAAAAGAGGATGATGTTATCAAATATTCATGTTGAAATTTGTAGTGAGATTTTTTTTAATTAACCATTTCTGAGATTTTTTTGGATAGACAAGGTACACTCATAACCGTAAGAATTAAACTTCAATGACTTATTCTGCACACACACACACACACACACACACACATATATATATATATATATATATATATATATATATATATATATATATATATTCACATATTTATATACACACACGTACGTACACACACACACACACAACATATATATATATATATATGTGTTTGCTTGTCTGTGCATGTATTGTTTCATGTTAATAGGTGGGGATACCTGTACACATACATACACACTCACACTTAAGGCAATCTTTTTTATGCAAGCATAAATTTTTTTAATGTCTGCCCTTGAAAGTAACCTCATTTCTCTGATTATATGTATAAATCAGTTCAAATAAAGGAGAATAATTAATAATTAATATATCTACATTTGGATATCAATTTATTCTCTCTCATTCTCTCTCCGATATATATATATATATATATATATATATATGTGTGTGTGTGTGTGTGTGTGTGTGTGTGTGTGTGTGTGTGTGTGTGTGTGTGTGTAAAATAAATGTCATGCTAATTACCTGTTTGAAACTTTTTCAGCTATGAAATGCTGCGGCTCCAAATGCAACGCTAGATGTGCACCCCCTCTTCAATACGATTGTAAGTGAAAACAACCCTATCATTAAATTTTCTGCCCTTTTCTTCTTTTCGTCTTTAATAAACTGTCCTTCGTTAAAGGAAAGCTAAATAATTCAATTCCACAAGTTGTTTGGTTTAATAACCACATTTCAGATGATATAAACAACTTATTGAGTTAATATAATGACTCATTCAAGTTTTCTTCAATCCTCTCATTGCTTTTCTATCTAACCAGCTCATGCTATTTATATCTATCTGTCTATCTCTCTATCTATCTATCAATAGATCGATCTAATTATTTATTCACTGGGTTTCTTTTGCAGCTGATTGTGGTCTAATCCCAACCGATGGCTACTGTAAAGAGATTTGTGACAAGAAAAACAAATGTATCACAAGTAAGTCCCATTTTTTGCATTTGTTGTCAGTTCAATCAAAAAGTCTGCACGAGCCATAAGCTTAAATTTGATATACTTGACCAAATCCTCCACCATGGGCATGATCTGACACAAGGTTAATTTTAGAGCTGGTACAGTTGGTCTGAATTTAGAGTTTTCCTTCTCCTAGACTGGGTGCATAAGAAAGACTAAAGAAGCCAGTCTACCCCACTATTTTCCTTTATTTGGTGTGTGGGGGGAACATGCCTTTCCAAGTAGCACTAGTGCGAAGTTAAACGCTGCCACGTCCAGGGTTTGAACTCAGGTTGCTGATTTCATTTTCCTACGACGATAACAATTACGTTAAGCACGCATCCTAAACTTAAACTGTACGAGATGTCAAAAACCTCGAAAATAAAAGTTAGATTGAAACTTCACAAGGATGCAGCGAGCTCTTTTAAACAAATCTAGGAAACAGCACCCCATAAAATAGCAGTTATATGACCACTCACCTCCCATCTCGCAAAACCATCCAAGAAAGACGAACAAAATATTCTGGGCACTGATGGAGAAGATGTAAGGACCCTATGAAGATCAATCTCATTACACTAATAATAATTTTAGAAACTAACCTTATAGCCATTGCTTCATGGCCAGGAACTTAATAAACTTACCTAAGTCTGAATTAAAATACATACCATTGAATTTTAAGAGATATTTCGAGACTCATAAAATCTCCAGGTAGTAAGCAAGTAATTTCGGATGAAACAACAGTTGAAAATTAAAGCAACATATATTCAAAAGGTACGTGGTAATTGCATTTCACTTAGCGCTAATACCCTTGGGAAAGGTCTGAATCCTACTCTCCCTCCAGCTATGGGTAAATAGCAGGGCAGACTGGGTTCTTTAACCATGGCTAGGTAACCAGTCTAGGAGAAGGAAAACTCTGAATTCAAACCTGTTGAACTCCGCTTAAGAAATTGACTTTGTGTCGTATCCTGCTCGTGCGGAGGAGTTGGTAAATATATATATTCAAAAGGTACAAAAAAGGCGTTGCAAATTTAGTGGCATTTGCTAGCCAGATTTATCTTGCAGAGGGTCAGGTAAACGTAAAGGTTGCGCTGGATGAACCATTCGCTGTTTGATGGTGAAGGTGGGCGCTAGAATACTATTCTACTTGCTGTTGATAGGGAGCGCTTGAAAATCGCGTCTCGCCTGGTGAAAGCTCATACGATAAGTGAAGGGGTTTAATTTTGACGCCAATATCGTGTATTGGCCATTCGCCCCCTGTTGGCAGGATGAGATAATTCGACTATAATTTTTCCGACAATTTGGTCACGATGTAATCTATAATTATTTTCTTCTTTTCAGCTCCAGCACCAAGTTGCAGGGATTACAGTAGACATTGTGTGTCGTTTTGTAGGGACAATGGCAGTTGCTATGGTGAGTAAAGATGATTTCTTACAAAATCTGGTTGTCTGTAGGGTGACAAAGAGATTTTTTACGAATATTGTTGTATTACTAAATCAGTTCACGATCGATAAGTGCCGAGTAGTAACGACAGAAAACTTTATTCATCGTATGTATGTATGTTATTCTATCACTGTGTTCGAAATAAATTTGGATTTAATATAGGGATATTTCGTTTATCACTAGGAAAAACTGGTTAAATCCTACTTAAAGGACCATCGTATGTCACCCCACCGAAAGAACGAAATTTCCAGTGTTTATATATTAATGAATAAACAATATAATGCACCAGTTATTTTATTTGAACATTCTTACATTTTTCAGGTCAGTTAACTTTGAACCACGTATGTTTGTGAATCTGTGTTACGCCTCAAAGATACGTGGTATAACATTTCTTTAAATTCGGTTAATTCTCTGATTTTTGGTATTTTTTCTTTCTGCGGGGTGACATACGATGGTGGAATTTATGTCCGTTAAGTAGGATTTAACCGAAAATCTTTACAGTATTCAATGCACGAAAAGGCAAAGCAACACCACAATATAGTTAAATTGTAAAAAAAACTATGTGACCTAATATTCCACACGTCTGACTTTTTCAACGGAACAAATGCACTCTTATCACATACTCTTTTTTGAGTCACGTGACTATAACGTGGATGGTATAAGTCACATGGTTCGATCCGGTGCCAAATAGTAAATAAATTATTTACTTTCCTGGCAGTATCTCGCTACCAACTCCGATGTTTTTATTGAGTTAACTATTAGAGTCTGGAAAGCTTATGTTTTATGTTGTACATTTCTTTAGTTGAAAAAGTCAGACGTGTGGAATACTAGCTCAACCGAGAATTGTAATCGTGAAATTCAGTCGTAAGTTTAATATATATATATATATATATATATATATATATATATATATATATATATAAATGAGTTTCCCCCCCCCGGCTTCCTCTTGTATGCAACCGTACGTGACTGAGAAGCCCAGCCATCGACAGGCAGGCCCTGTCACATACATAACATATATGGTCAGGCTTAAATGTAAGAAATGTGTCCAGGACGTCCATCATGTGCCGCTTACGTTAAACTCGTTTCATGAAGGAGTGCTTGAGACGCCTTACCTCAATTTAATCTGAAATTTATCCTAGTCGAATCAAGTTTGCCTCGAATATATATATATATATATATATGCTCAATTGGCGGACTTTTCATAAGTCCGTAAATTGTTAAATGATATTTTAAAACGTTAATAAAAAATGGAAAATTATCTTTTTACTCTTTTCTTTTGCATTTAATATAAAGAACAATTCCAAGTTTATGTGTTTAAAAAAGAAGAAAAAACAGATTTCTGTTACATATGACCTTCGTTATATAGATTTAAGCTACATTTTTAATCTTTGTTGACATAGTTAAAGCATTTTGACGCGAAAAATTAGAGCGACGTCATTTTCTATAAACATTAATAATTGTAATTGTAATATTCTGAAGCCCCCAAAATGCTATCATTAGCATTTGGTTGATGCTATTATTAGCATTTGGTCGATGCCTTAGTATTTAACTCTTAATATTATTGGGGGGGTAAAAAGCCGTAAATATTAGAATTAGAATGTTAAAAATTATTTGCAATGGAATTCTATCAGAAATATTATTTATTCTTTATTAATAAAAAGCGAGATATTTTTTCTTCAATATATTTCTTATCAATTTAATCAGAAATGTATCGAAGAAAAAAAAAGTTGCCTCCAAATAGAATAATCAATTGCTAGTGAACAGTGTCCGTGATTTACACGTTTGTGCATCAGGAGCATCGACTAAACAGGATATTATGCCCCCTACAACTTCCCATAAAAAAAACAATTTTTAATTCAAATATTATTTTCAATATTTTTTATAAAGATTATTAAATGTAATCTCATTATTTTTAGCTATATATTTTTGATACAATATTTTCTTTTATTGAATGAATACGCTTTTGCCTTGCAGTGTATATAAGTATTTATTTTACATTTTATAATTTTTTTAAAAATCCCTAAAAAACAGTAGACAACTGGAACTTTAATATAACATTCCTTAGAAAATAAGCTAATGATTTTTTTTTAAATGGATAAATATTTTTTCTTATTTACGAAAAGTTTCAAAATGTAAGACGTCCTACAACCGAAATAATCATAGTATCGATTTTTTTTACTTATGTTCCGTCATTAAATTATCTTTCCAAAAATGTAAAATTCATTTTCTTGCCAAAAAAAAAAAAAGTACGAAGAAACTTGTATAAGGGATCAATGCGCGAAACAAAAACTAACTAAAAAATAATTAGCCTTTTCAATTTAGAGTAAACATTTATTTAGAATAAAAGTTCTTCTTTTAATTCTTCATATACCGAAAGTTTTATTAAAATCGGATTTTGATTTATTTTTGCTGATTTTTTTCAAGAATTTGAACACCCCTATATATATATATATATATATATATATATATATATATATATATGTGTGTGTGTGTGTGTGTGTGTGTGTGTGTGTGTGTGTGTATGTGTGTGTGTGTGTGTGTGTTCTTTTTCATAGAATTTGTAGACGCTACCCCTTCAAGTAAAAAAAAAAACGAACAAAAATATGTAAATAATTATGTGTATGTGGAATAAGTGTCATCACTCTATCCATCTCAGTCTGTTTATATCAATATATTTTCGGTCATATTGTATTGTCAAATATCGAACATAAGTATTGGGGTATGATCATAGTCTTCTGATGATCAGTGATCACGTTATGGTTGGAAAGAAACACTAACGTCAAGTCTTCTTACCAGTTGTAGAACTTATTATTTTCGGAGAATGCTTGGGAGTACAGATTCGCGTTTTTTTGTTTTTTTGTTTTTTTTCTTCTTTTTTTTAAATCTCTGTTAACCGCTAATTCTAACCTTGAGAAGAACGTATTTTACTCCCGTATTTTCGAGTTTTGTACTTTCCCGGGGTGACAATTCTACCTATATCCCCAGCACGTAGTGGCCGTATTTATGCTGACTCGATTTCCTCTGCTGGACAGTTTTTTTTGTGTGTTTTTTTTTTTTTTTTACTCAACATCTCCTCTGTAATTATATTTCGATAACACCTGTGCGTTCTCTGCAACTGATGCCTAGGTTATTACACTTCACACCTGCTATAAAAGATGACATTTGTGCACGGTGATATCGAGACACATTAACAGTCGAAGAATGGATCAGAACGATCGGGATATAAAGATACGAACAGATTTAGATCTTTAAAAATATTAAATCTTTATTTTCAGGTCGAAAATGCTGCCGAAATTTGAGATGCTCTTTCACCTGTGTATGATTTATATTGGCTTGTCTTTGAGGTAAGATTGCCATTAAATTCTCCCCCTTGAGATTAATTTCATTTTTTTTTTTCAACTTTTATTAATATAATTAGTGTTCCCTGTCTTTTTACACTAGAAGGGACTGGTGGCCTTCACTCGAAGTCAAGTGACAACAAATCTCTTAAATGTTATTCTCTTTAGCAAATTATAAGAGGATTATTTATATATGAAATAAGATCAGATGCCGAGGATCCAAGTGACACTATTTAGAATTTTGCCTATGATCAAACTATACTTGAAAAGATGCACATATGGATATGCAGTTTTATATCACCATCATCATCATCATCATCACCGCCCTTATGACAAGCCCCAACACCTTTTTATCATATGGGTGCTAGAAGGTAGTGACTGAGGGTCTACATGTCCTGGGAATGACGTTAAACTCTGATGGTGAGGTTCCAGTTTTGGAGGTTTGGGGAATGTGGAGCACCCCTTCATCACCATTGCTCCCTGGTCCACTCTGACCCGGAGTGGTAGTACCTGTTAGGGTCCCATGTATGGGTTAAATAGAAAAATGTATTTATAAAAAAAATTGTATTATCCATTAAGAATTGATTTATTTGAAAACTTTATCGGCATTAAATGACCCACTGAGGTTGATATGCCGTAAAACAAAACAAACAAAAACAAAATCATCATCATCATTGTGCTGACAGCACGTATCCCAATGACTCTCTCTCGCAACCTGTCCCTATCGGCCATTGCTCCTGGCAGGTCTTTCGCACGGCATTCAGTATCTGAACAGAGATGATTTTTGTAGGTGTTTGCTGGTCAACTTACACTGGTGTGTCACTGTGTAATTGTTCACAGGAGAACGTCATATAAGTTCGTCCTTGCTTCTCCAGCTGTTTTCTAGCACGTCTTGTTCGTCTTACTTGAATGTTTTCTGTGATAGGAGGTAAGTGACTGTACAGCTGCCTTTTTGTAGGGTGCTGCTTCCAGGATTTGTTCAGGACAGCATGCAGCATCCTTGTGTAGTTCATATCTTGTATTTTATTAATGCGTTTCGTTAAAGTTCAAGTGGTGCAGCCATACATTGATACAGTTACAGCTTGTAAGAATTTTTGTTTCAATTTATCAGAGAGATCAGATTTCCATATGATCTATAATCTGTCTATAGCAGACTTTTTTATGCGTTAATTGACATTGTTTGAGATGAGATATTACTTACTTAGGTATGTGAACGGGTCTACTATTTTAGAGACTTACCATCCAATGTGGAAATGTCTCCATCTTTTTTAAAGCACATGAACTCCGTTTTTATCAGAGTTCACGTTGAGGCCATCCTACTTGCTGCTTTTCCCTATGGAGCAGTGATTTGGCCCCGTGCATGCCTATTTGCGAGAAGTGTTACATCATCTGCATAGTCCGCATCTGTAATAGTTTCTGCGGATTTTTTTTTTTTTTTGTGCGTGAAGCCTTTTCTTTTATTAGATCTAATGACCTTGGTAGTACGTTGTCTAAACATAATAATGATAAAGTGGCACAAATGCATCTCCTTGTAGGGCTCCAGTGACAATGCAAAGAAATCTGTCTCACGATCAGAGTGAGCGTAATATTGCCTTAGGTGTCATTTAGAGAATTCATTATAGCTGTAACTGTTTCTTGGGGAGACCATATGCTAGTAGTCTTGCTTCATCTTTTTCTCTGTGTTATGGAGTAATCTACAAACAAGTTGCCTCGAATTTTATTTGCTTCTACGATTCAACGAATATCAGAATCTGAGAAGTGAATAATTTTCTGCAAAACCGTTTTTTTTTCCTAAGGATTTTCTTTCTCAGGATGCATGAAATTGAGAAGAAAGGCATTATAACCTTAGCAGCCATGACAATAAGAGTTTACCTCTATAGTTCTAAGTGATTCCGAGGTTGCCTTTCTTAGGAAGGAGTATGCAGCCTTTCGTCCATTTTTCTATTGTATTTTTGTTTACACGGCATTTCATAATCGAAGTATGTCATCAAACTTCTTGTCTTTCACACTTCGGGGCGGATATTACGTCGACGCCTGCAGCTTTTCTACTTCGTCAAATTCATCCGTTCGTAATGCTATACTTTACCTTATTAATGATTTTTTGAGTATTCATTATCTGTAATTTTTTCTGGTTTCCCAGATGTTTCCTCGAAGTGTTATTCCACATTGGGAGTCTTCTTTCTTGGCTAGCTGCTTAACTGTCATTTCAATGTGCTTTTCTACTTACTAATTTATTACTGTCTGTCATGCTATTTGTGATGGTTCTACCTTCAACAGAAATTTTCGTGATTTATTAATTTGCCTTGTGGTGTACTTTTTGTGTACCTTTTAGTTAGTTATCTGGGTTTCTTGGTATTTTTGCACATTGGGTTTGTTGGGTTTGTATATTGCTTAGAGATGTCGGTTTATTTACTAGTTTTTCTCTAATCTCATTTGTTCCAGGGACTGTCTATTCTCGGGCTGCATTGCTCTAATGTTTATAATTTTTAAGCACAACGACTGAAAAGCTTCCTACAACTTCTTTATGGTGCGATTGGCGGTTTTCCATGCAGATGCTGACACGAAAGTTTCTCTATACCCGGTTTCATGATTATTTGAGGCTCTATTATCTTTCTATGTTTTGTACGCGTATATATTTTTATCGAGCCTGCGATGCTCAGCTAATTGATTTATGGTTTTTAATTGTTCTACGGGAAGTTTTACATTTAATTTTTTTTTTTTTGCCTTTATAGGTTTGTTTTGTGTTTTCTGAATAAAACCCGGCTATATATTTCCCGCAGCAGTGTAGAAGAAAAGTATTTATATTTACTCTTGCGAGTTTTATACGTTTCTACTGGATGTTTTGTTACGGGGTCTGGCGTGCTGCTATGTCTCATTCAATCTGTCTCTTTTCAAGATATAAATATTTAGAAAAACAATGGTTTCTTGTCCAAGTTTTTCATTACTATTAAAATCACTTTATGTTTTCACAAAATTTTTCGCTCTCTGGTAAGATTCAGGTATTTGTCAATTTTACTCTTTCTTTTATTAAATAATTTACTAATAAACTACGTCTTGGTCTTCTGGTCTTGAATATGTATCTCAACGTTCAGAGCAGTTTATGCATCTCAGATTTCGAATCTCTCTTCTT
>CM042157.1:48432593-48466215 GCA_023376005.1 Doryteuthis pealeii | reverse complement strand
TCTCCAAAATAGCAGAGACTATCCAATAATATTACCTAGACCTTTCAGAATGTTCTTGGTTGCAGTAATGCAAAATTTCGTCCAAAGTTATAAGCCATCTTTTTGCACAATTAATTTATACTTTCCTACAAAATTCCATTCTTGATCTAGGATAAGTTAAAATTATTACAGTTGAAATAATCCTCGTTTGCTGTTCCCCTCCATATAACGGAAGTAAACATACTAATACCAGGAGCGTTCTCTTTTCCACAAGCGTGACAATAATACTACAGTTTTCAAGTTGGTTAGTTAATGAGCAGTAGGGTAGGTCGATTTTTCAACTTTTTTAAATATCAAAAATAGTCCAACCAGAGAAAGTTAAGTATTGCGTATGATGAGTACTGACACAAAAAGTAGGTTCTAACTTGCCCAATCTTTGAGCATTAAGTTTTTAAAAATCGTTTAATATGAAGTCCCTCAAAAATCCTTTTTTTATACCTTGTTTTATTTACATTATGAAATTGCTTTTTAAAAAATCTTTAACATTCAATCCAGAAAAGTTGTCAATATTTTATTTAAATACAATGAATAAATATATCGAAAGTAACATTTAAAGTGAAATTATAACCCCCATCCATCCTAACAGCCCAGACAAGATGCATTTTATCTTATTAATTGAGATACGTCAGAATAGCATTGTAAGATATTGTGTAGCGTTATTGTTCTGTTTATCAATGAACAAAAGCAAACAAATATGAACTCTGCTTGAAAGAAAATGAATGGATGATAGATTTTAAATAATCTACCATTGCCATTTAAACACTACTCTAAAATATCTACTAGTCACTAATAGTGTGTTTTTAAGTTTCTATTTATTATTAATCAATGTAAGGCATAAAGTTATAAAAGACATGACAAAATACAAGAATTTGTGAGGATAATAGCAACTTTTATCAGGCCATCATATTTTAAAACTTGCTATAGATAAGAGCCCTTGAAGCAAAAGAAGGCCTCATTTCATAGGATAAAACTTTTGTTAATAAGATGCCTATGCCTTGCTTCAATTCCATAGGACCGATTGGAAGCTGCAGTTATTAATTTACTGCCTTTTTCGATATTTTGTGAGTTGTGAAAGGCAAATCAGGCGCACTCTAATTTGTCCCACACTTGATGACTCCAGAAGTTCATAATCTGAAAATTCTTCTGTGAATCCAGGTTCACAAACTCAATTGTGAAACAAGGTCGATCAATTGAGACCAATGTGTGGCATCGAAATTATTTAACTGTCTTAATTTTTAATTCTATTATGAAATTAGGATATTACTTTAAAATGAAACTATAAATCGATAAATCATTTAATCAATTTTATGTGAATTGGCTAAATTTTTTATTGCTTTGTCCATCACTTCCAGTTCACCTGATTTAAGCATTGAATACAAACAAGTTTCTGGTAGGAGACCAAGCATTCTGCAGGATATGAACGCAATCTCTGAATTTCAGGCTGTAGCACTTTGATTCTTTGCAGCATATTTAAAAACATTACAGTTGCTGCGTTATGAAATTTATTATCTCTTTAATTCAAACCAGCTAACTGCATACACTGCATACACCAGCAACAATAAACAGCATTACGCTGTAGTGTATTTTTATATATTTTCAGGGTAATGGCCTCAGTCCACAAATATATATAGTCTGATGGCTTTCCCGTGTGTAATCCCTACTGCATATTCTAGAAGTATCTGATCACTATTCAGATTATCTGTCTGTTTGATGCTTGAATATTGGCTCTCTAGATGACTAACTATCCAGTACAATTTGACCTGGGACAAATATGATAGTCATTTGCACACAATCTCTTTAGTGTGACCAATAAAATGATGTTGGACTTTTTGTGCTGCATCAATGTGCTTAAACAGCTCTGAACGGAAGATATCTTGATGTAGAAAGCAACCCAATGGTAATGTAATTTTCGTTTTTCTTTGTTTCTCTAGAAAACTGAAACTAGGCCTAGCATCACAGCCCGTATTTGTACGGGTGTGTCCAGTAAAACAGCTTTTAGAGTCTCAACACATCCATACTCCTCCAAAACATTAACAGCATCCTCTGCAAGAACAGCACCAGTTCTCAAATGGTGTTCTGTTCCCTTCGTTTTCTTAAATTGTTTCTTTCCATTTCTTTGTATAAAAAAGTATCTTAATGATGTCTTCCATCAACACCAGTACAAATATTTTTTCTGTTTTATCAATGTGATTTTGATAGCATTTTGTTTCTTTTTTTTTTTTTTTGATTGATTTATCAATTAATGAATTTTATAATTCATCAGTTATTTTATTTAAAAACTTAATTAAGTATTTCTGCCTATGAAAAATTAATAAATAAATATTTAGAATATGAGCAGCAAAATTTTAAGTTTAAAATGTTATATTATTAGACTCTAAAAACATTTTGTTAATAAGTACTTTAGTTTAATATCAATTACCCTTATTTTTTGGTCGAAAACTGTATTGGAAATTTAGCGCCCTCCTTTAAACGGAACAAATATTGATGTATATTTTTTTCTTTTATAGAATAATAGCCAATTAGATAATTATCGGAAGTAAAAGAGTAAAAAAAAATTCTCCAAAAATAATTTTTTAGTTTTTATTTTCTGATTTTCGGTACTTATTTACTACCCATTCTTAAAACAATGTTTTATTCTATTGACACCTTCGATCTTTTGTCTTTTTATTTATGCAGAAAATAGTATCAATCACATGTACACCACGCCGATATATTGCGCCCCTAAAACAAGAGGGTCAAAGTTAAGTGACCTGAAAAAAATCAGAAAGTTTTGAAATAAAACAACTGATGCATTATAAAATTCATTCATTGAAATGAACACTGAAAATTTTTATTAAAATCGAACAATTTCCTGATTTTTGGTAAATTTTTTTTCTGATTTGTATTAAAAAAACACGAATTTTACGTCTTGGGTTAACCTAGAAGTTGATATTTTTCCAGTTTATTTTTTCTTTGTTTATTGTGATGTATTCACTACTGTAATATTTCGTTTTCGCCTTTCTGAGGTTGTTGTATTGCTCGTCGCTCATCGCTGCCACCATGTAATATTCTTTATTTTGTAGAAGATATGACACGAACAAACAATGAGTATGTATTGTTTATTCAACCACGGGGTACCAGGCTAATACACAGAGAACTACTATGGTATACGGGAGACTTTACCAATTCAAAACTATGTCTTTGGGGGGCTGTTCACAGGGTGTTCACAAAGATGATATCGGCTCTGGGGGATTTTCTAAGGTCCCATTAAGTACATTTGTTCATGTACCTAGAAATCAGGATTAACGTATTTTCGGCCAGCAAGTAATTTTTACACAGGACCTGTACCAGATTTTGAGATTGTTCATAGATTTTGAGATATCTTGCTTGATTCCATTGCAAGAGACAATTTGCCAGGGAACTCTCTTCAATTTGGTATAACCGTAGGCCGCTACTGAGCTAAAGGGCTCACTGAATTTCCGAAAATGGCCGTCAAGATCGGATCTTCTGCATCAACCACGGGTTGCAGGGTTTCTATACTTGCCGAAAGTCTGGCCGAATGCCCACGTTGTGTTCAGATCCCAAACGACCAGAAATCTGCTATAGAAACTGATTATCCACGGTTAACGGCGGCCTAGTGGTCACATAAAGAAACAACGACTTTTTTTTCTTTTAAATACAACAAACATTATATTCAATAAGAGAATACAAAGTAATTATTTCTCAAGGCTGTGGGAGCGATGGACCTTTAATCAATAACTTCTAGTCATAATATAATCAGGAGCTCTGCAAAGATATTGCTTAAGCAGTTTGTAAATTTGGGCTATGTTTTTCACTAGTCTTGGCTGAAGTCAGTTTGTTTGTCCCCCTCGGAATTTGCATTCTCACAACAGACATGGCCCGAATCTGTTCTTCTGGCTCGCTCAGCTCGTCTCTGGCTTTGTCAAAAAAAAAGGATCAGTTAAATAGCTTCTCAGCCCGGAACTTTGTATTTCCGGCTGGCGTGAAAGCAATTCCCTTTGGACATCCCACTATGGCAAAAGTACTGCCCTTCTGTAATCCACCAATGGAATTCACTTCTGCTCATCAATCTCCCTCGCCTAAGTGCCATCTCTTCCGGTTACTTAAGTGGTTTTAAACAAGAGTTTTAACGAACAAACATCTGGATTTATTTTATCCAAGTTCTTCTTTATCATTTTCTGATCACTTTCAAGTGGTCCTCAACAAGGTGTGAGGTCTCTCCAAAGGAATATTTGGAGTATTCCCTCTTTATCTTTTTCAGTGGAAAAAATATTTTTTCTTTCTTAGACCCAAGATAATTCTGGCCCATTGGTCAGCCAATCCAACTTCCTAATCATCTTTCACCACTTGACTTATCAGCTACTTCCAATTCCTGATGCCCACAAGTCTGGCTACATCTAAATACCATTTCTAACAATTACAGTTGATTCAAGTGGCTTCGCCCTGGGAGGTCTTCTAACCTACTTGAGATCTTCTACTTTCGATTTCTTCACAGACATTCTAATCATATTGTGTGCTCTTATGATCGCCACCATCTGTTTTGATTTTACTCAATATAGGATCTGCATTATCATTATTCATTAATATCATAACGTCAAACCCTATAATGCTACTTGGTGTTAGAAGTGGTTAATTGAAAGTTTCCAACGAACTCTAAAAGAAGATTTCAGTGGAAAAAGAAAAAAACAAACACTTTTCACTATCGGGAAAAGACAAGAGCTATCACCCGCATTTTAAAAAAGCAAAAGATCTTGAAAATAACTTGAAAAAGAAAAAGAAAGCATTCTTCAGAGAATTATAAGTGTTGCGAGGCCGATAAGGATATCGACCCGACACATGTTTTGAAAAGAAATGAAATGACACAAACCTCCTCGATTATGCACCACACTCCACTGGCACGGCCTTCCGCCTCCCAGATGAAGATGGTCACCGACGAAGCATCCCTAAAGTTTAATGGGTTTTCTATGGTCTTTCCCCTTACGGAGTCAAACTTTAAGAGATTTTTTTTTTTTTTCTTTTTTTTTTTTTGCAGGTGGGTAAGTGACCTGTACACCTGCAAAGGGCCCACTCTGCAAATGTTTCTTGCTCTGTGAGGAGGGTATGTTGTGTCCTGGGAGGGTATGATGACTGGCATCGACAAAAGATTTTTTCTCCTTCTTCCTGAGTGAGGACAAGGGTCAGAGCAGGGGTCGGGTGTATGTGGGCTGGAATAAGATTACGGGTTGTTGGGTTGTTTTGAGTTGAATTGTAATGTCTGTAGTGGCTTCTGGCACTGTTTTTGTGTCTTGGAATATGGACTAAGTCTCTTTTTTTTTCTTTTTTACAGTGCACTGCTATCTTTCTCGTCCTCAATTTTTCTCTTCACTCCAGAACCGCTGGGCTCCATAAAGTCACTTGTGTTACGTGCACGTATTCGTTGGGCACGACGAACATGCAGACGCAACAATAAAATAAAAAAAGGTCAAAATGCGAGAAATTCCGGGTTAAAAAAAATATATAATATAAAAATAAATAGGCACAAGCGATGGGGAATTTTCCTTCTTAGCTTCGATAAGTGGTGAGAGTGCGATAACAAAGGACAGACAAAGTCTCGTTGATTAAATTAACATTTATTTACAAAACACAGGAATTGAATAAGTGGTCAGAAATAATCAATCAACAATAAAAGAAAACATATGCATACAGCAAGGGACCTTGGATAAGCATCTGCTATATCAAGAATATGGGTGAGCGAAAAAACAGAACATAACACTTAGATACTTTCAAAATGTGTGCATAAAACAAGAGATTTTTAACTCACTGAAACACCGTAGTCGGTACAAATGTAGGAATGTCTATCAATTTTTTTTGTTTCTTTTTTATTTTAAATTCAGTCTCTTTTCTTTCTCGTATGCATTGAGTGCATCAACGTTCTCAAGTTGGTTCAACACAATGAATAAGTTCAAATATTATAAAAGTTTTCTTTCCTTTTTACAATTATCCTTTCTTTCTTTTCTTTTCTTTCTCAAATGTTCACTTTCAAAAGATGTTTTTCTTCTCTTAACTATTTTCACAAATGTCGAAGATCTAAAGTTTCTTTTCGTCGCTTCTTTTAACGATGTTAAAATCTGTGAGAGAGAACCGATTTGTATATGTTCATAATGACACAGTTCCCTGTTTTGTGCTGGTTCCTCTCTCTTTGGCGCGAAATCTGAAATTCGGTTGCCAGAGTAACCATCTAGTCGTTGTCATCGAAGGCGCGAACTTGGGGTTCACGAGTACTTTTTGATAAGTAAAGATTAAACTAAGAAGTTAAGAAAATAAATACATATCTTCTGTTCTGTCGTTGTTGGTAGGGGGATTATTAATATCATTGATTATCGGTAGGGGGTAGTAGTAATATCGTCAATACGAAATTCTTCTTCCCAGGCAGATTAAATGAACTTTCCGCTCGCCCACACATTATTTAGAAATTTACAAAAGTTTATAGATATATATATATACACTAGTTGATCTACTGGTATTACATCACACTTGGTATGGCGATTTGTAGTGCTATCAGTTCTGGAGCCCATTTTCTAGGTTAATAAACTGTTGACTTTGGTGAAGGCTTTTGGGTTAAGGGCTTAGGATAAGCCTTGGTTGGTGAAGGCTTGGGGAAAACCTTTGGGGTGAAGGCTTAGGGGAAGTCATTTCTTGATTTTCTTTTGGCAGGAGAGTTAGAAGTGGCTGAGGCATACGAGGGTTTATTCTCTCTCTTAGTCACCTCAGTCCACCCCTCCTGCCTCGGGTGTTGGTGTATCTGTTGGAATTGCTGTTACTGTTGTGAATTCATAGGATGTTGTCACTGCTGCTGCTGCTGCTGTCGGTGCTTCTGCTACTGCTGCTACAGTTTTGTTAGAGCCCATTTTCTCACTTAGGACATATCTATGACTCGTAAATCCAACATTTTCTTGTTCTACTTGTTTACTGAGATCAAACTCATCCGACTTACAGCCAGTCCCATTTTTTCACCAGATCCCATACTAAGGACACCCACTCCCGTCTTATAAGAACTGATCGGCTTGCTGTCGGTCCTAAAAAAACAGAAGACAATCGGCGGTTCTGAATATTACTTGAGGGAAAGGAGGCAACCAAATGGGCCACAATTTTGTTTTGTTGAATTTTTTTTTCATTTCTTGTGGATTTTTGTTGAATTTTGCCCCCCCCCCCTTAATATTCTCATTCGTTTTAAATAGTTTTATCACCCCTGTGTTTGTAGCATTTAAGTAGGTTAAAGCCATGGAGAGACCGAGGTATTTTGGTGGAAGCAGGCTGCGCAAGGAGAAGAATTTAAGTATTTGTTTTTGTATGAATCGATCAGTGCGTGTACCTAGCTAGGTAGAACCGGAATAACTGTTTGACCGCTTTTGTCACTCTTCTCCCAACATGACACTTCCGGTTATATGCCGAGACGGCTACGTACCACTCTATCCTCTTCATTGAATAAATATTTTTCTTTGGAGCGAGTGAAGAGGTGTGCCAGTACCAAATAACTCAAAGCGTAGTATCTGTTCATTCAGTTCTTACTTTTTTAATCTAATCACCCAGTCACAAACCACTCAGCCTGTTGAAGGTAGAGTTCAAGGCTTAACTGGTGTAATGTTATGATATTGACGATATGGAATAAACACAATGGTAGATGCGAGATAGCTTTTAGCGTGGTTTATTCAGTAAGGTACATAAGTTAATAAGTAATGAATGAGTAAGTGATTTTGTTAAGGACCGGAAATAGCCCTTCCTAAAGAGTTAATACTTTATTAGTCAATGGTCTGAGGAAAGTAACTCCAGGTTACACTACAACCGGTTCCAAGCCTTAGCGGGTTAAGAACTTTTTCTTCTCTGCTCAGCAGTAGTCTTTGCATTCTATCCCTTCTCTATCTTCCTTCGCACAGACCAGCTTTCGTCATTTTGGCTCCTTTTGTGCCCCTTTTGGGCTTTTTGCATTGCCCCTGTTAGGAAGTTTAACCTTGCTTTACTTTTGTCAGCCTTGCTTAGGGATGGAGGAGTCTGACCCTAAGTCAGACAACTCCGACGATTCTACACGACAAAGAATCGTTGAATTAGACGACCAGGTGACACCCTTGTTGTAGAATTACCAGGACACAGCGGCATCCCGCCGCGTGGAGGGAAAGAGTGCGACCAGTTGCAACGAAAGTGTTGCCAGTGGCACCCCGTCATACGGTGTCCGATAAGGCGGCCAGTCCAGGCATCAGATTGTTGCCTGTGACATCCAATCACATGGAAAAGGTGATTGATAAAAAGGGTGCTAAGCCCTCCGCTACAGTAAGAACCAACCAAGGCGAGAATTTTGACCAAGTGGCATCGGGACACATAGAAACCGGGAGGCGCCCGGCTCTGCCAAATCCCATAAGGCGATCGATAAAGAGGGTGCCGAACCATCCTCTACCGTAGGGGCCGGCCAAGGCCAAAAAGGTTGGCACAGTGAAAGCGTCCCTCAAAGAAACCTTGCTCGCTCCAACGGTTTCCAACGGGAAGAAATGAAAAGGAGAAGGCATTGAATCCAGAGCCGACGGTGGCCAGGACGTCCCGTTTGTGCTCGGGTGGAGAGTGGCCAGTGCTCCCGGCGTTGTGTCTGTAGAAGTGCCAAGTGCCCCGGGCACCCAAAGGCCATTCGCCAAAATCCCAAAGACACTAGGGGAGGCAAGACGTTGTAGGTCTCATAAATGAATTGTTCAGTTGGCATGCAGACTAAATGTGGGGGGGGGTGCGATTTAACCAGATGATAATGCCTCTATTGGTTGGAAGTATCTCGTAGCTTTGGTGGTAGATTCGAAAATCAGTAGACATTCGATTAGACCATTCAGGGTTGGTAATTTTGAAATCTCGGTCAAAATTCTGCTCTGGTGATATATGTTATGCAAGCCGACAATGACTTGAAATTTAATCATATTTTCAGAGTATGACGTTATACAATGCTAGTCATCACGTCCACTGTTTTTCTGGAACACACAAAACATTGCCTGCACTTTCAACCGGGAAACGAATGTTGTGATGGTTTCTCCATCATTTTGTTTCATACTAAAGAACAGTGAACGGATTTCACTGTAATGGGTTTAATGTACTTCAGTAACTGTTGTTTCTGTTTTAGACATTTTTTTAGAAGCTCACTGAAACAGCCATAACAATTTACTGCCCCCACCCTGCGCGAGGGGATGTTTTGTAAAAAATTATGTTTTTTTTGGTTTCAACAGTGGTGCCTTTTTGAAATTCTCGCGGCGAATTTTAGACGCTCTGTGATTGGTTGTGGGTGTCCCTGAGGGGACGAGGAGGATGCCTGATTTTTTATGACCTCTTTGGCTCTGTTACTGTGAGCAGTGCAGGCAGATTTTCTTCGGCTCTAGGACTCAGAGACCTTTTTTCGATAGCTGATTTGGCAGCTACGGACAGCTATGTCCGAAACAACTCTTTTCCTTCCTTTCTTCTTGTTGTGAGGTGTGGTTTTGTGTTCCTTGTTACAGTAGTATTTATTCGTGCTTAATCTTAGCACTGGGTTCGGCTTCTCGTAGCTAACTCCTTAGTCCCCTAAAGTGTCTCTATATATGTCCTGCAGTAATACACATATGTAAATGAGATAACACGCCATTGGCTATCTCACTACACCTCCCTGAAACGGAGAGGTTTTATTCCCCTCGTTGATCTATTGCTTCTCCTAAATATCCTTGGGGGTGTTCTTCGTAATGGTGACCGCGGTCTCATTTCATCACTACTGGATCCCTGGTATGGCACCTCGGAATCCGACTCGCTTTCATCTATGGGTTCTATAACGTCTCCCCCATATTGGTTTATATCCTCGTTTCTTTCCGATTCCTCCACACTCATGTCTTCCTCATATCTATTCCTTAGCTGATCAGTGTGGGCCAGCACACTTCTCTCCTGTGTTGTTATTATAGCGGTGCATAATAAAATACGCTTTTTCAGGTTGCGCGTCCTTATTCTTTTTGTACCACATTTTTTTATTAGTCGAAAAAGACATGGTTATGGGAGATCTGATCTGTCTTCCCATCAAGGCAGAAGGACTTAGTGTTCTATCAGCATGAGGAATGGATCTGTAACTCATCAAGAGTTTAGGTAGAAAAGATTCTATGGTCTCACGTGACGGCTCAAATGCTTTTAATCCTAATTTAACCGTTCTAACCATCCTTTCCGCAGCCCCATTTGATTGTGGATGGTAGGGTGGAGTTTTATAGGGTTTACATCCTATCTTCCTCAACCAGGAACATAGACTTTCATCACAGAATTCGGACGAATTGTCCGATACCAGGGTTCTCGGTACGCCGATCCTTGAGAATACAGTTCTCAAAATTTGAATGACAGTTGCAGATTTTCTATCACGCACCTGAATAATCTCTGGCCACCCCGAGAACGAATCTACTAAAATCAATAGTAGTCCTACGCCTTTGGCATAGGCATGGTCCATGTGTACTCGACTCCATGGTTCTTGTTCCTTTGGCCACGAATGAGTCGATTTTTGTGGAAAGTCTTTGATTTCCATGCATTTGGGACATTTTTTTACATAATCTTCAATGTCACGCGAATATCCTGGCCACCAGCTCTCCAATTTGAGTCTTTTTTGTGTGGCCGCTATTCCACAATGTATATCGTGTACACTTTTAATTATTTCTTTTCGCATTTTTTGCGGAGGTACAACCAAATCTCCGTTACATATAACCCCTCTGTCCATAGTTAGTTTATGTTTAACCTCTTTATAAGGCCTTTCAGCTTTAGAGCAGTCGTTCCATTTATTCCTCCTTATTCTATTCGATATTTTGCTCAGAATAGGGCCTAGAAGGGTTTCTTCTTGAAGCTGTTTAATCGGCATTACATCGGTTTCGACCCAATGTAATACATCTTCAGTGTCGCTTATTTCGTCGTCTTCTTTGTTAAATGCTAATCTGGATAACGCGTCGACATGCGGAATAGTGTTTCCTTTGACGTACATGATATCGAAATCAAAGGCCATCAGCAGTATGGCCCATCTCATTAACCTGGCGGATGTGACCTTGGGTAATTCTTTCCTTGGATTAAAAATGAATTCTAAGGGTCGATGGTCAGATTTTAGTAAAAATTTTCGACCCAATAGAAATTGTCGGGCGCGCTGTGTGCTCCATACTATGGCCAAAGCTTCCTTCTCTATATTTGAATAGTTTAATTCTGCCTTGGTTAGCTTTCGCGACAGGTACATAATCGGATGATCGTCCTGTGACAATATAGCAGACATAGCATATTCACTGGCATCCGTAGTTAAGGTTATTTCTTTTCTGGGATCAAAAACTTTAATAACGGGTTTTTCCATAAGTACTTTTTTTATTTTGTTAAAAGCCGTTTCTTGTTTTTGTGTCCACACAAACTCACTATTCTTTCTTCGTAATTCTGCAAATGCTTCAGTTAAATCGGAATATTTCGGCACATATCTGCTATAAAAATTAGCCAATCCTAACAAAATAAAATCGTGGGCCATTTTGGTTGCCTCATTTCCCTCAGCTAGTGTGTAGGACCGCCGACTGTCTTCCGATATTTAAGGTTCGAAAGTTAGCCGTCAAGGTTACGTTAAAGTAAATAAACCGAACATCACATTGTGATATATTAAAACTTAAAGACTAAAATTCGTTCATAATTTTATTTATTTCAAATTTGAAAAAGATGTTTCATAAATTATAATCAGCATTGTTTCAATTTGCATGTTTTTATTTTAATTCTAAAAAGAATTCTGTAAAGTTACAATATTATAATTATTAAGTGTTTATTACTTAGATATATAGCAACAACTGAATTATAATAAAAATACAAGTAAATGATGAATAACTTTTTAAAAAAATTAAATTAAATATTAGAATTATCTTTATGCCTATAAAAATATTAATTGACAAATTTATATCGAAATTTTTTTTTTATAATTCTTTATTTATATAAAAATAGGGTTTTTGCTTTTCTATGTATCTCTCTCTCTCAATCTCTCTCTCTCTCTCTCTCTCTCTCTCTATATATATATATATATATATATATATATATATATATATATATATATATATATATACACATGTGTGTGTGTGTGTGTGTGTGTGTGTGCTAAAGAAAAAGGTTTAGATATCAGTCATATTCGCAGTTATATATCTATTTCCACCCTTATAAAATAGGCTTCTTCAGACTGCAACCTTATTGTAATAGAATTGGAAATGCGGTGGATTTTTCTATATATTTTTCTTTGGAGATTCCAGAACCCTCTAGCTTCAGTTTTTATCATCATTCTAGGCTAGAGGTTAGCTGTTTATATTCAGGAGTTAATTTTGGCAGGTGGTCCCGTGTATGGGTGTACTAGTTTAAAACGCTATCTCATTAAATTCTCATTTTTAGTAAGATTTTGATATTTCATATTGATTCCCCAATCCACAAACTTACCATATGTTTTTCAACCCCACTTTCAAATCCCACACAGTTGTAAAATACAATGAAAGACATGTTTAAACAACAAACTCACAACACAATGAAATATCAAATTACTTAGGCACAAACACAACCATCAGATATGATATAGAAAAAACTTTAAATAAATTTAAACCTAAATTAAGAATTGAAATGTAATCAAAAGGTGAAAGGAAATTTCTTACACATATCTTTAAGTATTTGAGTATTTTAAATGACTTTATTTAAATTCTCTAAATATTTTGATAAGATTATAACGGATATTTTGATACGATTAAATAAGATAAATATTTTGATGAGATTATAACGGATGATAGAACATAGATATCATTATTTCAAATGATAATTCCAATGCAAACATTATTAATAATTTTGTTAATAATAACAATTTAAGGGTACATTTAATGATGGTAACAGATATAGGCATATATGACTTATAAGTTAAGAATTTAAGGTTAGATTTAACACAATTAACATCAAATTTTCCTAATTTTTTATTTATATCAGTAATCCGGTTTTTACCTCAAACACAAACAATCCCATATCGATAGCAAGCTCCTATGGATTGTTTGGAGAAGAAAATTCTTTCTCATGGTTGATTAAAGGAAGTCATTTTCTATTATATTTTGAAGCTGTTCCTGTGACAACATATGAAAATAACTTCATTTCTTTGATTTAACAGTTTTTATGTCCTTGTACCTGACAATTTGGATTTTCTCCTCCAAGCACATCTACCTTCAAAGCTGTTTGGTATTGTAGTTTCAATCTGTGGGGTAACCCCTCAATCTTTCAACTTCCAAAAACGTTTCGAGAGAACTGTTTGGTTTATCAAAGACTGTTGAGTAAAGGAGTGCTTGTGATTGTAAAATCTCTGCTTCAAGCTACCTGCAGAAATGCCTATGTATACCTTTTTGTCCGCTTCATTTTTTTTTAGGAAATATGGTTGCTTGGTATACAGCGCTTTTTGAATTGCACTTTCCCCTAATGGGCAATTGCTCTTAATTCTGTAGTAGCAGTTTTACTTGTTATTGGATTGTTCCCTTTTATAGAATTTGTCTAGTGTGTTTTTATTGTGGTTTCTAAATATTTTAGATACATTTTTGGTGTAAGAATACCTAATTTTTAAGGTTTTCTTGTTGAAGATCTTATGTAGAGGATTGTTCTGGTTAAAGGGTTTTCTAATAATTTAAGAAAGAATTTCCATATATTAATGTTTCCTAGTTTTCAGAAAGGGGGTTAAACTTAGGGTAATTGAATTTGAAGTTAATTGAGGCGGAGATTTGGTTATCTTTATGGAATGATCTAAAGGTGTTATCTGAGAAGTTGAATGTGACATCTAAAAAGTTGACTTGAGATTTGATGAGATTTCAGTTTTAAAAACGAAGAAATTGAATGCCCTTATGATTTTCTTTTGTATTCTTGATATTTTGGGGCCATCACTCTCTGGGTTATTATATCATTCTGTTGTCTCTGTATAAGCGTGCCTGTTCATGGTGTTATAACAGAAATAGATATCTCTCTTGATTCACAATTTTTCTAACCCAATACATCCACTCACCAACAAAACAAACTAAAATAAAACACTTCGGAACAGAACATAAGTTACTAAAATCAACCCAACAGTGGCTTAAACGAAATGAATAAAACAAACGTTCCACACATAGGCTCCATGCATACTTCCGGGGTAAAAACAATTTGTATAAACAATTAAAAATATCCCAAATCTCCGCCTCAATAACTTCAAATTCAATTACCCTAAGTTTAACCCCCTTTCTGAAAACTAGGAAACATTAATATATGGAAATTCTTTCTTAAATTATAGAAAAACCCTTTAACCAGAACAATCCTCTACATAAGATCTTCAACAAGAAACCTTAAAAATTAGGTATTCTTACACCAAAAATGTATCTAAAATATTTAGAAACCACAAAAAAACACACTAGACAAATTCTATAAAAGGGAACAATCCAAATAACAAGTAAAAACTGCTACTACAGAATTAAGAGCAATTGCCCATTAGGGGGAAAGTGCAATTCAAAAAGCGCTGTATACCAAGCAACCATATTTCCTAAAAAAAAATGAAGCGGACAAAAAGGTATACATAGGCATTTCTGCAGGTAGCTTGAAGCAGAGATTTTACAATCACAAGCACTCCTTTACTCAACAGTCTTTGATAAACCAAACAGTTCTCTCGAAACGTTTTTGGAAGTTGAAAGATTGAGGGGTTACCCCACAGATTGAAACTACAATACCAAACAGCTTTGAAGGTAGATGTGCTTGGAGGAGAAAATCCAAATTGTCAGGTACAAGGACATAAAAACTGTTAAATCAAAGAAATGAAGTTATTTTCATATGTTGTCACAGGAACAGCTTCAAAATATAATAGAAAATGACTTCCTTTAATCAACCATGAGAAAGAATTTTCTTCTCCAAACAATCCATAGGAGCTTGCTATCGATATGGATTGTTTGTGTTTGAGGTAAAACCGGATTACTGATATAAATAAAAAATTGGAAAATTTGATGTTAATTGTGTTAAATCTAACCTTAAATTCTTAACTTATAAGTCATATATGCCTATATCTGTTACCATCATTAAATGTACCCTTAAATTGTATTATTAACAAAATTATTAATAATGTTTGCATTGGAATTATCATTTGAAATAATGATATCTATGTTCTATCATCCGTTATAATCTCATCAAAATATTTATCTTATTTAATCGTATCAAAATATCCGTTATAATCTTATCAAAATATTTAGAGAATTTAAATAAAGTCATTTAAAATACTCAAATACTTAAAGATATGTGTAAGAAATTTCCTTTCACCTTTTGATTACATTTCAATTCTTAATTTAGGTTTAAATTTATTTAAAGTTTTTCTATATCATATCTGATGGTTGTGTTTGTGCCTAAGTAATTTGATATTTCATTGTGTTGTGAGTTTGTTGTTTAAACATGTCTTTCATTGTATTTTACAACTGTGTGGGATTTGAAAGTGGGGTTGAAAAACATATGGTAAGTTTGTGGATTGGGAATCAATATGAATATCAAAATCTTACTAAAAATGAGAATTTAATGAGATAGCGTTTTAAACTAGTACACCCATACACGGGACCACCTGCCAAAATTAACTCCTGAATATAAACAGCTAACCTCTAGCCTAGAATGATGATAAAAACTGAAGCTAGAGGGTTCTGGAATCTCCAAAGAAAATATATAGAAAAATCCACCGCATTTCCAATTCTATTACAATAAGGTTGCAGTCTGAAGAAGCCTATTTTATAAGGGTGGAAATAGATATATAACTGCGAATATGACTGATATCTAAACCTTTTCTTTAGCACACACACACACACACACACACACACACATGTGTATATATATATATATATTATATATATATATATATATATATATATATATATAATAGAGAGAGAGAGAGAGAGAGAGAGAGATTGAGAGAGAGAGATACATAGAAAAGCAAAAACCCTATTTTTATATAAATAAAGAATTATAAAAAAAAAAATTTCGATATAAATTTGTCAATTAATATTTTATAGGCATAAAGATAATTCTAATATTTAATTTAATTTTTTTAAAAGTTATTCATCATTTACTTGTATTTTTATTATAATTCAGTTGTTGCTATATATCTAAGTAATAAACACTTAATAATTATAATATTGTAACTTTACAGAATTCTTTTTAGAATTAAATAAAAACATGCAAATTGAAACAATGCTGATTATAATTTATGAAACATCTTTTTCAAATTTGAAATAAATAAAATTATGAACGAATTTTAGTCTTTAAGTTTTAATATATCACAATGTGATGTTCGGTTTATTTACTTTAACGTAACCTTGACGGCTAACTTTCGAACCTTAAATATCGGAAGACAGTCGGCGGTCCTACACACTAGCTGAGGGAAATGAGGCAACCAAAATGGCCCACGATTTTATTTTGTTAGGATTGGCTAATTTTTATAGCAGATATGTGCCGAAATATTCCGATTTAACTGAAGCATTTGCAGAATTACGAAGAAAGAATAGTGAGTTTGTGTGGACACAAAAACAAGAAACGGCTTTTAACAAAATAAAAAAAGTACTTATGGAAAAACCCGTTATTAAATTTTGATCCCAGAAAAGAAATAACCTTAACTACGGATGCCAGTGAATATGCTATGTCTGCTATATTGTCACAGGACGATCATCCGATTATGTACCTGTCGCGAAAGCTAACCAAGGCAGAATTAAACTATTCAAATATAGAGAAGGAAGCTTTGGCCATAGTATGGAGCACACAGCGCGCCCGACAATTTCTATTGGGTCGAAAATTTTACTAAAATCTGACCATCGACCCTTAGAATTCATTTTTAATCCAAGGAAAGAATTACCCAAGGTCACATCCGCCAGGTTAATGAGATGGGCCATACTGCTGATGGCCTTTGATTTCGATATCATGTACGTCAAAGGAAACACTATTCCGCATGTCGACGCGTTATCCAGATTAGCATTTAACAAAGAAGACGACGAAATAAGCGACACTGAAGATGTATTACATTGGGTCGAAACCGATGTAATGCCGATTAAACAGCTTCAAGAAGAAACCCTTCTAGGCCCTATTCTGAGCAAAATATCGAATAGAATAAGGAGGAATAAATGGAACGACTGCTCTAAAGCTGAAAGGCCTTATAAAGAGGTTAAACATAAACTAACTATGGACAGAGGGGTTATATGTAACGGAGATTTGGTTGTACCTCCGCAAAAAATGCGAAAAGAAATAATTAAAAGTGTACACGATATACATTGTGGAATAGCGGCCACACAAAAAAGACTCAAATTGGAGAGCTGGTGGCCAGGATATTCGCGTGACATTGAAGATTATGTAAAAAAAATGTCCCAAATGCATGGAAATCAAAGACTTTCCACAAAAATCGACTCATTCGTGGCCAAAGGAACAAGAACCATGGAGTCGAGTACACATGGACCATGCCTATGCCAAAGGCGTAGGACTACTATTGATTTTAGTAGATTCGTTCTCGGGGTGGCCAGAGATTATTCAGGTGCGTGATAGAAAATCTGCAACTGTCATTCAAATTTTGAGAACTGTATTCTCAAGGATCGGCGTACCGAGAACCCTGGTATCGGACAATTCGTCCGAATTCTGTGATGAAAGTCTATGTTCCTGGTTGAGGAAGATAGGATGTAAACCCTATAAAACTCCACCCTACCATCCACAATCAAATGGGGCTGCGGAAAGGATGGTTAGAACGGTTAAATTAGGATTAAAAGCATTTGAGCCGTCACGTGAGACCATAGAATCTTTTCTACCTAAACTCTTGATGAGTTACAGATCCATTCCTCATGCTGATAGAACACTAAGTCCTTCTGCCTTGATGGGAAGACAGATCAGATCTCCCATAACCATGTCTTTTTCGACTAATAAAAAAATGTGGTACAAAAAGAATAAGGACGCGCAACCTGAAAAAGCGTATTTATTATGCACCGCTATAATAACAACACAGGAGAGAAGTGTGCTGGCCCACACTGATCAGCTAAGGAATAGATATGAGGAAGACATGAGTGTGGAGGAATCGGAAAGAAACGAGGATATAAACCAATATGGGGGAGACGTTATAGAACCCATAGATGAAAGCGAGTCGGATTCCGAGGTGCCATACCAGGGATCCAGTAGTGATGAAATGAGACCGCGGTCACCATTACGAAGAACACCCCCAAGGATATTTAGGAGAAGCAATAGATCAACGAGGGGAATAAAACCTCTCCGTTTCAGGGAGTGTAGTGAGATAGCCAATGGCGTGTTATCTCATTTACATATGTGTATTACTGCAGGACATATATAGAGACACTTTAGGGACTAAGGAGTTAGCTACGAGAAGCCGAACCCAGTGCTAAGATTAAGCACGAATAAATACTACTGTAACAAGGAACACAAAACCACACCTCACAACAAGAAGGAAAAGAGTTGTTTCGGACATAGCTGTCCGTAGCTGCCAAATCAGCTATCGAAAAAAGGTCTCTGAGTCCTAGAGCCGAAGAAAATCTGCCTGCACTGCTCACAGTAACAGAGCCAAAGAGGTCATAAAAAATCAGGCATCCTCCTCGTCCCCTCAGGGACACCCACAACCAATCACAGAGCGTCTAAAATTCGCCGCGAGAATTTCAAAAAGGCACCACTGTTGAAACCAAAAAAAACATAATTTTTTACAAAACATCCCCTCGCGCAGGGTGGGGCAGTAAATTGTTATGGCTGTTTCAGTGAGCTTCTAAAAAAATGTCTAAAACAGAAACAACAGTTACTGAAGTACATTAAACCCATTACAGTGAAATCCGTTCACTGTTCTTTAGTATGAAACAAAATGATGGAGAAACCATCACAACATTCGTTTCCCGGTTGAAAGTGCAGGCAATGTTTTGTGTGTTCCAGAAAAACAGTGGACGTGATGACTAGCATTGTATAACGTCATACTCTGAAAATATGATTAAATTTCAAGTCATTGTCGGCTTGCATAACATATATCACCAGAGCAGAATTTTGACCGAGATTTCAAAATTACCAACCCTGAATGGTCTAATCGAATGTCTACTGATTTTCGAATCTACCACCAAAGCTACGAGATACTTCCAACCAATAGAGGCATTATCATCTGGTTAAATCGCACCCCCCCCCACATTTAGTCTGCATGCCAACTGAACAATTCATTTATGAGACCTACAACGTCTTGCCTCCCCTAGTGTCTTTGGGATTTTGGCGAATGGCCTTTGGGTGCCCGGGGCACTTTCTACAGACACAACGCCGGGAGCACTGGCCACTCTCCACCCGAGCACAAACGGGACGTCCTGGCCACCGTCGGCTCTGGATTCAATGCCTTCTCCTTTTCATTTCTTCCCGTTGGAAACCGTTGGAGCGAGCAAGGTTTCTTTGAGGGACGCTTTCACTGTGCCAACCTTTTTGGCCTTGGCCGGCCCCTACGGTAGAGGATGGTTCGGCACCCTCTTTATCGATCGCCTTATGGGATTTGGCAGAGCCGGGCGCCTCCCGGTTTCTATGTGTCCCGATGCCACTTGGTCAAAATTCTCGCCTTGGTTGGTTCTTACTGTAGCGGAGGGCTTAGCACCCTTTTTATCAATCACCTTTTCCATGTGATTGGATGTCACAGGCAACAATCTGATGCCTGGACTGGCCGCCTTATCGGACACCGTATGACGGGGTGCCACTGGCAACACTTTCGTTGCAACTGGTCGCACTCTTTCCCTCCACGCGGCGGGATGCCGCTGTGTCCTGGTAATTCTACAACAAGGGTGTCACCTGGTCGTCTAATTCAACGATTCTTTGTCGTGTAGAATCGTCGGAGTTGTCTGACTTAGGGTCAGACTCCTCCATCCCTAAGCAAGGCTGACAAAAGTAAAGCAAGGTTAAACTTCCTAACAGGGGCAATGCAAAAAGCCCAAAAGGGGCACAAAAGGAGCCAAAATGACGAAAGCTGGTCTGTGCGAAGGAAGATAGAGAAGGGATAGAATGCAAAGACTACTGCTGAGCAGAGAAGAAAAAGTTCTTAACCCGCTAAGGCTTGGAACCGGTTGTAGTGTAACCTGGAGTTACTTTCCTCAGACCATTGACTAATAAAGTATTAACTCTTTAGGAAGGGCTATTTCCGGTCCTTAACAAAATCACTTACTCATTCATTACTTATTAACTTATGTACCTTACTGAATAAACCACGCTAAAAGCTATCTCGCATCTACCATTGTGTTTATTCCATATCGTCAATATCATAACATTACACCAGTTAAGCCTTGAACTCTACCTTCAACAGGCTGAGTGGTTTGTGACTGGGTGATTAGATTAAAAAAGTAAGAACTGAATGAACAGATACTACGCTTTGAGTTATTTGGTACTGGCACACCTCTTCACTCGCTCCAAAGAAAAATATTTATTCAATGAAGAGGATAGAGTGGTACGTAGCCGCGTCTCGGCATATAACCGGAAGTGTCATGTTGGGAGAAGAGTGACAAAAGCGGTCAAACAGTTATTCCGGTTCTACCTAGCTAGGTACACGCACTGATCGATTCATACAAAAACAAATACTTAAATTCTTCTCCTTGCGCAGCCTGCTTCCACCAAAATACCTCGGTCTCTCCATGGCTTTAACCTACTTAAATGCTACAAACACAGGGGTGATAAAACTATTTAAAACGAATGAGAGAATTAAGGGGGGGGGGCAGAATTCAACAAAAATCCACAAGAAACGAAAAAAAAAATTCAACAAAACAAAATTGTGGCCCATTTGGTTGCCTCCTTTCCCTCAAGTAATATTCAGAACCGCCGATTGTCTTCTGTTTTTTTAGGACCGACAGCAAGCCGATCAGTTCTTATAAGACGGGAGTGGGTGTCCTTAGTATGGGATCTGGTGAAAAAATGGGACTGGCTGTAAGTCGGATGAGTTTGATCTCAGTAGAAATACTGCTGACTTTCCAGGAAGGAAAATACTAAAGTGGGAAGATAGAACAAGAAAATGTTGGATTTACGAGTCATAGATATGTCCTAAGTGAGAAAATGGGCTCTAACAAAAACTGTAGCAGCAGTAGCAGCAGCACCGACAGCAGCAGCAGCAGCAGCAGCAACAGCGACAACATCCTATGAATTCACAACAGTAACAGCAATTCCAACAGATACACCAACACCCGAGGCAGGAGGGGTGGACTGAGGTGACTAAGAGAGAGAATAAACCCTCGTATGCCTCAGCCACTTCTAACTCTCCTGCCAAAAGAAAATCAAGAAATGACTTCCCCTAAGCCTTCACCCCAAAGGTTTTCCCCAAGCCTTCACCAACCAAGGCTTATCCTAAGCCCTTAACCCAAAAGCCTTCACCAAAGTCAACAGTTTATTAACCTAGAAAATGGGCTCCAGAACTGATAGCACTACAAATCGCCATACCAAGTGTGATGTAATACCAGTAGATCAACTAGTGTATATATATATATCTATAAACTTTTGTAAATTTCTAAATAATGTGTGGGCGAGCGGAAAGTTCATTTAATCTGCCTGGGAAGAAGAATTTCGTATTGACGATATTACTACTACCCCCTACCGATAATCAATGATATTAATAATCCCCCTACCAACAACGACAGAACAGAAGATATGTATTTATTTTCTTAACTTCTTAGTTTAATCTTTACTTATCAAAAAGTACTCGTGAACCCCAAGTTCGCGCCTTCGATGACAACGACTAGATGGTTACTCTGGCAACCGAATTTCAGATTTCGCGCCAAAGAGAGAGGAACCAGCACAAAACAGGGAACTGTGTCATTATGAACATATACAAATCAGTTCTCTCTCACAGATTTTAACATCGTTAAAAGAAGCGACGAAAAGAAACTTTAGATCTTCGACATTTGTGAAAATAGTTAAGAGAAGAAAAACATCTTTTGAAAGTGAACATTTGAGAAAGAAAAGAAAAGAAAGAAAGGATAATTGTGAAAAGGAAAGAAAACTTTTATAATATTTGAACTTATTCATTGTGTTGAACCAACTTGAGAACGTTGATGCACTCAATGCATACGAGAAAGAAAAGAGACTGAATTTAAAATAAAAAAGAAACAAAAAAAATTGATAGACATTCCTACATTTGTACCGACTACGGTGTTTCAGTGAGTTAAAAATCTCTTGTTTTATGCACACATTTTGAAAGTATCTAAGTGTTAAATGTTCTGTTTTTTCGCTCACCCATATTCTTGATATAGCAGATGCTTATCCAAGGTCCCTTGCTGTATGCATATGTTTTCTTTTATTGTTGATTGATTATTTCTGACCACTTATTCAATTCCTGTGTTTTGTAAATAAATGTTAATTTAATCAACGAGACTTTGTCTGTCCTTTGTTATCGCACTCTCACCACTTATCGAAGCTAAGAAGGAAAATTCCCCATCGCTTGTGCCTATTTATTTTTATATTATATATTTTTTTTAACCCGGAATTTCTCGCATTTTGACCTTTTTTTATTTTATTGTTGCGTCTGCATGTTCGTCGTGCCCAACGAATACGTGCACGTAACACAAGTGACTTTATGGAGCCCAGCGGTTCTGGAGTGAAGAGAAAAATTGAGGACGAGAAAGATAGCAGTGCACTGTAAAAAAGAAAAAAAAAGAGACTTAGTCCATATTCCAAGACACAAAAACAGTGTCAGAAGCCACTACAGACATTACAATTCAACTCAAAACAACCCAACAACCCGTAATCTTATTCCAGCCCACATACACCCGACCCCTGCTCTGACCCTTGTCCTCACTCAGGAAGAAGGAGAAAAAATCTTTTGTCGATGCCAGTCATCATACCCTCCCAGGACACAACATACCCTCCTCACAGAGCAAGAAACATTTGCAGAGTGGGCCCTTTGCAGGTGTACAGGTCACTTACCCACCTGCAAAAAAAAAAAAAAAGAAGAAAAAAAGAAAAATCTCTTAAAGTTTGACTCCGTAAGGGGAAAGACCATAGAAAACCCATTAAACTTTAGGGATGCTTCGTCGGTGACCATCTTCATCTGGGAGGCGGAAGGCCGTGCCAGTGGAGTGTGGTGCATAATCGAGGAGGTTTGTGTCATTTCATTTCTTTTCAAAACATGTGTCGGGTCGATATCCTTATCGGCCTCGCAACACTTATAATTCTCTGAAGAATGCTTTCTTTTTCTTTTTCAAGTTATTTTCAAGATCTTTTGCTTTTTTAAAATGCGGGTGATAGCTCTTGTCTTTTCCCGATAGTGAAAAGTGTTTGTTTTTTTCTTTTTCCACTGAAATCTTCTTTTAGAGTTCGTTGGAAACTTTCAATTAACCACTTCTAACACCAAGTAGCATTATAGGGTTTGACGTTATGATATTAATGAATAATGATAATGCAGATCCTATATTGAGTAAAATCAAAACAGATGGTGGCGATCATAAGAGCACACAATATGATTAGAATGTCTGTGAAGAAATCGAAAGTAGAAGATCTCAAGTAGGTTAGAAGACCTCCCAGGGCGAAGCCACTTGAATCAACTGTAATTGTTAGAAATGGTATTTAGATGTAGCCAGACTTGGGGGCATCAGGAATTGGAAGTAGCTGATAAGTCAAGTGGTGAAAGATGATTAGGAAGTTGGATTGGCTGACCAATGGGCCAGAATTATCTTGGGTCTAAGAAAGAAAAAATATTTTTTCCACTGAAAAAGATAAAGAGGGAATACTCCAAATATTCCTTTTGGAGAGACCTCACACCTTGTTGAGGACCACTTGAAAGTGATCAGAAAATGATAAAGAAGAACTTGGATAAAATAAATCCAGATGTTTGTTCGTTAAAACTCTTGTTTAAAACCACTTAAGTAACCGGAAGAGATGGCACTTAGGCGAGGAAGATTGATGAGCAGAAGTGAATTCCATTGGTGGATTACAGAAGGGCAGTACTTTTGCCATAGTGGGATGTCCAAAGGGAATTGCTTTCACGCCAGCCGGAAATACAAAGTTCCGGGCTGAGAAGCTATTTAACTGATCCTTTTTTTTGACAAAGCCAGAGACGAGCTGAGCGAGCCAGAAGAACAGATTCGGGCCATGTCTGTTGTGAGAATGCAAATTCCGAGGGGGACAAACAAACTGACTTCAGCCAAGACTAGTGAAAAACATAGCCCAAATTTACAAACTGCTTAAGCAATATCTTTGCAGAGCTCCTGATTATATTATGACTAGAAGTTATTGATTAAAGGTCCATCGCTCCCATAGCCTTGAGAAATAATTACTTTGTATTCTCTTATTGAATATAAATGTTTGTTGTATTTAAAAGAAAAAAAAGTCGTTGTTTCTTTATGTGACCACTAGGCCGCCGTTAACCGTGGATAATCAGTTTCTATAGCAGATTTCTGGTCGTTTGGGATCTGAACACAACGTGGGCATTCGGCCAGACTTTCGGCAAGTATAGAAACCCTGCAACCCGTGGTTGATGCAGAAGATCCGATCTTGACGGCCATTTTCGGAAATTCAGTGAGCCCTTTAGCTCAGTAGCGGCCTACGGGTTATACCAAATTGAAGAGAGTTCCCTGGCAAATTGTCTCTTGCAATGGAATCAAGCAAGATATCTGAAAATTTATGAACAATCTCAAAATCTGGTACAGGTCCTGTGTAAAAATTACTTGCTGGCCGAAAATACGTTAATCCTGATTTCTAGGTACATGAACAAATGTACTTAATGGGACCTTAGAAAATCCCCCAGAGCCGATATCATCTTTGTGAACACCCTGTGAACAGCCCCCCAAAGACATAGTTTTGAATTGGTAAAGTCTCCCTTGAAAGAGAAACCGTAGAAAACTGCCTGGGACCTGGGAAATTAGGAACATGGAAGAAGCATTCTACAGGTCTACAGTAATTATTCAATTGCCTTTTATCAAGGCTTGACAAGTCCTGAAAGTTTCCAACATGATATGATTCCCCCCTTTTTTTTCAATTTTTATTTTTATTTAAAAGCACAATTCCTCAGCCAGTAAACTAAATCGGGTAAAATTGCATTAGCTATACAGGTAAGTATAGATTTTGATCTAAACTGGAGAGATTATACTTTAATATTCTATAATCTAAGGGAGATAACTTTCAATTGCACCACATTTTCCTAGCGTTCAGAGCTGTCTCCCGTATACCATAGTAGTTCTCTGTGTATTAGCCTGGTACCCCGTGGTTGAATAAACAATACATACTCATTGTTTGTTCGTGTCATATCTTCTACAAAGTAAAGAATATTACATGGTGGCAGCGATGAGCGACGAGCAATACAACAACCTCAGAAAGGCGAAAACGAAATATTACAGTAGTGAATACATCACAATAAACAAAGAAAAAATAAACTGGAAAAATATCAACTTCTAGGTTAACCCAAGTCGTAAAATTCGTGTTTTTTTTAATACAAATCAGAAAAAAAATTTACCAAAAATCAGGAAATTGTTCGATTTTAATAAAAATTTTCAGTGTTCATTTCAATGAATGAATTTTATAATGCATCAGTTGTTTTATTTCAAAACTTTCTGATTTTTTTCATGCATAAATAAAAAGACAAAAGATCGAAGGTGTCAATAGAATAAAACATTGTTTTAAGAATGGGTAGTAAATAAGTACCGAAAATCAGAAAATAAAAACTAAAAAATTATTTTTGGAGAATTTTTTTTTACTCTTTTACTTCCGATAATTATCTAATTGGCTATTATTCTATAAAAGAAAAAAATATACATCAATATTTGTTCCGTTTAAAGGAGGGCGCTAAATTTCCAATACAGTTTTCGACCAAAAAAATAAGGGTAATTGATATTAAACTAAAGTACTTATTAACAAAATGTTTTTAGAGTCTAATAATATAACATTTTAAACTTAAAATTTTGCTGCTCATATTCTAAATGAATTTTATTTATTAATTTTTCATAGCAGAAATACTTAATTAAAGTTTTTAAATAAAATAACTGATGAATTATAAAATTCATTAATTGATAAATCAATACAAAAAAAAAAAAAGAAAACAAAATGCCTATCAAAATCACATTGATAAAACAGAAAAAATATTTGTACTGGTGTTGATGGAAGACATCATTAAGATACTTTTTTATACAAAGAAATGGAAAGAAACAATTTAAGAAAACGAAGGGAACAGAACACCATTTGAGAACTGGTGCTGTTCTTGCAGAGGATGCTGTTAATGTTTTGGAGGAGTATGGATGTGTTGAGACTCTAAAAGCTGTTTTACTGGACAACACCCGTACAAATACGGGCTGTGATGCTAGGCTAGTTTCAGTTCTAGAGAAACAAAGAAAACGAAAATTACATACCATTGGTTGCTTTCTACATCAAGATAATCTTCCGTTCAGAGCTGTTTAAGCACATTGATGGCAGCACAAAAAGTCCAACATCATTTATTGGTCCACTAAAGAGATTGTGTGCAAATGACTATCATAATTTGTCCCAGGTCAAATTTGTACTGATAGTTAGTCATCTAGAGAGCCAATATTCAAGCATCAAACAGACAGATAATCTGAATAGTGATCAGATACTTCTAGAATATGCAGTAGGGATTACACGAGGGAAAGCCATCAGACTAATATATTTGTGGACTGAGGCCATTACCCTGAAAATATATAAAAACTACACAGCGTAATGCTGTTTATTGTTGCTGTGTATGCAGTGTATGCAGTTAGCTGGTTTGAAATTAAAAGAGATAATAAATTTCATAACCAGCAACTGTATGTTTTTAATATGCTGCAAAGAATCAAAGTGCTACAGCCTGAAATTCAAGAGATTGCGTTCATATCCTGCAGAATGCTTTGGTCTCCTACCAGAAACTTTGTTGTATTCAATGCTTAAATCAGGTGAACTGGAAGTGATGGACAAAGCAATAAAAAATTTAGCCAATTCACATAAAATTGATTAAAATGATTTCATCGATTTATAGTTTCATTTTAAAGTAATATCCTAATTTCATAATAAGAATTAAAAATTAAGACAAGTTAAATAAATTTCGATGCCACACATTGGTCTCAATTGATCGACCTGTTTCAAAATTGAGTTTGTGAACCTGGATTCACAGAAGAATTTTCAGATTATGAACTTCTGGAGTCATCAAAGTGTGGGACAAAATTAGAGTTGCCTGATTTGCCTTCACACTCACAAAATATCGAAAAGGCAGTAAAATTAATAACTGCAGCTTCCCAATCGGTCTATGGAATTGAAGCAAGGCATAGGCATATTATTACAAAAGTTTTATCCTATGAAATGAGGCCTTCTTTTGCTTCAAAGGGCTCTTATCTATAGCAGTTTAATATGATGGCCTGATAAAAGTTGCTATTATCCTCACAACATTCATGTATTTTTGTCATGTCTTTTATAACTTTATGCCTTACAATTATTATATAAAATAGAAACTTAAAAGACACACTATTAGTGACTAGTAGATATTTTAGAGTAGTATTCAAATTACAATGGTAGCTTATGTCAAAATCATCATCCATTCATTTCTTTCCAGCAGAGTTCATATTTGTTTGCTTTTGTTCCATTGATAACAGAACAAATAACGCTACAACAATATCTTACAATGCTATTACTGACGTATCTCAATTAATAAGATAAAATGCATCTTGTCTGGGCTGTTAGGATGGGATGGGGTTATAATTTCACTTTAAATGTTACTTTCGATATATTTTATTCATTGTATTTAAATAAAATAAATTGACAAACTTTTCTGGATTGAAATTATAAGATTTTTTAAAGCAATTTCATATGTAAATAAAACCAAGGTATAAAAACAAGGATTTTTGAGGGACTTCATATTAAACGATTTTTAAAACTTAATGCTCAAAGATTGGGGCAAGTTAGAAACCTACTTTTTGGTGTCAGTACTCATCATACCAATACTTAACTTTCTCTGGTTGGACTATTTTGATATTTAAAAAAAGTTGAAAATCGACCTACCCTACTGCTCATTAAACTAACCAACTTGAAAACTGTAGTATTATTGTCACGCTTGTGGAAAAAGAAACGCTCCTGGTATTAGTATGTTTACTTCCGTTATATGGAGGGAACAGCAACGAGATATTTCATGTAATAATTTTACTTATCCCTAGATCAAGAATTGGATTTTGTAGGAAAGTATAAATTAATGTGCAAAAGATGGCTTATAACTTTGGACGAAATTTGCATTACTCACACCAGAACAATCTGAAAGGTCTAGGTAATATTATTGGATAGTCCTCTGCTATCTTTGGACGATTACCCATTGACCAGCTCCTCTTACCCATTTTGCTGTTGTCGCCGTGCAGTTGTCTCCCAGTCACCACCCAAACTGTATTGGGATGAAGAACAACCCAGACACATTTCTAAATGTTGAATACTTTTGTGTGACGGAGAACAAGTACCACCGTACTCATTTAGATAAAGAGCAAGACATTCCCCCGGAATGCAAAGAAATAAGATTTAGGAACTGGATGGACGCGTGGTGCAATTCAGGTGCCCGGATGTTGGGGCCTACACACGTCCATCCGAATGCACAAGAATTGTGCACAGGCGCGAGGTTCGACTGATGTGCCCGGATGATAAGGGGAAACGGCAGTATAAGTTTAAGTGGGGTGACGGCAGTAAGAGTGTTGCGATTTCAGCTGCTGGTAGACGACAGTGTTGTAGCCTGCAAATAAGGCGTTTGACTCGCTTCTTTTTGCCCCCCCCCGCCCTCAACAAAGAATATTTACTTGAAACCCCATAATTGTGCAAAGAAACCAAACCAATCTTAAACAGACTGGAGATCGAAAGACTGATCACAAGCAGAACAAACAAATATTTATTCCCCCCCCTCTATTTTTTCCCCCTTCATCTACCAATGAGATGTTCGGCATTCTGGGAATTAATCTCTATACACCCTTGATATCGAACAGAAGAGAGATTTGAAAGCAACGATTTTTTTCTTGGTGTTGACTAATGTATTCAATCATAAGTGGACAGAACTCGAGGAGTCTTTATCTGAAGGAAATTACAGAAATTTTTAAATTTCCTAATAAGGGAAATAAATCTGTAACAGATGATCAGAAATCTGGAGAGAATAATAAATATTCGTTTTTAACATTTTGTCAAAAACTGAAATTGTCCTTAAAATACAGATTTTCCTGGCGATAACTTGTTTTCTTGTTTACCTGTACTTTCGACTGTATAAGATAATCCGATTCTGCATTTAGTTGGGTGAAACTATAACAGCAATTCATGAGTCAAGTCAATTTTAACCTTTTAAGGAAAGACTGGTGGTAATTAAATAGAAAACACGTGTATATGGTACAAACATTTTATTCCGAAAATATGCAGTGTTGATTTATTTTTTAGACTCTTCGGAGTCGGATAATGGAAAATATGGATAAGAATTCATATAATTTATTTTGCTGTGATCAGCTGTATCAAAATGCGGCAGATATGGTTGCAGTATCATAAGATTTTCTGCATAAGAAAAATAGAGAAAAAGATCAAGTTTAATAAAAGGATGCAGCAAAGGATCATATATATACGAATATGTATAAACACAATATAGATAATTTTGAATTATTTTGAATAATTGATATTGTAGTCCTTCAGTATTAGTTTCGTTTATATGCACTTATATATGCATATATATCCATAGTTCTCTAAGGGTCATGTATCTATATACGCTTATTTGTAATTGCTACCACATCATTATATATATTACATGTATCTATTTTTAAGTTTGAAATTTCCAATAATGTTTAGTAGGTACCACCAATTTTCCCTGTGAAATTTACCCCCTTCTACATTTAACACAATGAAACTTGCATAAAAGTTAATAATATTATCTTGGAAATCTTTTGTCCATTCAAAAGAAAAAACATTAAAAAAAGCTCCTGATGATTAAAAAAAATTCAGCTTACGAAAATAATGAAAATTATGAACGAAAAACAATGTTTACATTTTATACCGTTAAATCAATTGAAAATTAACGTAGCCAAAAACAAGTTACGACTAGAGGCTTTTAAAATAATTCTATGAAAAATCAATTAATGGTCCGATTTTCATGAAAATTTCCATAATTACATACCTTTTGATGAAAATATGTCTGAAATAGATTTTTCCTAAATTATATTAGGAGAAATATTTTTACGAGGTCTACGCCTCCTATCTTATTTTATGAAATATGAAAAATGAACCAACAAAAAATGATCTTTGCCTTTTTTCTATAAAGATAAGAGTCTGAATAATTATATCAAAAATATTTTTATAAGTTTTTATGCGAGAGTCTTTTAGTAAAAGTACCATGACTACAGAATTCTGCTAAAAATATCAATAAAGAAACCACCCCTTTGTAAAAAAAACCCGAACTGTTTTACTTATTTTTCAAGATAATGGTGAGTAATTTTTTTCCAATTGGATAATTTGATCTTTGAATTAACTGTTTTTCTTTGTAACAACTCTTTATATTCGTTATTGATTAAAAAAAAGTTCAAAAATATTTACGTTTCTTCCTTTAATATGGCCTTAACTGATTATGTGACCTATTTTGGTGGTACCTAACGTTTAGCATTCATAACGATATCCAGTAATCTAAAAGTTTTAAACGTCAACTAATTTTCAAATGTTAATAAATCATCTTCATAACTCTTATTTGTCACATATCTTTTTTTAAACATACTGTCGGGTTTATTTTCCTTTCTTCCTTACACACACACACACACACACACACACACACACACACACACCTATCTGTGTGTTAGTGTATGTGTGTTTCGTAGCATGTTATAATGGGTTGTAATATTGTTATTATTAAAAAATAAAGGACGTTAAGTGGCGTTTATTAAAGTTTAAGTTAATTAGGTTAAACTTGCAAATCGTTCTCTTTTTTGCGAATTGGGTTACGGTTTAGGGGTTTGGGGATTAAGGTTGATTTTAATTACATATTGCTAACAAACCAAAAAAACCCACAAATGACTATTCATTTAATTAATCATTGAAATTAATTATTGAATCCAATGGTAGACACATTAGTCTCAGTTGTTTGTGCTAGTATTGCAATGTATAATTTCAATTTAACTTGGATTTAAAAAAAATATTTTTCAACATTAAATGTATAGTAATTTTGGGTTTTTTGTTGTGTTTTTTTAAAAGGAATACCTAATTAAAAACAAACTTAATCCCCAAACCCCTAAATCGTAACCCAATTCGCATAAATTTAATTCATAGACTGTTGTTAAACTGTCATGGATCACCACCAAATAAGTTTCCCTTTTAATTTTGACGACGATTTGCAAGTATAAACCGTTAATTATTCATGTTTAACGAACATTTTATTTGTTTTAATAGTTTATTTACTCCGCAACGAGCGTTTTAATAGTTTATTTACTCTTGCAATGACCGTATAGTACAGAAGACGGTTTTGGGTAAGTTAGGAGATCTCAGATACCCTCAAACGCCACTAAAAACTATTGAATATTTTAAATAAGCATATAATTTTATTATGCAAATTCATATGGTATGAAATATAAATATGCTATGAAAGAAAAAAAAATGACTTACCAAGTGTTTCGATAGGAACACATACTCTAGCGCATTCTGAAAAGCAGCATCGTGTTCCTATAACAACGAGGAAGTAATTTCAGTCAATTTCTTTTTTCAAAAATTAAACCAGACAACAAAAATACATACAACAATTCAAACACGGCTATTACTGCAACTACTGTTTCCTCGAATAATAATAATAATAATAATAATAATAATAATAATAATAATAATAATAATAATAGATAAGCACAAGATAGCAAGTATAGAATGTGTGGAGACAAAGACAAATTGGTTAATCCAGACACTGGATATCATCACATACCCTTAATGGTTGATAAATCCTGCTTCCACCCTGATGGGTTTAACGTCTTCGGCTAAAACAACTGCTACATATTCGGATTAAAGGTTACCAAGAACTTTGTTACACGAGGAATAGTTATTAACGAAAATCCCCCAGTGGTACTAAGTCTGTAACTATAACAATAACCAACTATGAATAACTTTCAAATTACCAATTTACCAGTAACCCTTATCCGACCTAAACGACCTATTGAACTCTACATTATTAACCTCCATGTTTGTAACTAACGTTTATATGTATATATGCATTGTACATTTTGACGTATGTAAAATCCTTTTAGTAGCATTATAATTACCATCGTACCTTGTCCTTTGAACCTTACCGCCTATCTCTTTGCTATATAGTCACTCGCGAATTATTCCCCTAAAATCCCATTAGGAGCCACTTAAGTTACTTGAATTTTTACCGTATTTGTTCTGTTTAAAAGGGTGGGAGCCTAAATTTTCAATTGAGTTTTCTCCAAAAATTAATAGATAATAAGAATAAAGTAAACTTGTTATTAAATAATTATTTGTTTTTAGAATCTAAAGATATGAAATTTGAAACTTAAAATTAAGCGTTTCATATTTTTAAATAATTTTATGTATTAATTAGGTATATAAATTGTTTCCTCAAAGCATGATATGGTAGGCAGAAATGGTAATATTTACTTTAAAGAATTTCAATTTATTTCTATTGAATCAATTTGTTTGAAACGATTCAGTGATTTAAAAAAATCTTTGATTAATGAGTCAACACAGAAAATTGTAATGAAATTAGATAATTCCCTGATTTTCGATAATTGTTTTTCATCAACGACGATCTTCCATACGAGGAGAGGTCATGTAATCTTTTCTCCTGGTCAAATATTTTGGTAAACAAAATATTTAAAGGGTCTTTTTCTTTCTACGTGATTAGACCAAAAAGAAAAAGATATTTTATTTAAAAGTTATTAATTCTTCTGTACTGAGTGTATTTAACGTTTTTTTTTTTTTGTTATTGATGTCTATACTGTTATAAGCCTTAAAATCCTAAATAATATGGTTTTAGTAGTCCCTAAATACATAAAAAAGCATCCAGGTTTGCAGAATATTTGAGCGAAATTGAGCTAAAATAATGCTTTAAAATGTATTAAAAATAAATTACATATGTAATATCCTATTTATTTTTTTATTTTTTTTTTACTGATGCTCATTGTGTTACTACTTTTCAACTTAGACGAAAATTTGATGTTAGAATATTGAGTTAATTAATTTTAATTCGTTTTTAAAATGAAAACGAGTCAACATTTTGGCAGTACCTAGGTTAATCATATGATAAGTGAATGAAACAAACTAGCACAATGTTTGGAACAGTTTACAATGGTTTGGAAAAAAATCTGGATGAATTGGAAATCAGAGGAAGAAACTAAACCATCCAAACAACAGCATTGTTAAGATCGGCTAGGATACCCAGAAGAGTCTTGGAGACCTGTGGAGGCTTGCTGTCACTCATCCTCCAGTGAACATCCGGCTGAGTCGGGTGTAAAAATCTCTTATATATTGGACATGAATAATAACATAAGTATTAATTATATAAAAGCTAGAATAGATAACACTCAAAGAATAGCAATTCCGACAGACGTATTATTATTATTATTATTATTATTATTATTATTATTTGCATCATCAATATTTAATCTATTGTAATTTAAGCATCGTTTACATG
>CM042157.1:48382593-48427593 GCA_023376005.1 Doryteuthis pealeii | reverse complement strand
CTCATCGTTTGTGACTCCAATCCAGGTTTAAAAATATATCATATATGTCATATAATGTCGATTTATGAAAGTATTCTATTTAAGACTTCTGTTCTATTTTTCAGTTTCTGTAATCGATTCATCGACACTCCCCAAGCCGGGTAAGTAACCTTGATACTTTACTCTTGTGTATATTAAGTTTTCAATCTCTATGAAAGATAATGTTTTCATAAATATTTATCATCATCATCATCATGTCACAATAACAGCACGGATTCCCATAACTCTCTCTCTCTCTCTCTCTCTCTCTCTCTCTCTCTCTCTCTCTTGCTATCCGACCCTATTTATCCTCGTCTATGGCATATCTTCTGCGCGGCATGTAGAATCCGCATAGACATGATTGATGTAGGCTTTTGTGTGTCGTGTAGGTATACATAAAAGAATGTCAGTTATGAGTTCATCCTTACTTTTTTACAGCAATGTCCAGCATGTTTTGTTCGACTTACTTGGATGGTTTGTGTGATATGCAGCTGCTTTTGCAGGGTTCTGCATCCAAATGTTGTCCAAGACAGACCACAGCATTCTTGTGTAGGTCCCATCTAGCTTTTCTTTAAGCGTTTCGTTAGGGTGCCAGTGGTGCAGCCTTATAGTAGCACTGACACTATTAAAGCCTGGGAGAATTCTCGTTTTATTTTATCAGAGAGATCAGAGTTTCATACGATCGATAATCTGTCTATAGCAGTCCATGCCTTTCCTATGCGTATATTGACATCGCTTTCTGTGGATGAGCTGTTACTACCTAGGTATGTGAACTAGCTTACTAATTTATTTTATCAAGTGTTGAGATGTCTCCATATTGTTTATAACATGAACTCTGTTTTGTCTGTGTTTCTATAGATCCCAATATCTCTTGCTGCTTTTTCTGTGCTACGCAGCAGTGATTTGGTTTGTGTCGGTGTATTTGCGAGAAGCGCTAGATTGTCTGTGTAGTTCGCATCTGTAATATTTTCTGCAGGATATCGCCGACTTCTTGCCCTTTTCAAAATCTTGAAGCCATTTTCTTTCATTAGACCTGTAGACTTCGTAGTACAGAGTCTAGGCATATAATAAGTATAAATGGAGATAATGTATCTCCTTGTAGGACTCCAGCGACAATGTCAAAGAAATATGTGTCATATCAAGTGAACGAAATCATTGTTTTGTGTCTTTCTAGGGCATAATTTTAGCGGTAACAGTTTCTCTGAGGAGACTATATGCTAGTAGTATTTGCTCCATATTTCCTCTGTGTATGGAGTCAAATGCCTTGTAGAAATCTACAAAGAATAGTGTTGCCACGAGAATTTTTGCTCGAAACCCTTCTACGATTCGACGAATAGTCAGAATCTAGGAAGTTGAGGATTGATTTCTACGAAAACTCTTTCGATTTTTTTCTAAGAATTTTCTCGAATTAAGGTCGTATGTGATTGAGAAGAATCCATTATAAACCTTAAAAGCTATGGCATCTTTAGTTATACCTCTTTAGTTCTTAGAGATTCCGAAGTCACCTTTTTTCAGGAATGGGAAGATGCAGCCTTTCATCAATTTCTCTATAGTATTTTGTTTTACACTGCATTTGTATAATTGAAGAAGTATGCCGTCACATTCCCTTGTTTTCCATTCTTCAGTTGGTATTTTTTCGTCGATGCTTGTGACTTTTCTACTTTTAAAAAAATTATTGTTAGGACTTCGTTAAGTTTATCCATCGTAAAGTGCCCTAGCTTGATGCAAGGGAATAACGGAGTAAAATACCTCTCAGTTTTTGAAGTGATCGTGTAAGGAGCTATTAATTAAAGGTAATAATAGAAAATAGGTTACGTAATTGATTATTGGGGCAAGAGGGCTATTTTAAATGTTTGCTTGTTGTTATTTGGTATTATTGTTTGACATTAAAATAACATTTTGCTGTGGGTAAAACAGTACATTCTTTCAAATATATTATTTCATCATTTGTGAAAAAATGCACAGGAAATTTCTTTGAAATTTGAATTATAACAGCGTCGGGTTCTTGGCACTTTTGTGATCCATGTGTAGTCCCTCCTGCTCATCGTCTGCGACACCAATGTAGATTTAAAAAATATATCAGTCTAGAGAGGTCAATTCATAAGAGTATCCTATTTTAGACTAAAAACCTTTCTGATCTATTTTGCAGTTTCCCCGGAAGTATCGTCTCAGTCTAATGTTCACCTTTAAAGACTGTCATAATTTCATTTGCATCTTTCACCATTATTTTCCCTACACACATAGAGTCAGCTGTTATTATTTACTTGTTTCTTCTTCTAACTGCTTCTGTCGCCATCTTCCTGTCTAGTCAAGTTCTTCTCTGTTCATTCTTCTATCTATGGGCTGATTTTCCTGGGCTTGTTTTTAAGATGTAATAAAACTAACAAGTTTATTAGCCCATGATGATTATTCACCGCGCGAGGAGACCGACCTCAGAGCAATTCTAAACTCTCTGGCAGTTGGGTCGAATCTAAACTAACTCTCCTAAAACTATACCACGTGTCTGTTATGATCAAGGGATCAAAAGGTTATTAACAGTCAGCGTAATTTTCCATGAACCCCTTGATTCTAAACCTGACAGACCCGAATTTAAATCTTTACTTACAGGTACGCTTCACAATTTATGACATCTCATAAATTGTAACACTTGTTAACCATTACACGACGTGAATTGTCCATAGATTCAACTGTATCTGCGAACATTTACAAAATGCAATTGAAAATTCCCAAGAATTTTGAAATTTGAAATCTCTCAATCGAATGACTCTCAGCAATGTTTTCATTATTTAAGTATCCACTTTTCAAAAACTGGATAGCAGTAGCTATCCATTGATGTGCTTATTGTGAAAATGTTACAACGGAAATATGTGCATGTTAAACCGCATTTACTGATAATTAAAAAAAAAGCACTTTTTGAAAGGGAGCGAGATGCAATATCAGCAGAGATATTATTTAAATTTTAATCTTAATGCATAATTTTATGAATATGATATACATTTGTTGTAATTTGATATATTTCAACATTCATAAAGTATTATTTTAATGTATAATTTTAATATTCAATGTATAAAAATTTAATGTAGATTTAATTCTAATATATATCACTCAAATTTAATTCATAAGCATAATTATCTTTAATCATCATTAGCACCATAAATTCATTAAATTTAGCGTTATTTATATATTTGTTTTTATCAATGTTGTGATTTAATTATTAATTCAAATTCATACGGGAAACCTGTCAGTGTTGCTAATATTTATTACTGTTCACTTTAAATTCAAAACAAAAAATCTTATTATCAAAAAGTTTTATTAAGTTGTTTTTTGTTTTTACTTGTGACAACCTGTGAGGATGTATGCATACACCTTGAAATACTGTCGGTCAATCACTGCAACCACTGAGATGCTGATCTCGTCCTGGAACCTCTCGGTGGAGGAGAGGAGACTTTGCTTACTTTCCACTGTGAAATATGTACTTCAACAAAAATAAATACCCATATTGGCAGGACGTCGCCCAGAATAAAAAGGTCTAAACTTACAAAGATCTCAAACTTGAGTCGTGGAATATTCGGACAATGCTCGATAGACCCAAATCAAATAGACCAGAAAGAAGGAGCACCATATCTGAAGAGCTCCAAAAATACAATATCGACATTGCCTCTCTGGGCGAAGTCAGATTCGCTGACAATGGCAGACGGGCTACACTTTCTACTGGAGCTGGGTGCGTTCAACTGACAGAAGTGAATCCGGTGTGGCTTTTACAATCAGAAATGATCTGCCAACTAGGTCTGAGGATCCTAAGCATGAACATTCCCATAGGCAGTTGGCAAGATGCAACAATAGAGCTAATCAAATGGAGAAAACAGCATAGTGTCATCTCAAATGGAGAAAAATATTAGCATAGTGTCATCATCGGATACAATGGACAGCTAACTACTACTACTACTACTACTACTACTACTACTATCATTAATGCATTAATGAATAGAATGCTCGATATGGAAATTATATATATATATATATATATATATATATATATATATATATATAGAGAGAGAGAGAGAGAGAGAATACATTTTAGACGGAAATAATTGTATTAATATCTTTTTTTATTTTTATTATTTTCTAGTATCAATTGATGAATGTTTATATTTCACCGCGGTTCGATTCTATTGTCACTTGGATATCCCCGAGATCCACCGCTGTGATAACGATTGGCAGTGTGGCCAAGGTAAGCAGATAAATAATATATTCTATGTGATAATGGTATGGATTATATAACCTTACCTTGTATTATTATACAGGAATAATGAAAATGTCAACTGGTTGACTTCACCGTTTCTGCAAATCAAACATGTAACTGCCATGTGCAGATGATTGGACGCAACTAACACTCCCATAAAAGATTACAATTATTTGTCTTTAAACATATCTAGAATCAACAAGTAATTAAACGTTATAGCTAGTTTATCAATGCAAATGCAGACAAAACGCTACACCCAATTTTCAAAGAAAACTAAAAATCCAAACAAGATCAACAACTGTACAAAGAAGATGGAATTGTAATGAATAGACCAAAACTAGTTGACAAACGCATAAAAGCCACCCAAATATATTTATCTAGAAAACTATTCACTTATAGATCATATATACAAAACAAAACAATATTTTGAATTAGATATGCCCAAGGATTGATATGCCCAATCAATCTAATATGCTCAATAACTTTCTAAAATATATTCTAAGTCTAAGGGAAAGGGACTTTGTAAGGAATTGTATGAATTAGACACTAGGATAATTGAATAATAATTTATATATGATGGACATTCAGTCTCTATATGTCTGTAACTAAAACTTTGTCACTGCATACGTTACAGTAATTTCTGGATTTAAGTTTACCAGTGAGTATTTAATTTATAGTCAAGACGATTTATAGATAAAATATAGAACAACGCCATTATATACATACACATAAAGTTAATAGGCCACATTTGTCGGTCTACCGTGTTTTTTAAACAAGTTTTAATCAATATATGCCCGGTATTATTGATTTCTATATAGTTTGTTTTATTTTGATATATATTTAAAGTTATCTAATGAATACAGTTTCGCGAGAAAATTATTTAAAACAAGAAATCGTCATATAAACTAGCTTAGCTTCATAGCTTATTGACCTTGTAGTTTTGAGAACCGGAAAACTCAACCGGCTGTAGTTTTTACGCATGTGTACCAACATCTTAAAAAAGTGTTTACATTATTTTTAATGTAAAACGTGTTTACGATTGTTATTTTTTTTTTTATTACTGATGTTATTTTTCATCTGCAATATATTTATTTAAATCAATTGTAGTGAAGTAATTAATACTTAATAGTATTTTGTTCATTGTTTTCAACAATAAACGTACAAGTTTAATTTTATTCGGTATCAGATTATTAAAATAGCTTTTTAATTTTAATTTATATAAATTTTAGTTTGTTCTTTAAAAATTAGATAAAGTTATTTAATGGATTTAATGCTTACTTCAATAAATAAATGCTTACTTTAATAAATATAAAATTTATTAAATCTCTAAGGAAATCAATGAAGAGTGTAACAACATATACTATATTCATTCATAGATTGTACAAACATTTTTTAAATAAATTTTATTTATCGAAAATAATTTTTAAAGAATTTATTTTTCTACAGAATTGAACTGAATAAAATTTAGTTTATTGATATTAAATTTTTAACTCCAACCCACCTCAGTCAATATTTTTAAAAATTAATTTTTACATCGTCTAGAGGGCGTTTTTTTATTTAGCTAGAATTAATAATAGAGTTTATATTTCGATTATTGAAATGATTACCTGAACTGACATAATAAGTTCCTTTTAATTTTCTTTTAGGTGAACGATGCTGCTGGATTGACTGTGGTAGAAAATGTACTGCAATCACAAAGATTGGTAAGTTTAATTGTTTAGCTTCTAACTTAGAGAAAATTCTATTCATAGATTTTTATTATACCCACATCAATCATGTAGGCAATAAGCCTTCATGAAGATGAATGAGCGTTTTCTTAGACAAAATATCATTAATCTACCCTATATTTTTCTTTTCAGAACGTCTGAAGATCCAGAACCAATCCCGGTATAGATGGCCTCGCGGTTGACACAGTTTACCAGAGAACTGAATGCTGTTTCATTTCTTATTTTACATTTCGATGTTGTAAGAAAATAAACATATATACAACTTATGCTTTTATCTTATAATAAAAAATAAATTGAAATATTACTCTTCTTTTGAGATTTCTTTAAATTTCTAAAAAGCTATTTTAAAAGCTTTATTTTTATATCTATTGTTTCAATGTTTGATTTTGTTTATATTTTCACGCTGACAACACTTTTAACCTTCGATCTATTCTGAGTATTTACTTAATACTTGATCAATTACTTGCTAGTAGCACGGATATACATGACAATCTCTCACCAACCGTCTCTATCATTCATTGCCTTCGGAAGTCATCTGCTCAGAATCCAGTGTCCGCGCAGAGCTGATCAATGTAGATCTTTGCTGGCCGGTCCATACTGGCCGTCCAACAAATATTAGCTTCTTTATGGGATGTTGTTTCCAAGATTTGTTTCTCGTGCAGCTTCAATATAGCTTATTCTGTAAGGGCTTCGGTAGGGTCCAAGTGGTGCCACCATACAGTAGCACTGATACAACTATAGCTTGGAAGGATTGTCGCTTTAACTTCAGTCAGTGAGATTGGATTTCCATATAACTGATAATCTGTTTATAGCAAATCATGCCTTCCCTTTGCGTGCATTAACATCACTTTCTGTTGATGAGATATTACTACCTAAGTACGTTGAGTGTCGAGATGCCTCCTTCCTTTTTAAAACACATTAACACGTTTTTATCGTAGTTCACATAGAGGCCGATGTTTCCTGTCGCCTCTCCCAGGTTATGTATCAGGGATTCAGCTTGTGTAGGTGTATTTTCAAGAAGTGCTACATCATCTAGGTTGCATCTGTAATAGTCCCTGCAGGAATTTTTACCCCCAAATTCTTTGCTCGAACCTATAACACGATGACTTCTTTTGTTGGCATCAACTAATTTTTAACGAAAAAGCAAAAGTGTAGAATACTTTTTTTGTGTTAGTGTCATTGGGTTTGTTTAGGTGCAAAATGCAAAGATCAAAAATATCAAGTACATTTTTGGTTTTGCATATTGTTTATATATACAGAAAAGGTTGCAGTGTTAACATTAAAAGATTTGACATGGCTGTCAGATCAAAAGGGTTACCTTGGGGTTCACATTTAGTTCACCTCAGTCCGATGACACAGAGATAGATACAATTGTTTATATCAAAATAATTCTCATTTTAAAAAGGCGATCAGACAGTCAGGAAGTAGAGACCGACAAGCAGACCCAGACATAAGTAGTCGGGCCCCGGGGATGGCCGAGTTTGGATCGAAAAACAAAATGTGTCACTGGCTACGGGAATTTCTTAATTAAGTGGGTTGCAACTAGAAAAATTGACTTTTGTTGCTAAAATTGATTCCAGAATTTCGCATAAAACAAAACGCCAAACGAAGCTCATCGTGGTTTTATCTATCTTTTTTTAGAGTTGCCAGCAAACCCACAATTTATATCTACTAATTTCTTAACCCGTCACAAAGACACTCCGACCGAGTTGCGTCGATCCCAGTTCTACAGAGGGTATTGAAAGAGCAGCTGACCGGAGGCTCATGTGGTAGTCACGGAAATAATTCATACCGTTACCACAGCATACTATCCCCGGGGAGCCAGGATCTTAACACATACGGTACGGTGGCAGCCCAGTATTATTATATTTAGTACAGTGCCTCTGAGAGGTTACCACGGCATATCAGTATCGCATTTGGTCCCGTGACGAGTACAGTATCATGTTTGGTACAGCGACACAGTATGCTGTCACAAACCCCTTCTATGATTTGACGAATAGTCAGGATCTGAGAAGTTGTGTATCGATTTCTGCGGAATCATGGGCTTTCTTTCTATATTGGTGTTATTTGGGTTTGTTTTATCATGCTGGGAGTTTTTTTTTTTAAATATCGTTTTGTTTGACTTAGGCGTAATTTAGTTGTTGTGGCTCTGTAACTAATTTTTCGAACACTTAGCCAAACCTCTAACCTCATGACACGCCACTTTTATGACAGCTGGAAGGGCGATTTTGCATACTTTCATGGGAGTTAAGTTAAAATCCAATGCAAGATCAAAATGAAAAAGTATATTTTACTTTGAGTAAATCTTTGATAATTAAAAATGTCAAAATAAGCAGACTGAGTCAAGTTTTCCTCCAATCAGGGATTGTAATGGCATGATTTCCAGGCGTGTAATATGAATGGCCTTGTCCTCCATTGGTCAAGTTCTGCTACTTACAAAGTTATGTAAAATGAACGTGAGTATTTATGAAAATTGAGCCTTTTTAACGATACTTCGTTTGATAATGGAAAATTTGCTTATCATTTAAAAATATTTTCACATTTTTACATGTGAAAATATTTTAAAATAACACTGGTTTACAAAGAAATTGAGGCAAGCACAAAAATAGCCGTTTTAACCTAATTTGAGGGTGCTGAATTCAGATTTGAAATCCGTTTTTACTCATCATCTCTAGTTTTTTAGATATGCACACAGTACATTTTGTACACATACTGTACATAAAGGCGTATATGCAGGGTTAATTTCTAATATTGAGTGACTTATGTCTTCTTTTTTAGTTATTATGCAATAAATGCAAGTGATAGCATTACATTATATATATATAGCTATATGTCAAGACGGATTTTGGCAGTTAAGCGTAGCCAAAACGTCTCAATCAAGAGCCAGTAATGCACTGGCAGTCAGCACAGGAGGTTGTCGTCCCTCGCAGCGCAGGAGGGAGGTGTCCCTCGACAATTGTGTTACACAATCTTTTGGATATATATTTGTATTACAATTTCCAACGACGCACATTTTATTGCCTTACATATGATTTAATTTTACTTTTTTTTTTCATACTTTCCAATGGCTTGTCAAAACATCGAGGATGCCTCAACAAGGACAATTATTTCTGCTACGTGTGTAAGGACTTCACGACAGTTGCACAGCGTCGAACCATCACATCCCTCCTCAAAAACTGCCTACTTTCATTATTTTGATTGTGAAATTGGTGATCAGGACAAATCTTTGGCTCCACACATCTGTTGTAAACCCTGCTACAATAGATTAACTGCATGGTTTAATGGCAAGAAAGCGGCTTTCAGCTTTGCGGTCCCGATGGTTTGGAGAGAACCACGAAGCCATGCAGATGATTTTTATTTTTGTCTAACAAATATAACTGGTTTCAATGCATCTTCTAGAAAAAAGATCAAATATCCCAACCTTCCATCTGCTATGAGACCCGTTCCCCATTCAGATTATCTTTCTGTCCCAACACCTCCAGTAAATAAGGATCTTCTTTCCTCATCTTCAAGGGAATATTCTGCCAAGTCAATCTCTTCCGAAGCCTGTATTGAGAAGTTGCTAAAGACTTATGAGGATATGGGATGCCGCTCAAAAATTCATTTTCTTCATTCCCACCTCAACTTCTTCCTCCAAACCTTGGAGCAGTGAGTGATGAGGACGGAGAAAGATTCCACTAAGACATTACGAAGATGGAGAGCAACTACCAAGGCTAGTCGAACCCCGGCATGATGGGAGACTTCTGCTGGATGTTCTTGCGTGACATCCCAGAGGCAAAATACAGCAGATCATCTAAGAAAATACACTTCTAACTGTCTGCGGTACTATGAATTGTGTACATTGTGTCATCCAAGTATATTTATTCTGTTAATGTTCTTTATCTATCCTGTTTTATCTGTAATAAGCTGCTGCAACTGTTGAAATAAACACGTATATACCCTGTATATACTAAAATGAGACTATTTAAAAGACAGAAAACTAGAGGTGATAGAGCAAAACTGTTTATAAATTTGAATTCAGCACACCCAAATTAGTAAAAAACACCTATTCACATTCTTGCCTCACACAAAAAATATTTTTTGTAAACCAGTGTAATCAGCAAATCAGCATTATCGAATATTTTCATTTTTATCTATTTATTGATTTATTTATTGAACACATTGTAGCGATTGTCTGCCCCTGTTTGGTTTGGAAGAATTATCTTCCTTTGCTGCAGGTTTTCTGTTGATAGGGGGCCTGGGTATTTAGTCAGCAAACCGCGAAGTTTGAGTTCTCTTTTCTCCGGGACAGAAAACACGACACATGGGTTAGACATTTATTGAAAACATAATATTGAACAGAAATATCAGTCTGCAAATGTTAATGAGAATAACTATATAATATCATTTAATGTTGGTGCCATGTTACGAAGTGTTTAAGCTTCAAATTTAAGATAAATAAAAAAAAAATGACAGGAAGAAAGTATTATCAACAAATGATATTTAAATCCTTCTAATATCTATTAGAGAAATATGATATACCAAATGCCCGCCAAATGGTGATTAATTTTTCTTAATTCACCAGTTAGGAAAGTACAAATTTATGCAAAATTTGCAGGAACCTTTAAGCAAAGTTTGCTGGGAATAAATTTATGCAAAGTGTCGGATTTTTCCTCGTTCAGATAAATTCGAACGTAAAAAACAAAATGTCGTTAACAAAAAGGGGTTGGGGAAAAATGAAAAGAAAGATGGTCTTGCTTGATAAAGAAATAGAATCTTTATTCATACAAATAATCTCCACAAAGGAGGCAAAAATGAAATACAGAAAACTTAAACAAAGATTGCATAAATTTCCCTATGCATGACTAAATAACAATTTAGGGGACAGGTAACTCAAATATAAAAAATATATAATAAATACAAAAATATAAAAGTGTATAAAGAGGGTTACACTTATGTAACAGAATGGGCGTTAATCAACCAATAACTACCCTTCAAAATATACTACAAAATGGGTATAAAAAACAGGAAGAAAACACTTACTGTAGTTTAAACAATAAAATACCTTTTATAAAAATGATTTCTCTCGCGAAGGAGAGACAAAAAGTTCTACAGAACTCACAGTTCTCTCAAAAAAATGTCTCGTTCCTTTTAAGGACTGAGGCTCCCGGCTGTAGATTAAGGCTGGCCCTCTGCGCTAGTACTTATTTTCTTTCACACGTAGCTGTCCGTTTTTCCTCAAAGGGATGGACACTCCAACAAAGTTTCTTCCGTGGGGAGAAGAATGAGAGAGAAAAGAAACGCGACCCTTTTCGCCAAGGAAAATGAGGAAACCACCGTCTCAGCCGTTCTGGGAATACTGTAGGGTGCACCAGCAATTAGCCACCTTTTCTCTATCAAGGTTTCTTTTAAAACGGCCAATGTCCGTTCTGAAGCATCTAATGTGTTCGTCTCACAGTGCCCAAGACGGGACAAACTGCTAGCTGCGTCCGCTCGCTTCGCTTCCCAGTTCCAAAGAGGCAGATTACGGCTGACACGTCATCCAAGTAAACCCAGACAGGCGCCAATTCCAGAAGCCCCCGTCCTTCGCTTTCGCAGCAAAAAACGAAAGGAAACAGAGAGACAGACCAAAAGGGAAAAAAAGGCATGCATAATACAGAAACGATTTATAAAGACAAACAAATTTCCAATAGAGGAGATGGCTGCCGCTTTTGAAGAAAAGGAGACAAACGCCTTTTTGTACTACAAAATGTTTACTGTACATATATGCAAATATAAAACAGGGATATGCTATGTAAAACAAGCAAAAGAGTTCAAAAGAGTTCATAGGTGTTTGGTAGGTTAAAGGTTGTTAAGGGTAGTTAAGGGTTACAGATAATTAGACTTTGTAGGTCTTGTTCCTCGTAACATGTTGAACCCTGAAAAAAAGTTCTTAGTGGTGTGCGTTTGCTGCTCTTGGCTTTGTTTATGACAAAAATAGATATCTCTCTTGATTCACAAATTTTACTAACCCAATACATTCACTCACCAATAAAAAAATTGAAAAGAAAAACAAAACACTTCGGAACAGAACCTAAGTTACTGAGACATGTAACATCAAACAGATGTTGACCCGACAGTAGCTCTAAACGAAATGAACAAAACAGGTGTTCCGCGCATAGGCTCCACGCAGGCTTCCTGATGAAAAACAAATTTTATAAACAATTAGAAATATCCCCTATTTAATGTTTTTCAACCAATCATAACTTTTCCCCAAAACCTTTCAACGCGTTTTTAAAGCCTACTGACAAGTATAAAACAGCTGATTTAAAGTCGATAAGGCAGTTGATTATCGGCGTTGGCACGTAATGTCAATCCTACCAGGCAAGATCAAAGGGCTAACGACCTCCGACCTCTGACCCACGTCACATCCCCCTGTCACACAGCACAGAACTAAATCGTCAGCCAATAACAGATTTTCAACCCCACACCCGAATCAGCCGACGAAGAAAAAGACTTTCAACCCTACGCCGGCCCCAATTCACTAAGCGAAGAAAGACTTATCATCTCATCAATTCCAGCTTTTGTTTATTTTTTAATAAACGAAATTAATCCAATTTTTCTTATCCGTTTTTCTTTTGCTACCATACGCTTGCTTGGGATATTTCAGTTTCTATGTGACTAACTGCTAATGAGTCGTCGCCGTTCGGGGCTACTAACGATATGGTCTTAGCACTGCTAGCCAGGGGTAGTGACAAAAGAGGTCGGATTCTTAGATGCCCCTTCTTTTATAGCTAGCTTCCCGTGACACTAAGTCTCCTAATAAATTTCCACACGACCCCTGGAAAGTTTTCTACTTTTACGAGTAAATGAAATTCTAAACACGACTAAGATTGTATTTTGTTTTGATTATTCGCATTCTTTCTCGGATAAAATCGAATCATAAAAACATTGTATTGTTTATAATTCTGATAGCTAAGTCAATGAGCTACATTCTGTCGATAATAACATTCCTAAATCCAACTTATCCTTTTAATAGGTATGTGCAAACCGCCGACATTTTGAAAGACCACTTAATTGTTAAAAATATTTTAAAACGTCAATAAAAAATGGAAAATTAACTTTTTAATGTTTTCTTTTACGTTTAATATAAAGAACAATTCCAAGTTATGTGTTATAAAAAAGAAAAAACTAATTTCTCTTACATAAAACCTAAATTTTTGCATTTTAAAGTAAACTGCCGTAAATTGTCGTAAATTCCCACGCTTTGTTGACAGTTATCCCATCTTGACGTGTGCACCTTTTGTTAGTATGGAAGATGATACGTATCAAAATATGTTCTGAAGCAAAAACAAATTACTAATTTAGCCTCACGATTTAACTCTTAATATTATTGAAAAAGAGAGTTGGGAAAATAAAAATTAGAATGTTAGAAATTATTTATAATAAAATTCTATCATAATATTCTTTTTTTTCGATACATCTATTAAATTATTAAAAAGTATATAAAACATTACATACCTCAAAGGTGAAGTTTTTTATTTAATTTTGTAGTTTTTAAAGTTTTTAAAGTTTAAAAAAAATTTAATCCATAATGAACAAATCTTTATTTAAATAGTCTGCCCCTATTTCAAATTTTGTAAACTCGCAATCTTCCTCGTCATTAATTTCTGAACGTTGATATCTGCTTTTTTAATTTCTGAACGTTAATATCTGCTTTCTGGATATAAACGAGATAATTATTTGTTTCCAAATAAAATAATAGATTTCTTCAAACATTGTTTGGGTTCTCTTTCACAGAGTATAAGTATCCCCGCGTCACGGATTTGAACTTGTTTACCCATAGCACATCAGTGAAAATGACAACTACGTTTGTTTCCCTTAGATGCTTCCGTAATCATTCTGACGACAATTTTTAATTCAAACATTATTTTCAAAAATTCATAAAAATAAAAATGTTTTATATTATGTCATCATTTTTAGCGAGATATGTTTTATACAATATTTTCTTTGATTAAATAAATACGATTTTGCTTGACAGTAAACAAAAGTATTTATTTTACATTTTATAAATTTTTAAAAATCTCTGAAAATCTCTGAAAAATAAAATAAAAATGTACACAATACGAACTTTTAATATAAAATTCTTTTGAAAATAATCTAACAATTAAAAAAAAAGATACATATTTTTTCTTATTTACGAGATTTTAAGTTTCAATGTTTAAGATGGCCTATTTCCAAAACTATTTTATTAGCGAATTATCTTTTTTTATATATGTTATGTCATTACATTGACTTTCCAAAAATGTAAAATTTATTTATATACTATTAAAAAAATCAGATTTTTGTTGCGGGGATCAATACGCGAAACAAAAACTAACGAAAAGAATTATTAGCCTTTTCAATTTAGTAAAATTTATTTACAATAAAGTTCGTCTTTTATTACTTCATAAACCGAAAGTTTTATTAGAATCGGATCGTTAGTTTATTTTATATGATTTTTAGAAGAATTTCCTGTGATCACCCTTTTATATAATAGGCCTTAATTTGCACATAGCTACCTTTTAAGTTTGTTTATTTTGGTTGATGAAAAATCAGAATTATTATTGTCCGTTTTCACATTAGAAATATTTCGCCCGCTTTTAAGGAAATAAGTTCACATATAGTATTTGTTGATGTCATCATATGCTCTCCGATTTTCATATTGCAAATAAAAATAATATTTTACTATTATTCCCCTTAAAAAATACACGAAATATGCACACTGTCATATAATTTGTAAAAAATAATAACGTTAATTTTTGCCCATATTTACGTGATTTTTTTCTTTTGACTTACCGTATTTGACGGCATATAAGACGCACTCCTATTTCAGCAGGTCAGATTAAGAAAAAACGTTTTTAGTGTATTTAAGCATGTATTGTTGAAAAGGTATAACTGTGCATTACACAAGCAGAAACATAGCTGTATAAAAGCAATTTGGCAGTACAGGCAAGCAATAAGCATACACAAGACATCTCAATAGCAGGAAATAATATTGATAATAATAAAATTATTAATAATAATAATAAAATTAATCTCAAACTTCACCTACGATGTATAAGATGCAGAGCAATTTTTTTAGACAAAATTTTCGAAAAAAGGTGCGTCCTATATGCCGTCAAATACGGTAATTACGGCCATTTAAAACTCATTTATTGTTCAATCACAAAAATTGTCAATCATATCGTTGTTCGGTATAGCTCAGTCGGTAGAGCGTTTGACTAGAAATCACAAGGTTCCTAGATCGATACCGGCCCTTGCCAACTCAGCGTATGAGTAGCACGGGGATATGTGTGGTAAAATGAGGAGCTGATGGTAGGTGTGGCGCTCCACTTCAGGCGCAGAAAGAATCCCCTTGGTCTAGCGCTAGTGAAAAGGGGATAGACTCCCTCGTTGATTGGCTGATACCGACTTTAGGCCACCCCGACGACTTTACTTACTTACAGAACTCTGGCAAAAGAAAATCGAGAGTAAATGAAATAAAAAACAAAATTAAGACTAAATGAAGATGTACAAAAATATTTATTTAATCCTTTTTCTTTTCTTGTCATTTCTTTTATTAGCATAAAATATAACAAAGTGAACTTTACAGATTGTTCAGAATCTTTTTTTTCAAGGAATCTTCTCTGTGAGATCTGAAATTAAAAAAAATATATGTATATAAAAATAGAAAAACGGTTATTTTTAAAAATTCACATAAAGACCTCGGGTACCTCATTTGCAAGAAACTGATATCTGTAATGTTATGAGGTTTGACGATATGGAACAAATAAAGTGGTAATGAAGTGATAGCTTTAAGCGTAGTTTATTAAGCAAGGTACACGAGTGAATGAATGAATAATGTATTTCTAATCTAAAGAGTTCTTAGTTTATTATTATATGGTCTAAGGGAGATAACTTGAAGTTACACTACATCCCCTTTTCAAGTTATGAGTTCATAATGAAATTTTATCTGGTGGTCGGATTCTCCGACGACTCTTTGTGTACACTGCTGGCCTGCGACTTCATGAGTTGACAGGTGGGACATCCCTGTGCCCAGTGAACTGGGTTTCTGGTTGGTCAACTCGTTCGGCAAGATGTTCTGTTGAATTGTTCTGTCTGTACTCAGGAATGTCTCTGGGTACACTTGGTAAGGTAGACAAATCTGTTGAGGTATCTACCTGAGGAAACATAGTTTTTTTCACTTCTATTGCGAAGATGACTTCTGTTTCGACGATGTAGTCTTGAATCTGTCTTGACGAGTACTGACCTTCGTGATAAAGTTTTCACCATTTTGGCTGGATTGGTTTTGGGTGTCTTCAACCAAACTGGCTGTCTTTCAGTAAAAGATGTGCGCTCTCTAGCAGGAAGAAACACTCCACCCAAGTCATAAGATGATGCCTCTGTTGAGACTTTTGTTGGCTGGTCAGCACTATAGTGTATTAGTACTGGTACAGAGCTCAGTTTTTCTTCAGTCAGGAATGCTGTTTCCTGAGGCTGGTCCCATATCCATATGATTTCTTTTTTTAGTAGATTCCGGAGTGGTTTGGTCGTCTCTGCTAAATTCTCAGCGAATTTTCCGACATGATTTGCCATTCTGAGCAACCTTCTTAGCTAACACACATTTTATGGTCTTGTCAGCTCCTTTATCGATTTTACCTTTTTAGGATCTACTCGGATTCCTTCTTTGGAGAATTTTATTTCTCCAATTTAATGTCAACCCTTCTACCTCCATTCTTTTTAGTACCATTTATACTCACTGGTCATGCTCTTTTTGTGTTCTTCCGATGACCAGGATATCATCGATTTCACAAATAAACCATAGTATCCCAGATACAATGTGTGTCATTTCCCTGTCGAAAATGTCTGGTCCGGAGCTTATTCCGAAAGGCAACCTTTGGTATTAGAATCGACCATACGGTATGATAAAGGTTGTGAGTTCCTGCGAGTCCTTGTGCAAAACTATCTAATGAAATCCACTGTTGCAATCAAGTTTTGTGAATACAGTTGCTCCGGGGTTGATCAGTTGGAGGAAGAGGGAAATTTTCCCGTTTTACACTCTCATTCAACTTGGAGTAATCAACACAGAGTCTGACTCTTCCATCTCTTTTCGGGACTGCTACAATGGGACACACCAGTCTGTTAGCGACTTCACTGACGAATAATTTTCTCTTTTTCTAATCGTTTTAACTACGCTTGAACTTTCTTTCTTCTGGGAAGTGGTAGACGTCATGGAGCGGCGATTATGAAAGAGCTGATGGTAGGTGTTGCACTCCACTTCTCTCAAAATATTGGATGAAATAAAATGGAACTTAGTACCTAACATCCAACTCAGTTTTTCATTTATTTAATATATTACTCATGCTTTTCACTAAATCCCCCAAAATATATATTATAGACATATACATATATACACAGATGTAATATACGCTGAAAATTAGACTTATTATACATATATATATATATATATATATATATATATAGTCATCCACATGCAATTTTTCTTTTCAGGTATCTTTTTTTATATTGATACTTTTTATACACTTTAGTCACACGGTTTAATTGAGGATCTGTTGCATTTAGAGTTGGAGAAATTGTCTTGCTTTGTTGCTTTGACGATTCATATGCTCGACTTATCTGTAGGCATTTATCCAGGGTTAGCGTTTTGTCAGCTAAAAATTATCTCTTAAATCACCGTCTTTAACACCCACCACGACTTGATCCTTAAAGAGTCTGTCTTTTAATTGGACAAAATTGCAGTTTTATGCAAGTTGGCGCAAAACAGCTATGTAGGTCTCTATATTTTCTGAGTGCTCCTGTCTCACCCACGGAAAATTCATCGAATTTTTTAAGTACTTCGTCAAGTTCTGTTTTTAACAAATCATCGTCAAATTGTAGTCTCTCATAAATATCAAAACATTCCTGACCAATCTTTGCTAGAAATAAAGATGTTTGATATTCTGTAAACTTGGTAGTTGATTTGTTGTTTCTTTTGTTTTTTTTTTTTGTTTTTTTTTTGGGGGGGGGGGGGGTTGAGGGGGGTTGCTTGTTATACTCTTAACCACCTGATATTCGTGTCAGGTACTGCAAAAATTACCCAGAGCAGTTTCATAGAGGGGGCCTCCTCACAGGTAGCACCGACCTTCGTCTAAAAGACTTTATTCCTTGGCATTCAAGACGTCCCTTAAGGGGAATTCCAACGGAATTGAGCTAATTTTGGCACAAGCAACGGAGCGGATTGTTTCCCGCGGTCAACCAACATTAAACCATGTGTTCTAACACCGTTGTGGATAAATGCATAAGGTCTTCTCCCTTGGATTTATGTAATCAGTGTGACAGGAGTACAGTTAATAAATAACCCCTGAATCAAGGAAATTGATGACGATACACAAGCCCTTACACTGGAAGAATGACGTAGACAAAGTTTATGTGACCAGTAAAGGAGGGAGAGGAATCCACAGCATTGAAGATTGCAATAATTCAGAGACTCGAAGAATATGCAAAGAGAGATTGATTATAGCAGTAATAGCCATATGAACAGAACTTAAGGACAAATAGAAAAACAACTGAATATACCCAAGCGGAAAACTAAGAAAATTGCACATGAGATGACCTGGACAAGGCTAGGAAGGAAACTTGAAGATAGAGACCGAATCTCTATTAATAACAGCACAAAATAATGTCATAAGAACTAATTATATTAAGGCAAAAAAATTGATAATATGCAAGAAAATAGTATGTGGCGGCTAAATGGTGATTGAGATGAAACAGTTAACCATATGCAGCAAACTGGTACAAAATGAATACAAGAGCAGACATAAATAGTGGGAAAGGTGAACAACTGGGAATTCTACAAAAGACCATACAAACGACCATACTAAAAAAATGGTATATGGACAAACGAGAATCTGAGATGCATAAACTTCTCTGAAACTTTGAGATACATTATTCAGACCAGAAGACCAGACGTAGTTTTATTAGTAAATTATTTAATAAAAGAAAGAGTAAAATTTGACAAATACCTGAATCTTACCAGAGAGCTGAAAAATTTGTGAAAACATAAAGGTGATTCTAATAGTAATTGGAAAACTTGGAACAGACCCAAATAATCTTGAAAAGAGACAGATGTGAATGGAGACATACAGTCACCCAGACTCCAGTGAACAAAACACCAGTTAGAACTGGTATGAAAAACTCGCAAGAGTAAAATGATAAATACTTTTCTTCTACTGTCTGCTAAATTATTATTAACCCCTGGTTTATTTTCAGAAAACACAAAAACAAACCTACTTAAAGGCAAAAAAAAAAATTAAATGTAGAAACTTTTCTCGTTAGAACATTAAAAACAATAAATCAATTAGCTGAGCATCTGCAGCCGATAAAAATATATATGCGTACAAAAACATAGAAAGAAATAGAGCTCAAATATCATGAAACCGGTAATAGAGAAACTTTCGTGTCAGCATCTGCATGGAAAACCCGCCAATGCCACCATAAGAAGTGTAGGAATGCTTTTCAGTCGTTGTGCTTAAAAATTATTAAACAACTTAGAGAAAATGCAGCCGAGAATATACAGTCCCCTGGGAGACAAATGTAGTTAGAGAAAAACTAGATAATATAGAAAGACATCTCTATGCAATATAACAAACCCAACAAACACCAATGTGCAAAATACCAAGAAAGCCCAGATAGAACTAACTAAAATGTACAAAAAAGTACACCCAAGGTCAAATTAATAAAATCAGAAATTCTGTTGAAGGTAGACAATCACAAATAGCATGACAGACAGTAAATAAAATTAGTAGTAGAAAAAGCACATTGATATTGAAGTTAAAAGCAGCCAGCCAAGAAGATAGACTCCCTAAGTGGAAATAACACTTCAGGAAACATCTGGGAAAACCATAATAAAATTACAGATAATGATACTCAAAAAATCATTAATAGGTAAGTATACATTACGAAGGATGAATTTGACGAAGTAGAAAAGCTGCAGGCGTCGACGTAATACCCCCTCGAAGTGTGAAAGACAAGGAAGTTTGATAACATACTTCGATTATGAAATGCCGTGTATAAACAAAATACAATAGAAAAATGGACGAAAGGCTGCATTCTCTCATTCCTAAGAAAGGCAACCTCGGAATCACTTAGAACTATAGAGGTATAACTCTTATTGTCATGGCTGCTAAGGTTTATAATGCCTTTCTTCTCAATTTCATACATCCTGAAGTAAAGAAAATCCTTAGGGGAAAAAAAACGGTTTTGCAGAAAATTATTCACTTCTCAGATTCTGAATATTCGTTGAATCGTAGAAGCAAATAAAATTCGAGGCAACTTGTTTGTAGATTACTCCATACACAGAGAAAAGATGAAGCAAGTACTACTAGCATATGGTCTCCCCAAAGAAACAGTTACAGCTATAATGATTCTCTACAATGACACTAAGGCAATATTACGCTCACCTGATCGTGAGACAGATTTCTTTGGCATTGTCACTGGAGCCCTACAAGGAGATGCATTTGTGCCATCTTTATCATTATTATGTTTAGACAACGTACTACCAAGGTCATTAGATCTAATAAAAGAAAAGGCTTCACGCAAAAAAAAAATAATCCGCAGAAACTATTACAGATGCGGACTATGCAGATGATGTAACACTTCTCGCAAATAGGCATGCACGGGCCAAATCACTGCTCCATAGGGAAAAGCAGCAAGTAGGATTGGCCTCAACGTGAACTCTGATAAAACGGAGTTCATGTGCTTTAAAAAAGATGGAGACATTTCCACATTGGATGGTAAGTCTCTAAAATTAGTAGACCCGTTTACATACCTAAGTAGTAATATCTCATCTACAAAAAGCAATGTCAATATACGCATAAAATGGCATGGACTGCTATAGACAGATTATAGATCATATGGAAATCTGATCTCTCTGATAAATGAAACAGGAATTCTTACAAGCTGTAACTGTATCAATGTATGGCTGCACCACTTGAACTTTAACGAAACGCATTAATAAAATACAAGATATGAACTACACAAGGATGCTGCATGCTGTCCTGAACAAATCCTGGAAGCAGCACCCTACAAAAAGCAGCTGTACAGTCACTTACCTCCTATCACAGAAAACATTCAAGTAAGACGAACAAGACGTGCTAGAAACAGCTGGAGAAGCAAGGACGAACTTATATGACGTTCTCCTGTGAACAATTACACAGTGACACACCAGTGTAAGTTGACCAGCAAACACCTACAAAAATCATCTCTGTTCAGATACTGAATGCCGTGCGAAAGACCTGCCAGGAGCAATGGCCGATAGGGACAGGTTGCGAGAGAGAGTCATTGGGATACGTGCTGTCAGCATAATGATGATGATGATTTTGTTTTTGTTTGTTTTGTTTTACGGCATATCAACCTCAGTGGGTCATTTAATGCCGATAAAGTTTTCAAATAAATCAATTCTTAATGGATAATACAATTTTTTTTTATAAATACATTTTTCTATTTAACCCATAGATGGGACCCTAACAGGTACTACCACTCCGGTCAGAGTGGACCAGGGAGCAATGGTGATGAAGGGGTGCTCCACATTCCCCAAACCTCCAAAACTGGAACCTCACCATCAGAGTTTAACGTCATTCCCAGGACATGTAGACCCTCAGTCACTGCCTTCTAGCACCCATATGATAAAAAGGTGTTGGGGCTTGTCATAAGGGCAATAGGGTTGGGAAAATCATATAGGTGCTAGGGCTTGACGTGACCAGCCGATTGATCGGAGGGGGCCTCTCCGACCGCCCGTCTAGCCCAAGATAGGGCCAAAGTGGAGTATTGCATGTCATGAACTGCTCATCCACCTGGGCTCTATCCTTAAGCATCATGGGTCGCCACCCACGGCCAACAGGTGGTCCCATTGGGGGAGTCTTACCCCTCTGCAGAGGTGCAGTCGGTGCATTCTAACGCCCCAGCCGACAGGGCGGTGATGATGATGATGATGATGATGGTGATATAAAACTGCATGTCCATATGTGCATCTTTTCACTGAGTGTAAAGGCCCTATAGTTTGATCATAGGCAAAAATTCCAAATAGTGTCACTTGGATCCTCGGCATCTGATCTTATTTCATATATAAATAATCCTCTTATAATTTGCTAAAGAGAATAACATTTAAGAGATTTGTTGTCACTTGACTTCGAGTGAAGGCCACCAGTCCCTTCTAGTGTAAAAAGACAGGGAACACTAATTATATTAATAAAAGTTGAAATAAAAAAAATGAAATTAATCTCAAAGGGGAGAATTTAATGGCAATCTTACCTCAAAGACAAGCCAATATAAATCATACACAGGTGAAAGAGCATCTCAAATTTCGGCAGCATTTTCGACCTGAAAAATAAAGATTTAATATTTTTAAAGATCTAAATCTGTTCGTATCTTTATATCCCGATCGTTCTGATCCATTCTTCGACTGTTAATGTGTCTCGATATCACCGTGCACAAATGTCATCTTTTATAGCAGGTGTGAAGTGTAATAACCTAGGCATCAGTTGCAGAGAACGCACAGGTGTTATCGAAATATAATTACAGAGGAGATGTTGAGTAAAAAAAAAAAAAAACACACAAAAAAAAACTGTCCAGCAGAGGAAATCGAGTCAGCATAAATACAGCCACTACGTGCTGGGGATATAGGTAGAATTGTCACCCCGGGAAAGTACAAAACTCGAAAATACGGGAGTAAAATACGTTCTTCTCAAGGTTAGAATTAGCGGTTAACAGAGATTTAAAAAAAGAAGAAAAAAAACAAAAAAACAAAAAAACGCGAATCTGTACTCCCAAACATTCTCCGAAAATAATAAGTTCTACAACTGGTAAAAAGACTGACGTTAGTGTTTCTTTCCAACCATAACGTGATCACTGATCATCAGAAGACTATGATCATACCCCAATACTTATGTTCGATATTTGACAATACAATATGACCGAAAATATATTGATATAAACAGACTGAGATGGATATAGAGTGATGACACTTATTCCACATACACATAATTATTTACATATTTTTGTTCGTTTTTTTTTTTACTTGAAGGGGTAGCGTCTACAAATTCTATGAAAAAGAACACACACACACACACACATACACACACACACACACACACACACACACATATATATATATATATATATATATATATATATATATATATATATATATATATATATATATATATAGGGTGTGTTCAAATTGTTGAAAAAAATCAGCAAAAATAAATCAAAATCCGATTTTAATAAAACTTTCGGTATATGAAGAATTAAAAGAAGAACTTTTATTCTAAATAAATGTTTACTCTAAATTGAAAAGGCTAATTATTTTTTAGTTAGTTTTTGTTTGATCCCTTATACAAGTTTCTTCGTATTTTTTTTTTTGGGGGGGGGGGCAAGAAAATGAATTTTACATTTTTGGAAAGATAATTTAATGACGGAACATAAGTTTAAAAAATCGATACTCTGATTATTTCGGTTGTAGGACGTCTTACATTTTGAAACTTTTCGTAAATAAGAAAAAATATTTATCCATTTTTTAAAAAAATCGTTAGCTTATTTTCTAAGGAATGTTATATTAAAGTTCCAGTTGTCTACTGTTTTTTAGGGATTTTTAAAAAATGTAAAATAAATACTTACATACATTGCAAGGCAAAAGCGTATTTATTCAATAAAAGAAAATATTGTATCAAAAATATATAGCTAAAAATAATGAGATTACATTTAATAATCTTTATAAAAAATATTGAAAATAATATTTGAATTAAAAATTGTTTTTTTTTTATGGGAAGTTGTAGGGGGCATAATATCCTGTTTAGTCGATGCTCCTGATGCACAAACGTGTAAATCACGGACACTGTTCACTAGCAATTGATTATTCTATTTGGAGGCAACTTTTTTTTTCTTCGATACATTTCTGATTAAATTGATAAGAAATATATTGAAGAAAAAATATCTCGCTTTTTATTAATAAAGAATAAATAATATTTCTGATAGAATTCCATTGCAAATAATTTTTAACATTCTAATTCTAATATTTACGGCTTTTAGAGTTAAATACTAAGGCATCGACCAAATGCTAATAATAGCATCGACCAAATGCTAATGATAGCATTTTGGGGGCTTCAGAATATTACAATTACAATTATTAATGTTTATAGAAAATGACGTCGCTCTAATTTTTCGCGTCAAAATGCTTTAACTATGTCAACAAAGATTAAAAATGTAGCTTAAATCTATATAACGAAGGTCATATGTAACAGAAATCTGTTTTTTCTTCTTTTTTAAACACATAAACTTGGAATTGTTCTTTATATTAAATGCAAAAGAAAAGAGTAAAAAGATAATTTTCCATTTTTTATTAACGTTTTAAAATATCATTTAACAATTTACGGACTTATGAAAAGTCCGCCAATTGAGCATATATATATATATATATATATATATTCGAGGCAAACTTGATTCGACTAGGATAAATTTCAGATTAAATTGAGGTAAGGCGTCTCAAGCACTCCTTCATGAAACGAGTTTAACGTAAGCGGCACATGATGGACGTCCTGGACACATTTCTTACATTTAAGCCTGACCATATATGTTATGTATGTGACAGGGCCTGCCTGTCGATGGCTGGGCTTCTCAGTCACGTACGGTTGCATACAAGAGGAAGCCGGGGGGAAACTCATTATATATATATATATATATATATATATATATATATATATATATAAACTTACGACTGAATTTCACGATTACAATTCTCGGTTGAGCTAGTATTCCACACGTCTGACTTTTTCAACTAAAGAAATGTACAACATAAAACATAAGCTTTCCAGACTCTAATAGTTAACTCAATAAAAACATCGGAGTTGGTAGCGAGATACTGCCAGGAAAGTAAATAATTTATTTACTATTTGGCACCGGATCGAACCATGTGACTTATACCATCCACGTTATAGTCACGTGACTCAAAAAAGAGTATGTGATAAGAGTGCATTTGTTCCGTTGAAAAAGTCAGACGTGTGGAATATTAGGTCACATAGTTTTTTTTACAATTTAACTATATTGTGGTGTTGCTTTGCCTTTTCGTGCATTGAATACTGTAAAGATTTTCGGTTAAATCCTACTTAACGGACATAAATTCCACCATCGTATGTCACCCCGCAGAAAAAAAAAATACCAAAAATCAGAGAATTAACCGAATTTAAAGAAATGTTATACCACGTATCTTTGAGGCGTAACACAGATTCACAAACATACGTGGTTCAAAGTTAACTGACCTGAAAAATGTAAGAATGTTCAAATAAAATAACTGGTGCATTATATTGTTTATTCATTAATATATAAACACTGGAAATTTCGTTCTTTCGGTGGGGTGACATACGATGGTCCTTTAAGTAGGATTTAACCAGTTTTTCCTAGTGATAAACGAAATATCCCTATATTAAATCCAAATTTATTTCGAACACAGTGATAGAATAACATACATACATACGATGAATAAAGTTTTCTGTCGTTACTACTCGGCACTTATCGATCGTGAACTGATTTAGTAATACAACAATATTCGTAAAAAATCTCTTTGTCACCCTACAGACAACCAGATTTTGTAAGAAATCATCTTTACTCACCATAGCAACTGCTATTGTCCCTACAAAACGACACACAATGTCTACTGTAATCCCTGCAACTTGGTGCTGGAGCTGAAAAGAAGAAAATAATTATAGATTACATCGTGACCAAATTGTCGGAAAAATTATAGTCGAATTATCTCATCCTGCCAACAGGGGGCGAATGGCCAATACACGATATTGGCGTCAAAATTAAACCCCTTCACTTATCGTATGAGCTTTCACCAGGCGAGACGCGATTTTCAAGCGCTCCCTATCAACAGCAAGTAGAATAGTATTCTAGCGCCCACCTTCACCATCAAACAGCGAATGGTTCATCCAGCGCAACCTTTACGTTTACCTGACCCTCTGCAAGATAAATCTGGCTAAGCAAATGCCACTAAATTTGCAACGCCTTTTTTGTACCTTTTGAATATATATATTTACCAACTCCTCCGCACGAGCAGGATACGACACAAAGTCAATTTCTTAAGCGGAGTTCAACAGGTTTGAATTCAGAGTTTTCCTTCTCCTAGACTGGTTACCTAGCCATGGTTAAAGAATCCAGTCTGCCCTGCTATTTACCCATAGCTGGAGGGAGAGTAGGATTCATACCTTTCCCAAGGGTATTAGCGCTAAGTGAAATGCAATTACCACGTACCTTTTGAATATATGTTGCTTTAATTTTCAACTGTTGTTTCATCCGAAATTACTTGCTTACTACCTGGAGATTTTATGAGTCTCGAAATATCTCTTAAAATTCAATGGTATGTATTTTAATTCAGACTTAGGTAAGTTTATTAAGTTCCTGGCCATGAAGCAATGGCTATAAAGTTAGTTTCTAAAATTATTACAAGTGTAATGAGATTGATCTTCATAGGGTCCTTACATCTTCTCCATCAGTGCCCAGAATATTTTGTTCGTCTTTCTTGGATGGTTTTGCGAGATGGGAGGTGAGTGGTCATATAACTGCTATTTTATGGGGTGCTGTTTCCTAGATTTGTTTAAAAGAGCTCGCTGCATCCTTGTGAAGTTTCAATCTAACTTTTATTTTCGAGGTTTTTGACATCTCGTACAGTTTAAGTTTAGGATGCGTGCTTAACGTAATTGTTATCGTCGTAGGAAAATGAAATCAGCAACCTGAGTTCAAACCCTGGACGTGGCAGCGTTTAACTTCGTGCTAGTGCTACTTGGAAAGGCATGTTCCCCCCACACAACAAATATAGGAAAATAGTGGGGTAGACTGGCTTCTTTAGTCTTTCTTATGCACCCAGTCTAGGAGAAGGAAAACTCTAAATTCAGACCAACTGTACCAGCTCTAAAATTAACCTTGTGTCAGATCATGCCCGTGGTGGAGGATTTGGTCAAGTATATCAAATTTAAGCTTATGGCTCGTGCAGACTTTTTGATTGAACTGACAACAAATGCAAAAAATGGGACTTACTTGTGATACATTTGTTTTTCTTGTCACAAATCTCTTTACAGTAGCCATCGGTTGGGATTAGACCACAATCAGCTGCAAAAGAAACCCAGTGAATAAATAATTAGATCGATCTATTGATAGATAGATAGATAGATAGATAGATATAAATAGCATGAGCTGGTTAGATAGAAAAGCAATGAGAGGATTGAAGAAAACTTGAATGAGTTACCTCATATTATTCCCCTTTGCGGCCCTGACCTCTGTGGGAACATTTTCCCAATGCACCGTATAAAAACGCGTTCTGGTGCAAGGCGCGCCTTTCACTCTTTTTAAATCCCCTCGCATCTTGTGAAGACTTAAATTCGCTCCTTCTCCTCATCTTAAGTTCTTTCGAGGACCAGTTTTTTTTTTTTTTACAATTTCATGTAATGAAATAAAGACCTTTATTTTCTACCTACGGTTTTTCGTTCTTCTTTTCTTGACAGAGTTTAGCTACACATATCAAACGTGGTCGCTACATCTTGGACAGAATAGAGACCGTTAGTAGTGACGTGATAATCCCATTCTCTCCTTTCAATTTATTCTAAATTCCCATTAATATGCAACACATGCGCGCACACGTGTATATACGACTAAAAAAATTAAATTTGATATTCGATTTTTACCTGTGTGAGTATGACTTTTCTATATGTATGACATGCCAAACACAGAAAAGTTAGATATTAAAAAAGATCGTTGCAAATCAACAAATTTGTATCTAATAAGACCCTCCTCTCCCTCCTTCTCCATTTATTCATATGCCACCCCACTCTATCAGAAGCGAGAGACCTACAAAAATGTATAATATGATTGCCTAAACGTTGTCATATATATATATATATATATATATATATATATATATATATATATATATATATATAAAGAACGCTACTGAAGGAAAAAGTAGATTTTTCTCTAATACTTTCTCATCTCTCGTTTCATTTTAAAAAGGTATCCATCGCAGTTGAGACAATACATTATTCATCCTAATGTTCTGTCAAAATTAAAACACGTTTTAACGCTGACCATCTAAGAATAAATTCATCTTTTTGGAATACTTTGTTTTTCTTTTTCTACACACACACACACACACACACACAACACACACACACACAAACATATATATATATATATATATATATATATATATATATATATATATATATATATATACAAGCTGTGTCAACAAAGTATCGAGACTTTTTGTAATTTTTGACACGCCTTGTATTCTCAATAAATAATGTTCCATTCATTAATTTTTTTAGAATACAAAGTGTGTAAAAATAAGTGCCATGTCTAAAGCTGTATTTACCAAGATAGAAATGATGAATGAGACGTTATTTTTTTCAGAATACAACGAGCGTCAAAAAGTACAAAAAATATCGATACTTTTTGACATACCTTGTATATATATATATATATATATTGAGGATTTTTTTTATAACTTAAGATATATGTTGAAAGCAGTTCAATATTTATCTTGATTTTTGTAAATGGTGTTGCTTTGATAAAAAATACGAATTTATTATAAATTATTATTATTTTTTTTTTTGTAAAAATTATGTTTTTTTTTTTCTGGCAACGGCTATAAAGTTTTTGAATTTTTCTGTGTCAGTCTTTGATTGGCTGAATGTTTGGATTCTTGAAAACTAGACTGATGTTCACGTTTGAAAATTGGGTCGCTAAATTCCTCAGATGAGAAATTGATCTGCATAGCGCTGGACACGTGCTTTAGTCTCTCTCCGTTGACTTGAAAAGTCGACATAATTTTTCTGAAAGGGAATAGATATAAGAATTTGTTGAATTAGGGGAAATTCTATCATAACCTTTCCATAGTTTTATTTCAAGAATATTTGGAAAAACCAAATATTAATCTTTAACTCCTAGAGCGAGTTAATTTTCTCCAGAGGAAAAGCAAATTTTGTAAATTTTATGATTTTGAAGTCGGCATAGAATGCCGACATTATAAGCCATCATTTTACGATTGAGGAAGAATATCTCAATGTGCAGGACTAAATTGTCCATTATTTGAAGAAAAAGAGAGAACTGTTTAATTTAAAGGTATTTTGGCCTTAGATGATTTTGAGAGGCACGACCCCGACGAAGAAGCCCGGCCCGGACATTCCAGAGATAGTCGCCTTTCCCAGACAAAGCGCTGTCATCTTCAAAGAGTAGTCTAACTGACCGACGAAGAAGGAGTAAGAAAGAAAAAAGGAAGAACTGAACACTTGTTGTAGATGTTTGTGATAGGAATTTGCGAGTAGTAACATTTCTTTAAGTGTAGTGTAAATTTTTAATTTTTGTTCGTATATATATATATATATATATGTGTGTGTGTGTGTGTGTGTGTGTGTGTGTGTGTGAGAGGGGGGGGTAAAAATAGAGAAAGAATACGTACTTCCGGTACAATCAGCGTCTGTAATACATTGCGGAGAGCATCTTGGTACTTGAGGTGGATAGTACCTGGGTTGTTCATAAAACCAAAAATAATCCGGAACGAACCATGGGTAATGAAAGTGCAAAGATTCTGGAGATTCCGAAGATTTTGGATCACCTTTCTTTTTCAGCGGATGCGGACCAAGGTTCCAACCACTGTATGGCGGTGCGCAGACACCAAATTTTTCTGTAAAAATCAGTGAACCGTCATTAAGTTTTATATAGGGCCATCATTCAATAAATAAGAGGATTTAAAAAAAAAGCAAAATGATATTTTTTTAGAATTTTTCTATCATTTTTTTAAATATAAATTTTCTGCATTGTTTGGGATTGCTTTATAGAAAAAACTAGAAGCGGCTACTCAGCGTCGCTTGGGTAGAGGTAGGTAAAAATTAGTCTCGCAGATCCATTATTTTTGAATCGAGAGTTGGATCCTCACAGGACGCCCCATTAAAATCCCTATGTAAAAAAGAATTTGCATTGATCCAGACACTCTGAAAAGAAAAATTAATGTCTCCTATTTAGAATATTAAATGCCCCCCCCCAATCTCTCTCTCTCTCTCTCTCTCTCTCTCTATATATATATATATATATATATATATATATATATATATATATATTGTGACACCTTATCGGTACGTGCACTAGTGCGCATATCGGTAAAACCGACGAACGGTTCAATTTAAAGGATAAATTTGTAAATGGGTGGGCGAGCAGTTTTCAAAATTTGACTTAACCCTTGTGTGTTCACATTCCTTAATCCCACCCTGCACGATCGTTGAGAAGGTTACCCCTACCCCTCCTCCGAGGTGAACTTGTTTCTATGACAACAAGCAGAGTCCTGACCTCACCGCGACCCAGAAGTTCACTGTGATTTTGGCGCCAAGAAATCGGTACCAAGAAAGTGACACAGTTTTGAAATCCAGCCTACGAAACAGGACGTGATTTTTGACAGATTGTAAAACCAGTGGATTTCATTTTTTTTTTTTTATATAAGGATTCCACCGATGAGAAAAAAAGATTTTGAATAATCGTTTTATTGAAGGAACTTTGACAGACTCTAACGGCAGTGTGATTGTCGTCTCTTCCTTTTTTTAAGAGAACTTTTTCTGCGGAATTTCCAAGGGTACCGTGAGTCGAAAAAAAACAAAAAAAACAAAACATATTTTTTTCGTTGTATTTTTGATTGTTTATTGTGTATCCGTGTGTTGTTAATATATTCAGAGATCTGTATTTTTGTTGGTTGCTCGCCTGTTCTTTGATAATTATCTGTTAATATTGTTCTCCGTCTCCACATAGATTTATATACTTTATTTTCTTGTATGTTATGTGTAAAATAAATTCTTTGTTTATTTATAAAAAGTGTCACGCGTCTTCTCTCCATTCAGCATTGTCGCCTTCTATCGGTTTTCTCCTCCCTCCCACTTTCACAGGAGTACAGAGCAGTGTCTGAATTTTCCCAATCCCTTTGTATTATATTTTTTTTTATCTTTACACTGGGACCATCATCGTATATTTTTTTTTATTTCTTGTTACGTGCACGCGCTGGTCGACCCTAACGAGTGCGGGTTCGTAACAGAATTGGGGGCTCGTCCGGGATAACTATTATTTTCATTCACTGATATTCTCTATAACGCTTCATAGAGAGACCGAAGGCACAACCACTGAATTGGCGAGAAGTACGTAATCAGAATGTCGGTAGTTGACACATTTTTAGAATCTCCCACGTATGAAGGGCTTGTTAAACTGAAGAAGGATAGCGTTTTAGAGATCGGCTTGAAGTTGGAATTAGAAGTTAAGAAAGCGATGAGGAAAGCACAGTTGATCAGAATAATATCGGAGCACATGGTGGACAATGATGTCTTTGAAGAGCGCATATTAGATGACTTAGGGACGGATTCACCTAGCCTATCCCACGCGCAGGTCGAGTTGGAGAAAGCCAAAATGGAAATGGAAAAAGTCAGAATCGAGGCTGAAAAGGAGATAGAATTAGAAAAGCTTAGACTATCAAGGGAGACACGGTCAAGGGAAAGCGAGATTAGACGGACTATAAGAGAAGAAAGGCGAGACGAGTTCGATCTCGTTCAACAGGTTAGACTCGTACCAGCGTTTAACGAGACGGACGTCGAAAAATATTTCCAACACTTCGAGAAAATCGCGTCCAACCTAAAGTGGCCGCCAGAAAGCTGGACTACGCTGATACAAACAGCGCTCAGAGGGAAAGCACAAGAGGTATATGCTTCATTATCGATTGAAGATTGCGCCGACTACGACGTCGTGAAAGCAACTATATTACAGAGTTATGAAATGGTGCCCGAAGCTTATAGGCAAAGATTTCGGAGTTGCAGGAAAGATGAGAGACAGACGTATGTGGAATTCTTCAGGCAGATGGAGACGTGTTTTGATAGATGGAACATGGCTAAGGGAGTCGGCTCTGACTACGGAAAGCTTAGACAGTTAATATTAATGGAGAACTTTAAAGAACGTGTTCACGATGACCTCAAGACGTTCTTTAACGAGCGGCATATCGAGACGGCTTATTCTATGGCGATGGCTGCAGACGAGTATGCCTTAACCCATAAGCGGGACCGAACAAAAAATAACGGCCTATTTGAAGACAGTAATATGAGACCGCGAGTGACAGCTAATGCCGGAATGAGCGCGAAACCAGGTCCGATGAACATGACACGATTGCCCAACCGGAGTGGCCAGCACTATAACCTCACCCCACAACGCCCTGCATATCGACCGATGGAAAGGAGAAATAACGTTTGCCATTACTGTGGTAAGACAGGTCACCTTATAGCCCACTGTTATGCTAAAAGAGACGCCGAGTCCAAACATACGTTCCCAAATAAACCGCAGGGATTGGTTTCCTTGTGCGGGAACACCGAAGGGGAAAACGGATGTATTGTTAGAAGGGAATATAGACCATTCGTGTCAGCCGGGTGTGTTTATTCTGTAGATGACCCCACGAGGAAGAATCGAATAACAATCCTGAGAGACACCGGTGCCACACAATCCATAATTTTAGAGGACTGTTTACCGCCTAAATCGGACACAGCCACAGGCAAACTTGTGATAATTCAGGGGGTCGGAACGGTTTTCTTAGCATCCCACTTCACAGAATCTTCCTTGAGTCCAGCATGATGAGAGGACCTGTAGAAGTTGGAGTGGTCAGCAAATTACCATGGAAGGCATATCCATGTTGCTAGGGAATGACTTGGCTGGAGAGAGAGTCATACCCGCCCCAGAATGACGGTAAAACCTTGCTTGTCGGATCAAACTGAGGCGTTAGAGAAGGAATACCCTGGAATATTCCCGTCGTGTGCAGTGACTAGATCAGAGACCCGTAGGAGGACCGGAGATAAAAGAGTGTCCGAAATTACCCACTCATATTTAGACCACGAGGAGGAGTTGGACTTAACATCCCCCGAACCGTTAGTGTCGAGTTTGAAGGACATCGGAGGAGTTAAGAAGAATAGTTCTGACGCGAGAAGATCGATAGAGAACGAACAGGGGGAGGATGTCGAGATCGCGCCTCTTTTTAAGGACGCATTACCCGAAGAGGAGCTAGCCAAGGTATCGACCGGCTACTTTATCAGAAATGGAATCTTGATGAGAAAATGGCGACCTATACACACACCCGCCTCCGAGGACTGGTCGGTGGTTCACCAACTAGTGTTACCAAGGGAACGAAGGAACGAAGTGTTGAAGACAGCACATGAGGCCCCCATGGGAGGACATTTAGGCGTACGCAAAACCTTCGAGCGTATAGCGAGACAATTTTACTGGCCGGGGATCCGTAAGGATGTGGCTGAGTATTGCCGGACCTGCCACGCATGCCAGATGGTCGGAAAGCCGAATCAGAACATCCCCGTCGCCCCTCTACACCCAATCCCTGCCTTCGAGGAACCTTTCTTCCGCATCCTCGTGGATTGCGTTGGACCGCTCCCCAAGACCAAGCGTGGAAACCAATACCTATTGACTATAATGTGCGCTTCGACACGATTTCCTGAAGCGATCCCCCTCAGGAGGATATCAGCCGGGAAGATCACAGCGGCCCTCCTTAATTTCTTTTCCATGGTCGGATTGCCAAGAACTGTGCAAACGGACTAGGGATCTAATTTTATGTCCCGAGTGTTCGAGCAGTCTTTAAAATCTCTAGGTATCGAGACAGTGAAATCGAGCGCATACCACCCCCAATCCCAGGGAGCCTTGGAACGATTTCATTCGACCCTCAAAACCATGGTCCGGACCTACTGCCTCGACCACCAGAAAGACTGGGACGAAGGCATTCCTTTCCTGATTTTTGCAGCCCGAGATGCCCCACAAGAATCTTTAGGATTCAGCCCTTTTGAAATGATTTTCGGACATTCTGTAAGAGGACCTTTATCCATGTTGCGAGAGAAATGGATGCAGGACAGTCCAACGAAAGAGTCCCTTCCCGAGTATATGACTCGATTTAGAAAACGTCTATGTGAAACGAGTAAAGTGGCGAGAGAAAATCTCCGAGTAAGCCAGGACCGGATGAAAAACCGCTATGATCGAAATGCAGTCCGTAGAAGCTTTGAAATAGGAGACCAAGTGCTAGTATTATTACCCTTATGCAGTCACCCTCTCAAGGCCAAGTTCCACGGCCCATACAAGGTTCTCCGAAAGGTCAGCGACCTCGACTACATAGTTAGCACTCCTGACCGCAGAAAGGCGACACAATTGTGTCATATCAACATGATTAAACCCTATCACGAGAGAGAGAAGGAAAACCCCGTTTTGGTCGTCACTGGGCCCACATCTTCGAGTACCCACAGGGAATGTTCCAGTGAAGCCGCGGAGGACAAGAGCAACCACCCCCAGAAGTTACAGAATTCGGAAATTCTAGCCAACCTCACACCCAAGATTGAACATCTGAGCTCCAAGGAAAAGGACGATATAACCCGTCTCATAAATAACTTTCACGGCTTATTCCCAGATGTCCCCAGGCAAACGGACATCGTCCGGCACAACGTAGAAGTCGAGAACGTCATTCCAGTGAAACAACACCCGTATCGCGTCAACCCCCACAAAACCGAAATAATGCGTAAGGAGATAGAGTACATGCTTGAACACGGTTTCATTGAACCCAGCCGAAGCAGTTGGTCGTCGCCGTGCGTACTAGTGGACAAAGCAGACGGAACAGTCCGTTTCGGACTACCGTAAGGTCAACGCAGTCACTAAAACCGATTCACACCCCATCCCTAGAGTGGATGATTGTATTGACAGTATTGGGAAAGCCAAATACATCACTAAGTTGGACCTATTGAAAGGATACTGGTGTGTACCCCTGACGGAAAGAGCGAAGGAAATATCGGCCTTCGTTACCCCACACGGCCTGTATCAATACCGAGTCATGCCCTTTGGTATGAAAAATTCCCAAGCGACCTTTCAACGAATGATAAACTATTGCTTGAACGGACTACCTCACGTCACCGCTTATGTAGACGATATAGTTATCTACAATGACAGTTGGACGGAGCACATGAAATCCCTGAGCGATACATTTGGTAGACTCGAGCAGGCAAATCTCACTGTCCACATGGATAAGAGCGAATTTGGAAAGGCAGAGATTAAATACCTGGGACACAGGATCGAATATGGAAGTGTATCTCCTGACGAGGCTAAGATCCAAGGGATCCTACATGTCCCCGTGCCAACTAACACTAAAGGCTTACGGCGATTTTTGGGTATGGCCGGGTATTACAGAAAGTTCTGCCGCAATTTTTCAGACATAGCCGCCCCCCTCACTCAATTGTTGGCTAAGAAATCTAGCTTTGTATGGAATCCTTCCTGCCAGGAAGCTTTTGTAAAGATCAAGGCCATGTTGTGCAGTAACCCTGTCTTGAAAGCCCCCGTGTTCACCCGAACATTCCGTTTAGCTATTGATGCTAGCGATCACGGAATTGGCGCGGTGTTACTCCAAACAAGCGACAACGGGATTGAACACCCCGTGAGCTATTTCTCACGGAAATTCAACACCGACCAGAAGAATTATTCGACAGTCGAAAAGGAGACACTAGCCTTAGTATTGAGTTTACAACATTTCGACGTGTACGTGTCATCCTCACATCAACCCACTTTGGTATACACCGATCATAACCCCCTCACCTTCTTACACCGGATGAAGGATAAGAATAGGCGACTACTTAACTGGAGTTTGGTTTTACAAGAGTATAACTTGGACATACGACACATCCGAGGCGTGGATAATGTCTGCGCCGATGCCTTGTCTCGCACATAGTAACGCAACGTCGAGTTGCACCCGTACGATAGAAGGAAGGAGAAACTCAGACCTCACCCCCTTGCTATAATGAAAAAGAATCTGAACAACCCTTTTTCATTATTTTTTTGGTAGGGAGATGTGACACCTTATCGGTACGTGCACTAGTGCGCATATCGGTAAAACCGACGAACGGTTCAATTTAAAGGATACATTTGTAAATGGGTGGGCGAGCAGTTTTCAAAATTTGACTTAACCCTTGTGTGTTCACATTCCTTAATCCCACCCTGCACGATCGTTGAGAAGGTTACCCCTACCCCTCCTCCGAGGTGAACTTGTTGCTATGACAACAAGCAGAGTCCTGACCTCACCGCGACCCCAGAAGTTCACTGTGATTTTGGCGCCAAGAAATCGGTACCAAGAAAGTGACACAGTTTTGAAATCCAGCCTACGAAACAGGACGTGATTTTTGACAGGCGCTAACGGCAGATTGTAAAACCAGTGGATTTCATTTTTTTTTTTATATAAGGATTCCACCGATGAGAAAAAAAGATTTTGAATAATCGTTTTATTGAAGGAACTTTGACAGACTCTAACGGCAGTGTGATTGTCGTCTCTTCCTTTTTTTAAGAGAACTTTTTCTGCGGTACCGTTTTCGTTGTATTTTTGATTGTTTATTGTGTATCCGTGTGTTGTTAATATATTCAGAGATCTGTAGATAATTATCTGTTAATATTGTTCTCCGAGATTTATATACTTTATTTTCTGTATGTGTAAAATAAATTCTTTGTTTATTTATAAAAAGTGTCACACGTCTTCTCTCCATTCAGCATTGTCGCCTTCTATCGGTTTTCTCCTCCCTCCCACTTTCACAGGAGTACAGTGCAGTGTCTGAATTTTCCCAATCCCTTTGTATTATATTTTTTTATCTTCATCGTATATTTTTTATTTTATCTGGGACCATCATCGTATATTTTTTTATTTCTTGTTACGTGCACGCGCTGGTCGACCCTAACGAGTGCGGGTTCGTAACAATATATATATATATATATATATATATATATATATATATATAATATATATATATATATATATATATATATATATACTTATTTACTTTGTCATTAATTGTTTTATTTTCAGTATTTCCTCCGGACATACATACATACACAACTGTCCTTTATATATGTACTAGCAGCGGCTACCTGGCGAAGCCCGGAATAGAAGAGAAAAAACATGGTTTAATAATCGTTTGCAGATCTATTAATACTCAATAGCAAGTTCGATCCAGGATGACTCATAAAAATCACCACGTAAAAAAGATCATATTTTAATCCGGGCTGGTGGGAGGTCAGGGAATTTTTTTTCGTCAGATTAGAGGGAATGCCATCACATAATGATATAGTATGAAATTTTAATTCAATGATTAACAATATCTTTTCAGATAAGATATAAATGAGGCGATTTGTTAAATTGATATTTCAAATTAAGAAAAAAAAAATGAAAAAAATAAACTATATAAATCTTTAATTTAAATTTTTTGTAATATAACAATAAACAATTTAAAAAAATAACATTAATTCAAAGTTTAGCCGATCAAATATCAAATTATTATAGTAAAAAAATTGGGTTAAACTTGCAAATCGTCGTCAAAATTAAAACGGATACTTATTTGGTGGTGATCCATGACAGTTTAACTATAATGTATGAATTAACTTTTTTGTGAATTGTGTTACGGTTTAGGGCTTTGGGGATTAAGGTTGTTTTTAATTACGTATTGCTTAAAAAAACAACAACAAAACACCCCAAATTACTATACATTTAATGTTGAAAAATATATTTTTTAAACCAAGTTTAATTGAAATTATACATTGCAATACTAACACAAGCAACTGAGCCCATGGGCTAAAATTTAAATTTAAGCAAAAAAAAAAAAAAAAGAAAGAAGGTTAAATACAAATTTATACATGTAGGGGATATAATCAAGAAAATTAATTAACCATTGAAATTAATTATTGAATCCAACGGTAGACACATTAGTCTCAGTTATTTGTGTTAGTATTATGGATCACCACCAAATAAGTTTCCGTTTTAATTTTAACGACGATTTGCAAGTTTTTACCAAAAATTGAAACATACTTAAAAAAAAAAAAGAAAGAAAGAAGAATTTGAATGTGGTTAAAAGTTGGATATCAAATTACATTACTGATTTTTGAACAAATACAGAATAGCACGCAAGAGATAATATCATTTGAATCTCATTTTACGTGTAAATAACATTAGATTACGGAAACTCCCGAAGTACGTCTAAAATGTTTCGGGTATTTCCGTGAAATGTAATACATTTTGCACGTAATCTAATATTATCTTTTTTGTGCTATTCTGCATTAGTAAGCTGCTTTTATTTCTATATTTAATATTAGAATAAACCAATTAACGTGATTATTTTATAAAAATAACATGACTAACATGAAAATAAAAATGAATAAAAAAAAAAATAATGATCGTTTCAGGTTTGTTTAATCTAGGTATACCCCCCAAAAATCGTTTGCTACGTTTTTAAAAACGAATTAAAATTAATTAAATCTATTATTTAAGGTCAAACTTTTGTCTAAATCGATAAGTAGTAACATAATGACCATCATTAAAAGAAGAAAAATATCATTACACATGCAGTTTATTTTTAATAGATTTAAAACGATTTATTTTGGTCAATTTCGACGCGATCCGCCATTTTGGCTATTTTTCAAAGGCGCTTGTTTACAATTTTAATATAACATTCGCGATTGCACAAAAATTTACCAAAAATCTGGTAATTATCCGATTTTAATGAAATTTTCAGTATTGATTTATCAATTAATGAATTTTATAATGCATCAGTTATTTTATTTCAAAACTTTAATTTAGTATTTTTGCTATGAAAAATTAATATATAAAATTCATTTAAAATATAAAAAGCCTGATGTTAAGTTTAAAATGTTATATTTTTAGATTCTAAAAATAAATATCTATTTAATGCAAACCTTATTTTATTACATCAAAGTATATTTTTTGAAGAAAAACTCGATTGAAAATGTACCCCCCCCCCTTTTTAAGCAGAAAAAATATCGATGTATAATTTTTTCTTTTATAAGATAATAGCCAATTGAATAATTATCGAAATGAGTAAAAAAGAAATCTCCAAAAAATTAATTATCTATTATTTTTTTACATTTTATTTTTCGATTTTCGGTACTTATTTTCTCATAGAAAAGCCACCGTCAAATTTTTTGTTGTTGTTTCTATTCATGACTTCGTCTTTTATCTCTTTATTTATACTGTAATTAGAAAACTATTTGACCAACTTGAAAAGAAATGTTACGCCCCCAACATAAGGGGGGGGGGTCAAAATTAAGTGACCTGAAAAAAATGAGAAAGTTTTGAAATAAAATAAATAATGCATTATAAAAGTCATTAATTGATGAATAAACACTGAAAATTTCATTAAAATCCGATAATTCCCTGATATTTGGTAAATTATTTTCTGTAGGGAGGGGCTAAAGTCATTTTGTCAAAAACGCAGAAAGGCCTCATTTTGGGTATACCTAGTTTAATCACACATAACTCACCGTAATTTCAAAAGTGTAACTAGGTGACTAATTCTTAAACTGTCCATTAAAATTGTATAATTAAAAAAAAAGAAAGAAAAAAGATTAAATAAACGATTATTTATCCTGTACAATGAAATATTTACTACAACTTTTAATCAGTAAAAGTGAAGATTTAACATGAAAAAAAAAAAGAAAAGAAAAGCTTCCGTTATTCATTTTGTTTACTTTTTAGAACGCCGAAAAATGGCAGTATCATTTTAACGTTAAATTATAATGCTGTTTAATTTTTAGATGTATTCGAAAATATAAATCAAATCTTCATTATTTTTGCTCTAAAACCGAGCCCTGGTGATATTTAATGCGTATAACATTTACTTTGTCGTCAATTGTTTCATTTCCGAAGTTTCCTCCAGACATACAGATTCACGCAAGTGCCCTTTATATATATATATATATATATATATATATATATAGAGAGAGAGAGAGAGAGAGAGAGAGAGAGAGAGAGATTGATCAGGTTTCCAATAAGCACCATAGCTTCTCAAGCTAATGTAAGGTTCACATTTTAACTCGTCACTGGTAACTTTCGTTTCAAACATTTGTTTTTGGAATTTGGTGTTTAAGCAAACGAGTCTGTTTTCAAGGGAGAACTCAGCTAGGAGATCGCCGTTTCTGTTTGAGGTGTTGTGTAAGCTAAATCTATTGTTTTCGGTTTTTCCTATCTGTGCATTCATGTCTCCTCCAATGATCAATACATTATGTTTGGGGGGTGTCTGCATAGCGAAGATAGCCCATTGTAAAATGTTTCTATATCTGTTTCATCACTGACATTTGTGGGGCTGTAACACGATACTACAGTAATGCACGGGTTGCCATTAAACGTAGCACTCATGATTCTGCGTTGGATTTTTTTCTATGCTATTAAGTGATTTTAGTGCTCGAGGACTGAGAAGCATTCCTACGTCTCCTATTGTGGCATTGACGGAGTTTTTTCCATGCCGATGCTGACATAAATGTCCAGCCATTTCCAGTTTTATGGTATTTTAGTTCTACATCACCATGGTTAAATCTGTGTTCTTGCACACATATGATATCTATATTTTTTTCGGCTGCGGACGCTGTAAGTTCAGGGAGTTTTCAGTGTTCTAACGTTAAATGTTGCTATCTTCAATAATTTTTTACATCTAAGTAGGTTTGTATTGGTTTCGGGTTCTATGTCTGTCTTATTAGATATTGTGGTTAGGTTTATGTTTTCCGTAGAGTGTGTGTCTTGTTTGTCTGTGTTGAGAGTGTTGTATAAGCAAAAGTCGAAATCTACCGATTCACTAATAAAAGATACATACACTCGCCAACAAAACAAACATAAGGCAGAGACCACAAAATCGGAAGTGTCCTCTCTCGTTACCTAAAACCGAATGACCATTTTAACACATATCTGCGCATGGGCTCCGATCGGGAGTTCCGCTTTGATAGTCAATTCCTAAAATTAAATAAAAATAAAAAAAGTGGTAAATAAAATTCGCATTATCATCCAATGAAAGCGATTCCCGGGTGAAGTGAAAATAACTTCAATTGATCCAACTTGGGACCGCCGTTCTCTATAAATGGCCAACTTTGAAGGGCAGCCGACAGAGAGGTCCCGGGCGTCAATTCGAATACACGCTCGCAAGCGAAATCAACATCACAGGCGGCGATTCCTACACCACCCATTTACCCAAACCTGACCTCACAAGGCAGTCAAATCAACAAGCGAACATTTCTACATCATTCGTTGATACAAAAACGCGACTACTAAAACACAATATTCTGCCTAGAACAACAACAACAACAGATTATACCGACTGAAACGAGGAAATTCCATTTTGTTCAGCAACCGCTAACGAATCTAAAACAATCAAGACTCGACCCACCTACCCAACTGCAACTGACTCGGCCACCTGACACTCACTGACTTTTATTCAAGACACGAAAGAAGCGAACATTTCTATATCACTCGACGATACAAAAAATTCTACCACTAAAACACAATATTCGGCCTACATCACCACCCCGCTACCACAGTTACGCTGGACATTTTACGGACTTAATATCCACCCACAACTATCACCAAATTTATCCTGTAATTCTCATTTCTATCCTTTCACCGTTCTCATGTTGTTTTTCTTAATACAATTTTAAAACTTAAAATCTGTGTTTTGTTCTTTTCCTCATCACCATACGCTTGCATCCTAATATGGTTTATAACAAGAGTGTGTGGTTTAAGTGTGTGGTGCATTTGGAGCTCCGTAGGTAATTTATCGGACACTGGGCCAGAGCTCGAGCCTCAGCAGAATGCGTACTTTTAGTGATTGCAGGAAGCACGATGCTGCATGATTCTTTGGCTTTGTGTACTGTCATGAATAGTTTCGGTTGGGTCGAGGTCATAGATATCTATCTGTAGCTGTGGAGTTAACTCATCAATAGGCGCTGGTCTTATATATATATATATATATATATATATATATATAGTATGAACAAAAAGTAATAAGATAATCAGGAATATTTCTTGTATGTTGTTTATTCTCAATTAGTTTCGACCTTAGGTCATCGTCAGGAGAAAATTTCTTATTTGAAGAAATTGTTTATAGAATTTTAGAAAGGGAGCATTATAGAATAACTATAAAAGTTGAAGTGTTTTTGAGGGTTTGACATGCTATCAAAATCTAATATATGTTATAAATTAAATAATTACTTCCCCTTGACTACCTAAAATTAATTCTGAATTATCTGCCCTTCCCGCTAGGGGATAAGGTAAACATTACAACAGACGATATTTGTACAAGCAGACGCACATCATTGTTTGGTATTAAAATTGTTGTGAAAAGTTACGAGAATAGAAGCAAGAAATACGAGAAAGATTAACCGTTAAAATAGGTTTTAATACCAAACAATGATGATGGCAGCAGCCTCTTTTTCAACGGCATGGTGCTTGATTTCATTAGCGTGTAATGTTCGAGAAAAGAATGCTACTGGTCGGCCTTGTTGATTTAAAGTGGCTGCTATGCAATAATGGCTAGCATCTGTTTCCACTTCGAATTCCTTATCGGGATCGACGGTCACAAGGGTAGCATCTTTTAAGTCATTTTTTCAGTATTTCAAAGGAGTGTAGTACTGGCGGAGGCAGTGGAAATTTTTCGTTGTGGTTCAGTAGAAGTATCTTTTTTGAGAAGTTTTCGATGAATTTACTATAGTATGAAAACATTCCTATTATTCGCCTTTGGGATTTTTGATTCATAGGTGGGGGCATTTCAGTAGAGGTTTCAGTCTATTATAGTCGGGCGATATTTGATTGTTTTGGATAGTGTACCCAAGTAATGTAATTGAATTAGTTGAAATGATGCTTTTACTATCGTTAAGTGTAATGTTATATTTTCTAGCTATTTCGTAGAATTTTTGAAGGTTGTAGTCGTGTTGTTCTTGTGTTTTCCCACATATGGTGACATTATCTACAAAGACGAATATGTCAGTTAACTCTTCCTTGTCTATAATGCTGTCAATGCTTCTCTGGAAAGCACTTACTCCATTAGTAATACCAAAGGGGAGACGTGTAAATTGGTATAGTTTACCACATACCTCAAATGCAGTGTATTTACGATCTTTGTCGCTGATAGGTATCTGATGATATGCGGATTTAAGGTCAAGTGTAGTAAAGACGTTGTATTGGGCTATATCTTCCACCATTTTTGAAATATTCGGCATTGGATAAGCATCTAGTTCCGTAAATCTATTTATGGTATCGCTGTAATCGATTACCATTCTTTTTTGTGGTTTTCGTTTGCAGTTACTAGCACTTGGGCTCGCCATGGAGAAATTGGGGTTCTATTATGTTTTCTTTTAACATTCTCGCAGTTTCTTCTTTGATAAATTTAGTATCGGCGACCGTATATCGACGTGACTTAGTGGCAATGGGAGTTGTCTTTATGGATAGATGAGAAAAGAGAGGTGGTGGTGGAACTTTCATAGGCTGGAAATGATTGCTGTTTGTTAGTGCTCCTATAATAAGTTCGTCCCGGGTCCATTAAATTTCAGTGTTACTTTGCCGTATTTTTTAAGGATGTCCTTTCCTATGACAACGTCGATAAATAGATCTTTGATCACCTCCACCATCATGCCAGAATGCGTCTCGTCATTAATAGATACATCAACTATTGTTTCACCAACAATTTGTGCATGTTGGTTAGGATCTGCCAGAGCTATTTTCTTTTGTTTTGGTATAATAAACAGGTTTAATTTTTTAGCGATACTCTTGTTAATGAATGTACCCACACTACCGGAGTCTATCATTGCATTTATGATTTTCCCATTAATTTTACACTTTGTTAGTGTTACATCTTTTGCTTTGGTTCTTAGTCAAGCGAGCTCCGGGGGGTCAGTATCATAAAGTGCAGCCGTCACTACACTAGACCTACAGACTTTGGCCCAATGACCTCTTTTGTTACATTTTTTGCATTCGGCATTACGGGCCGGATATAGGTAGCGCGGATGACGTGGGTTTCCACAGAAGTAGCAAGTATTCTGGGTATTTTGTTTTATCATCGCTAAGTTGTCAACTTTTTCTTCTGGAGGAAGAATGGAGGCGGTAAATCTCTTACCTTGTTCATACTCCTCTGCTTGTTTCTCTGCCGTTTCAAATGACCTGGCTAGATCTTTTGCCTCTTGATACGACAAGAAGGGCTTCTCGAGCAGTCGTTGTCTTATGGCCGTCGAATTAATGCCATGAATAAATGCGTCTCGCATATACTCTTGTTTGCTTTCTTCAGCTGTTACAGCTCGGAAGTTGCAGGCTTTTGCAATTTGAATTTGAATTGGGACAGTTCAATGCGCCAACGGCATATTTTATCGTTTTTAATTTTTGATTTTCTCGTGTTGTCGAACATGTAGCTAATGCTCTTTTGGTCTGTAATGATTTTGAATGATCTGCCATAGTTGAGGCCCTACGAAAATGGCGACATTTCTTACTTGGCAGATCATTCAAAATCATTACAGACCAAAAGGGCATTAGCTACATGTTCGACAACACGAGAAAATCAAAAATTAAAAACGATAAAATATGCCGTTGGCGCATTGAACTGTCCCAATTCAAATTCAGCATCACATATCGTCCAGGAACGGAAAATCCTGTTGCCGATGCATTTTCTCGTATCTCTGCTCTCACTCACACTTTGCAAGATCTTCGCGATCTACACACCCAGCTCTGCCACCCTGGAGTTACACGTCTCTTCCATTTTACCAGGACAAGAAATCTTCCTTTCTCACTGGATCAAATAAAAGGTATAACCAACTCCTGCACGTCCTGTCAGTATTTGAAACCAAAATTCATAACTGGTGGAAAAGGAACACTCATAAAAGCCATACTACCTTTTCAACGACTGAATATCGACTTCAAAGGCCCACTACCAACATCTATACATGGTAACAAATATCTACTTACAATTATAGATGAGTTCTCTCGCTTCCCATTTGCCTTCCCTTGTAAAGATATGACAAGTAAAACTGTTACCCACTGTCTAAACCAACTGTTTTCGATCTTTGGTATGCCTGATATGATACACACTGATAGGGCAACAGATTTCCTTTCGGAGGAAACTACAAACTATTTACATAAAAAAG
>CM042157.1:48335093-48380093 GCA_023376005.1 Doryteuthis pealeii | reverse complement strand
ATTAATAACCGTCATGGGCATTGGAACTCGAAGTAAAAGTCACCATGGAGATGGTCTCGGACAAGAACAATCATATTTACGGTAGGTTATTTATCTACAACGTTTTCAGATTTTTAAAAATTTATTTTTAATTTGAACCTAGAAAAGAAAAAACGAAGAAAAAAACCCAGAAAACAAACTCTTAACAACATCCGTAGTAGCTATCTACCGCCATTTTACACTGTCAACAATGTTTCGTTTGGAAAAAAGAATTGAAAAAAAGAACACGATGCATCATTTTTAAGATTTTAATTTCTCATTTTATCCTTTTTCTATCATTCTGTCTGTCTATTCTGCTTTTTTAGAGATTGATCGCTTTAAAAAGGAGCTAAAGTAAGTGACAAAGTGTCTGTTGATTCATTACTTTCCCAGTTGTGCTTTAATTGTTTATTATCAATAAATGATCAGTTGTTTTGTTTTTGTGTAAATCTTTCTTTGTTTTACCTTTCCTTCCTTTATTCAAACATACCTATTTCAAGCGATACACCTTAAATCGGTAACACTTTTATTATTCATTATTCACACTAAACAGAGGGGAACACTTTCTTCTTAAAAATAAAATTCTTGGGGGTAGCCATTTTGGATATTAAACCTGCGTTAGTCCCCTGTAGTTTATTTTTATCACTAAGTACCACCAATTTTCCTTGTGAAATTTACCTCTCCTATATTTAACACTATGAAACTTGCATAAGGTTAATATTATCTTGGAAATCTTTTGTCCATTCAAAAGAAGAAACATTAAAAAAAACTCCTGATAATTTCTTTTTAATTTTCAGCTCAAGGAAATAATGAAAATTATGAACGAAAAACAATGTTTACATTTTTGCCCCGTTAAATCAATTGAAATTTAACGTAGCCAAAAACAAGTTATGACTTTTAGAAAATTCTATGAAAAATAAATTAATGGTTCGATTTTCACGAAAATTTCCAGAATTGCTTACCTTTTGATGAAAATATGTCTAAAATATTTTTTTCCAAAAATATATTATGGGAAATATTTTTTACGAGGTCTGCCCCCCTATTTTATTTTATGAAATATGAAAAAATAAACCGACAAAAAACGATATTTTAAAAGAAAAAGTTCAAAAATATTTACGTTTCTTCATTCAATATGACCTAAACTGATCACGTGATCTATTTTGGTGGTACCTGTTTATTACCCTACTTTTTAAAAAAAATGCTCATAATTCCCAGCTGCTTCCTTGATTATTTCGTAACTGGTAATAAAGTGGCAAGGGGAAAAAGTCACAATTTTGATTGGGAAGAAAGTCACGATTAATTTATGGTGTCATGTTAGGGTTAAGTTTTTGTAGAGAAATATTTGTTTAATTCAAATGAGACGTAAGGTATTTATCGTGTAAAACTTTTTGGTTTAAGATTCTTTTTTTCTAATGGCTTTTTTTTTTTTTTTTTTTTTTTTTACCTGGATTCGATTATTTTTCTCTAATACTCTCCTGAACATGTAGATTAGACCTGGTTCAGCTGCATTTGAATATAAGTGTTATTCTTTCCTTTTGGTGTGCATGGCATAACATGTTTATTAGGTACCCCCAAAATAGGTCACGTGATCAGTTTAGGTCATATTGAAGGAAGAAACGTAAATATTTTTCAACTTTTTCTTTTAAAATATCGCAAAAAAGAAATAACGAACATAAAGAAAAACTGTTGATTCAATGATCAGCTTATCCAGTTGGGGAAAAATTACTCATCATTATCGTGAAAAATAAGTAAACAGTCCGTTTATTTACAACACGGTCAGTTTCTTTATTGATATTTTTTAGCAGAATTCTGTATTCATGGTTCTTTTACTAAAAAAAACTTTGGCATTGAGACTTATAAAAATCTTATGATATAATTATTCACTCTTATCTTTATAGAAAAAAGTAAAAATCGGTTTTTGCCGGTTCATTTTTTCATATTTCATAAAATAAAATGGAGGGGGGGGGATCTTATGTTATTTTTCATATTGATTATCATCGTGCATATATAAAAAAAAAAAAAAAACGTGATCTGTTTCTGTATCTGTTTTTTTTTTTTTTTTTTTTTTTTTTCAATAATCAATTTTATTATATAAATAAATAACAACGAGCTACAAGGTTGCAGAATTCAAGGTGGTAAAGACTGGATTTATTACCAAGTGTCTGAGGTACCCCTCGAGGGGAATGTTGACTGAATCTAAGCAATTTTTAAAATCGCCACACAGGTGGCTTGCTTCCTGCCTGGTACCCCACATTAAAAAAGAACCTTGTGTCTATTTTAGCTTGGTGGGAAGCCAAAAAATAAAAAACATTTTTTAAATCAGTGACTGTAGAGATATACTGAAGCAGCTGTATATTTTACATAATAGTAATACTCTATGCATTTTTTATTGGTGTGTGAACACCCCATCAGACCAACCATATTTGAATGACATAGCAGACTAACACAGGGTTAATAAATATGATAGTGTTGGGTCAGTAAAATGGTAATTCTGGGTGGACATAAGTCCAAATGGGTTATCTTCCCTTGCTGTGGTTGTTCACCAATAGGTGGCGAGAGTTGTAGGCAGAAGCTGGGAATTCTGAATTCTTTCTCTTTTCTTTCGGGCAGCAACAACTATACATAGCATAAACACATGTTGTCAATATCCTTTGAGTAGGGGGGGGCTTTGCCCCCAACCAGCTACCAGTTAGTGACATTCCTTACAACACAAGTCCTGCACCTACTTTCTTTGTGCATTTTCCATATATTTGTCCTGAATGTATTTTCTGTCTGCTCACGGAATAAAGCCTGTTATTATTCTACAACTTTGTCAGAATATTTTATGTACACACATGTACCCTCGTTGGAAAGTTACTTTAAGCCTTCCAACTTTAATATAAGAACTTTACATGTTATGATAGTTTTTAACAATTTATACCAAGTAAAATAATCTTTTAACCTATGATAACAAAAACCGTCCACATGTTTTTACTATTATAATTACCTACTTTTATTTTGTGTGGGGATGATTTCCTTGCAGAGTGACAGATGACAGCAGTACAAACGAGAAAGGTACATCAACAAGTGGTAATGATGATAGCAACCAAACAAATAATTCTGCAAACAGCCAAAATCCTGTTACCTTGTCCACCAACCCAAATGTCAGTGAAAGACGTATCAGTAAACAGTCCAAGGTAGATTTACAGCAACAAAATAGTGAAGATACCGCAGGGTCATCTGGTTGTGTCATCCCCACCACAGCTGCTATCGTCACCTCAACCACAGATACTTCTGGAAATACAGGAACCAATTCCTCCAGTGCCAATATTGCTACAGGCAACAACATTTCAAACAACACCAGTATGATTTTAGTTACGAGAACCCGAGGAGTTAAAAGACCTAAAAGGGAACCTAGTCCACCAGGATCTCCGGTGAAAAAAGTTGGTTAGTATGTTTTTGTTTTTTTCTAATTGATTTTGGTGTATTTTATTCCAAATGTCCTGGGCCCTACTTTTGGGTCCTTAGCCAAACTCATCATTGGGCCTCAAATGTATACAAATGTTGACATGTTTCAGTCTCCAATATATATATATATATATATATATACATACAAAGGAATGTTGTGGTACATATGTGTTTTATAACTCCGAAAAGAGATGTCATTCAGATTTGAAATCTCACATAAACTTTCATAAGTTTATAATTAAGAAACATGCAAAATTTGTTTTTTGATTTTTACTAATTACGTGAAATAATTCAATCAATTTCTAGAACTCTTCACAGTAAGGAAAAATAAAGTAAGGAAAAATCGGGACAAAAAGGAAATAAATTAAACTCATGAATATTTACCACGTACCCCACATGTACGGTTTAGGCACAAGGCCCTATTAATGTGGGACCACCCACGAACCGAAGCTCATGGGAGGCAGGTGCAAAAGATGCTTTGATCCCATCAGCATTCCCCCTCGAGGATGGAGGCCTCAGATACCAGGCAATAAACCCAGCCCTGCCCCTTTAAATCAAGGGAGCAGGTGTTGACTGGGGAGGATGGTGTTAGCTTACACGGTCCAGGGCCAAAGCCACTGGAACCTGGCTCCATAGAACGACTGATGCATTTCATAACTTTAACTCAACAAGTTAGTTACCAACAATTTTCCGTGTTGATTAATTAATGAATGTATTTTATAATCATCAGTTAATTTATTTAGAAAGTTTCTGTTTTTTTTGGGGGGGGGTTTCAGGTTACCCAACTTTGACCCCCCCCCTTATTTTTGGGGCGCAAAATATCGGTGGGGTTATATATAATTGAAACTAATTACAGTATAAATAAAAAGACAAAAGAACAAAGGTGTGAATAGAAAAAAAAAATTAAGAGTGATTTCTGTAGACAATAAGTACTGAAAATCTAAAAATTAAATGTAAAAAAAAATTCTTTTTTTTTTAAATTTTTTTTTATTCTGTTGTTTATGAAATATAATTTCCTTTTAGATAATCAGTGAAAAATTTATACATCGGTATTTGTTCTGTTTAAAAGGTTGGAGGGCCTAACTTTTAAACTGAGATTTATTAATTATTACCTCACCCAATTAAAGTAAGCTTGTTACTAAATAAATATTTGGTTTTAGAATCTAAAAATATGAATTTTAAATTTTAAAATTATGCAAATTATATTTTAAATGAATTTTATCTATTAATTAGTTATATAAATTGTTCTAGACGCTACCATGGTTTACAGTTACAGTAATATTTATTTTAAAGAATTTTGATTTTTATTTCCATTGAATCAGTTCGATTGAAACAATTCAGAAATTTAAAAGAAATGTAAGTTCATTTCTTTATTTTTCTTTATTTTTAATTAAAACATTCATTGAAATTCAAAATAAATTAATTTTAATACAAAGACATAGCCCTAAATAACATGAGTGTTATTAGTCCCCAAAACCTGAAAGAAATCTGCAAGTTTTTAAATAAAATAACTGGTGCATTATAAAATTCATTGATTAATGTAGCATTCCCAGTTAATTTTTTTATTTGAGGTTATTGTTATTTAATCATGTTAGTTATATAGAGCTTTGTAAATGGAGTTTAAAACTGTTTGAATTATACAAATATCCCCAGTGGTTCAAAAGTTATGAGAATTTAAAGCCCCGAAATTTGGGTAAAAAATTGGACATGATTTTGATAAAAAAAAATCTGTCAATTCATGGACCATTTCAGAACAAGAAAATCAGTAATTACTTCACCATTTCTTTATTTTTGAAGCAATTTTGATAAAACTTTGCATTCTTATGTAAAATTCTATGTTCTTTCTGATTCTGTGATTAAAAAAAAAAATTGGTGATATAAAAAAAAATCATCCCTACTTAATAAAATGAATTCAACTAATGCCAAAGTATTAATTGTAAAAAGAAAACTTAATTTTATGCAGAACTTAAAAAAAAAAATCAGGAAAATGCTGCAAACAGATTTTTGTTCGCTTTCCTAATACTATTTTAAATTAAAAAAAAAAAAAAAAAAAAAGAATGAAATTGTAATACGAAACATCTTGCATTCTTAATTATTGTCCGTCTATCCCAAGTAATGGTCAAAGGGGAGGGTTGCATATCATTGACTGTTCAGCCACCTGGATTCCATAAAAGTTGCTAGTGGTTTGTTCACGGGAGAAACAATTCATTTGCCTCTTGAATCCATGCAGGTCAACTTCACAACTTGAACAAAACCTTTTTTATTTTTTATCCTTTTTTTTTAAATAAATTCTTAGTGCATAATTATATATTTTTTTTCTTTTTACCTAAAGAAGTTAAAACTTCAACTCCAGAAGCCAAGAAAAGACAGTGGGAATTGTGGACCGTGGACGAGAAAAGCACTTTTTTCCAAGCTTTAAATGAGGTAAAAGATTATTCCATAAAAATTGAATCTCCATTTTTAAGTTATGTTTTTTTTATGTGGCTAATTTATGTTACACTTTTATGTTGCCCAATTTGTATATTGACCCTTTTAGGTTGCCCAATTTGTATATTGACCCTTTTAGGTTGCCCAAATTTGTATATTGACCCTTTTAGGTTGCCCTTGTATATTGACCTTTTAGGTTGCCCAATTTGTATATTGACCCTTTTATTTGTATATTTTTAGGTTGCCCAATTTGTATATTGCCCTTTTAGGTTGCCCAATTTGTATATTGACCCTTTTAGGTTGCCCAATTTGTATATTACCCTTTTAGGTTGCCCAATTTGTATATTGACCCTTTTAGGTTGCCCAATTGTATATTGACCCTTTTAGTTGCCCAATTTGTATATTGACCCTTTTATGTTGCCCAATTTGTATATTGCCTTTTAGGTTGCCCAATTTGTATATTGCCCTTTTATGTTGCCCAATTTGTATATTGACCCTTTTAGGTTGCCAATTTGTGTGGGTAATTTGTGTTGTTCTTTTTAAGTTTCTAACTTTGTGTTACCTTTTTGAAGCTAGCTAATGCTATTTAAGATAGCTATCAAACATTATACAGTTTTGATTTTCTCAGTGATAGCCTGTTGCTATGTTACAATGCCACATATCCTTGTTGGGTATATACACAATAGTTCTTATGATAGAGACAGTAGAGGTATCAGAGAGATATAGACAGATAGATATAACCTACTTGTTGTTCTTCGTCTAGTCACCATGTTGGATATTCACTTCTTCTTCTTTCTACTTTGGCCATGATTGTCTAAGTTCTTGCTTTTAGTCTTCTCTTGTTGGTTCTTCATTTTCTAAGGGCGTGCTTAATTAATTAACAAGACTTAAGGCTTTTTTTAAAAATTTTTCTCACTTTTCTAACTCAGCACACAGAGGGAGTCCAGCCAAAGTAGGACACGTCTGTCCTACATCACCTTCTGGCTGGAACCGATTACCTAACTAGTTCTCACGTGACTCGCAATATTCTTGCCTCTGAGGTCAGTTGGGGCCAGTAACCGTCACTGGTATTTATCTATTCTCTCAGAGCTCTCACTACAGGGCTTGTCAAAAGCCCTATGCCACCATACAATTATGCAACAGCTATTCAAATAATATCTATCTTTATATCATAACAGAATATTTATACCATTTTCTTAGCAGTCAATAGTGTCTACCAAATTTTTCTAACAGTTTTTGGGACTTTTAAAAATTGATGATAAAAATTTTAAACATCTGTACAATAAAATTTAAAGTAAAATTTGATGTTATGATTAAAAAATATATAAACAATCCTATCTGCATCTATTTATTTTTATTTAATTTAGGCTTGGCACAAGATCAGACATTTGGGTCACCCAGTGAGAATATAACTCACTAGAAATGGTCTGCTAACCACACTAATCAACATGGTCTTCAAGAAAATTAAACATAGGTTAAATTTGGCACAAGGCCAGAAATTTGGGGTACCTAGTGAACATCGAAATCAGGACTTAGTAGTAATTGGTCTTCAAGATGAGCTTGCTAACCATTACACACTGAGAAGATGTCCATTGAAGCCAAATCTGCTGCATAGGCCAGAGTAGGTAGCAAGAGGCATTGATCTCTATGTGAACTCAGATAAAACACAGTTCATCTGTTTAAATCAGGATAGTGCCATTGAAATCTCTGAAATTAGACCAGTTTATATACCTCAGTAGCAATATCTCATCTATTAAAAGCAATGTGAACATACACATAGGTAAGACATGGACTACTATTGACCAGGTATCAACCCTATGGAAATCTGATCTGTCTGATAAAATAAAATGTGAATTCTTTCAAGCAGTTACCATGTCAGTACTACTGTATGGTTACACCACTTGGTCTCTAATGAAATGCCTGGAGAAAAAGCTAGATGGGAACTACTCAAGGATATTGGATGCTTTTTAAAACAAATCCTGGCAACTGTACTTCACCTCCCTTATTACAAACCATTCAAGTAAGACATGCTGGGCAAGTAAGGACAAACTCATAAGTGACATTCTCCTATGGACTCCTACACATGGACACACCAGTGTTGGCCGACCAGCAGAAACTTACTTTCATCAATTCTATGCAGGCACTGGATGCTGTATAGAAGACTTCCTAAGAATAATGACCAATAGTGATGGATAGCAAGAGAGTGTCAATGGAATCTGTATTGTTGGTTCTTCTTGATAATGATGATAATACAGAAGTTTTTTTGTTGTTGTTGTTTATGGTTCATTCCTGCCAATTTCAGCTGGGGTCCGTCCTAAAGTCCTCAATTTTTTTATTATTTTTTATAGATTTCAACATTTGTTTGTATCTATAGGAGAAATAAACCCTGATAATTGCAGCACAATAAAATGCTTTAAACATATGGTCTTGGAGTGAAAGCTACTTAAACTTTGAATTTTTTGAAAATTGCTCTTTGGGTCATTTTTTTCTAAAGATTTTGGACCCTTAATTTTTCAAAGGTATCTAAGTTAAAACATTTGATTCTGACTGATTTTAAAAACACTTCTGTTTAGAGATAAGAAAAACAACCTTACCAGCTATTGTAACAAACTCTATTTCAAAATGCAAGCTTCCAAATTTGGGAAAAATTAAAAAGGTGAAAATTTTCAAAATTTCTCTAAAATTTTAAATGGTCATAAAATAATAATTAATTTTATTGCATTGCAATTTTCAGGATTTACTTTTAGCATGGATGCAAACAGTGAAATTGATTGGAATGACCCTTGTAATTATTTTGCATTAATACGTTTTAAAAGTACCATTACTTTGAAGTTGACTTATTTTTATTTCTATTAATACTTTTATTTCTTTATTTTTTTAAGTGTGGAAGAGATTTTGATGCCATTCAGAATAATTTTGCTCAGAAATATAAGAAAAAAGGAGCTCCATCAATAATGATCAAAAACAAAGAACAAGTCCGTCATTTTTATTACAGAACTTGGCATAAGATTTCTAAATACATAGAAATGAAAGATGGTAAGTTTGCCTTTGGTATGTGAAAGAAAGAAAAATGAGTCCATTATTGTTATTTATTAAGCTTACCTTAGTTTTCTACAAGACCAAATGTATGTTCAAGAATGTGGGGCTTTTTGGTCTCAAACAAAAACAATGTAACGCCCAAGGATCAAACAAAACTCTAAATATATTCAAGAAAGTATGAATATTGAAACTGACAAACCTCAATCTTTAAAAAAATATATAAGATACATCTATGAAACCAGACCATCTACTAGCATTCCCAGTCAATTAACTAAAATCAGGAGACATTGGCAAATTCCCATTGCAGTTTCTTGCATATTTCTGATCCAATCTTTAAAATATTTATGTTAGAAAGAAAATTAAAAAAATAATCTTTCTAATTATGTAATTTGTATATGCTTTTCTCCATTGAATTATTTTTCACAGTGAGTTAAAACGGCATTTTGCTTGGAATGGATGAAAATGGAAATATGAATTTCTTTTGAGACAAAATTTGACATGTTCCTTTGTTTTGCAAAATCAAGTGGCCAATCTTTATCAATTTTGGTCTAATTACTTGTAGTTATTCCCCCATGACAAACTGACCTAGAGGCATGTGCTCTGACCTGCACGCACTCGAGGGGTCAATTTTCAAAAGGCTGTCCCAGACTCTCTGTCTCCTAATAACATTTTCTTTCTCTTTTTTTTTCTCTTTCTCTTTCCCCAGAAATCAGATTCCCACTTTCTTTATTCAATTTACATTTACACTAAGCCATTCATTAAGTTACAGTTTTAAAAAAATGATATATTGTTAAAAAATAACTTTCCACTTTTAAAAGAATTTTATCTGACTTTTATTTTGAAAAATAGTATTTCTTTAAATGAGGTTTCATATTATTTGATGGTGGTGGTGGTGGTGTCACAGTAATTCTTTGACTTATTTGTATTATGTGATTTTAAAAAATGGCAGCAATGGGCAGGATTGGCCTGAATATGGCTTCTTGGTCAGGATTGGCCCGAATATGGCTTCTTGGTCAGGGCAGTTAGTCATTATTTAAGGTCTGCCTCCCCACACCGAGCGAGTTGCATTTGGATCTTGCTAACGAGAACACAGACGTGTAACAAACAAGAGGCGAGTGAGCTTTGATACAGAACTGCTAGAAAAATACTTCCTCTGGTCTAGCACTAGCAAAAAGAGGATAGACTCCCTCACTGTACAGCTGATACCGACAATAGGCCACTCCACCAACAACTTACTTTTTTTATACAAACAAATATTAGGGTTTTCTTTCTCGAATAAATTATAAAGATAAAGGTAATTTTTTTTCTCATTAACTACAGGTATTAAGAAACATGCATTGGAGGTTTATGGCTTGATTCACTATGGTGAAATGCGGAAACGCTTGGGTGGAAGTAAGTTATTTAACTTTTTCTTTTATCTTTTTAAAAAAAAATTTTATTTGTTTGTAGAAAATTAGTCTTTATCATGTATCATCTGTAAATTGTTACATTATGTTATGGGGAGATAGTATATTACATAGTTTAAGATTGTTTAAAACCAGTTCACATTGTAAAGAATTAAATGAAGAAGTAGACAGATAAATACATGTAATAATAAATGAACACACACGGCTGGGCTTCAGAAAGCTTTATTCTACTTAGAATACAGTTGCAATTTCTTGAGAGTTTATATACTTTCAGAAAATTAAAGATTTACACAAAGGGGAGGTAATAATAAAACAGAAGTAACTCAATTACTTATTACATACATTTATTTATTTATTTACCTACTTATTCATTTAACTAATTAAATGGTTAACTAACACACAGATAAAGAATCTTAGTGCTGGTAAAACCATTAGAGGATTTCCAGATAAGCTTGTGATCTATCCCTGACGGTAACTATATAGATTTATGGTGGACGGTCTTGTTAGAATAGTTCTTAGGGTTTTAAGTGCTGGTCACAGAAAAATGATATCCTGAACCAAAGTTTTTAAAAAAATAATGTTTAAGATCTGAATAAAGTACGGCAACAATTGGAATAGGGTGGTTAAAAGTGGGTTTGGCAGTCAAAGGAAAAGAAAACCAAATCTAAAGTCAAGGGTGTCAAAGTTGGCTAGAAATACAGGACTTAGTCCTAATGTATTTTTGATCTCCAAGTCAATAGGATTTCTGTTTAGTTCAGGGATGAGCCCCAAGAAAATCTGATCAAAAGGGTTCAATAGTATTTTTGCTCACTAAAACACACTATCCAATCAAAAAGTGGTAAAGTGTTTTTGCTCCTCCCATTGATTTCTGTGAATATTAGCTAACCAATTAGAAGTGTTTAAATTTATGATATTCTTCTACAAAATATGAGCTCCACAAAGGGAGACCAAGGGAGAAGACAATACTCTGAAACTACTGTCAGAAGACAGTGCCACTAAAAGAAAACTCTGGTGAAAGAACTAACACTGTCCAGACCCCCAAAGTTCTTTGGACAGTGCTAAAACCACATTTTCCACTGAAAAATAATGCTAATTAGCATAAAGCAAAAACGCAAGCTAAATTCCTCACTGTGTCTTTTCTCCTTTAACTAGTGTACAACACTTATTCTTGTTCTATTGTATATGGTTACATAATCATATTGCTATAAAAGCTCATAATTGATTGTCTCGTTCTAGTAGTTGCCAACATCTTCAGCAACTTATTCATACTAACCTCTTAACTAATGACAAAGATGCTCCAATCAAGTTGCATCAGTTCCCATTCTGTAGATCTTTTAAAACACAATGTGGACACAGAAAGCATTGACAAAGCAACCAGCTGGAAGACACATGTCATCCCAATGATAGGACCACATCATCATTATAATGTTAATCTGTTGTTTATCCTTTCTAATTTTTTGAAAGATTTAAGATATATGAAGACTGAGGCATTTTGTAGGGTCTTTTATGGGTTTTCATATAAGGATCATGGTGACTTGTGAATAGGAATGTCACCAATGTATCTCCTTGCAAGACTCCAAAGAAATCAGTGTCACCATTTTATGAGTGGACCATGTTTTGAAAGGGGGGGGGGGCAAAAAGATTTAAAAATAAATACTACTCTAATTCTCTCCCAATTGTAAGGAAAACTTCAAATAATCTCAGTCCTCAGCTTTCAATCTTCTCTTCTAACAGAACACCGTTTTTCCTCACTCGCTTTGGTTATTTTAAGTACACACAAAAACCAAACATCCGGGTGCATGTCGAACCTCGCGTCCGTCCAGTACCTAGATTGCATTTGTTTTTGCATGCGGGCGAACACGGGTTCGATCCCGGCAGGCAAGACAAAGTCTTACTCTTTTTCATTCTCCGCCACAACCATTGCTTAAAAAAAAAAAAAAACTTGATGCCTAGATACAAATGAATTAATCACATATTTCAAATCGGATTTCAATTTATTTTGCAGAATATGCTTTATTATTAAGACATGCCGTGAAATAATTATTTATTTATAATGAAAATATATCTTAAACTATTTTCTAACTTGTTTTTTTTTTAGTGTTAGCAGACAAAAACTTACATAAATTGAATGAATTTATACAAGAAGGGTAAGTGATAATCTTTTTCTTTTTTAACAGTTGAATGTATTGAAATATGATGTCAGAGCATTGTGTATTAAGACACTTGTAGTAATATTGAGGTATTCTAGTTTATATTTAATAAATACATATTTGACTGCTGCAGTTTTTCATATACAAGACATTGTTGAAAAATGTGTATAAATATATGGTTATTTGTAATATTATAACATTATATACACATATTGCTGCAAAACATCTTTATATGAAATGGACAGAATGAGTTCAAATCCTGGACAAGGCTGTTTGCATTTCACACAACACTAATACTCTTGGAAAATGGTATTCATTCAACTATTCTCCATCCAGCTATGGTTAAATAGTAGTGCAAACTGGGCTCTTTAATCTTGGTATGGCAGCTGTTTTAGTATAAGGAAAACTCGGAATTCAAACCTGTTACCACATCACTCAATAAGTCCTGAGCCTAACTAATAAAACAACTTTTAGGCAAAATTCAACTTTATTCGTCAACATAGTCTTCTTCTAGGGTGATATACTGATTCCAATACTTCTCTAACAATTTGATGCCTTTTTTGTAGAACGATTTGGCTTCAAAATACGCCTCAGTTTCTGATATCACTTCTTCATTGGAGCTAAATCACTTTCCCTGGAGCATTCTTTTGAGATCTGCAAACAGCCAGTAGTCACTGGGGGCCATATCTGGAGAATAGGGTGTGTGCGGAAGCAATTCGAAGTGCAATTCATGTAGTTTTGCCATTGTTGCGAATGACTGCATTGTCTTGGTGAAAGAGTACTTTTTTTCTTCTTCATTTGTGGCCGTTTTTTGTTTTTTTTGCGATTTCTTTCTTCAAATGCACCAATAATGCTATATAATTGCTATTGATGGTTCTTCCTTTCTCAATGAATCATACCTTGCGCATCCGAAAATATGGAGGCCAAAACCTTGCCTGCTGATGTTTGCATCTTTGGTCGCTTTGGACAGCTTTCACCTGCTGCTATCCACTCAGCTGACAGCTGATTTGATTCCGGAGTGAAGTGAAGTGGCGGATCCATGTTTCATTCATTGTCACATATTTACACAAAAACTACTTTTTGTTGCATTGAAACAGTTGGAAACAATGCTCTGAATCGTTGACGCGTTGTTGTTTTTGATCAACTGTAAGCAAATGCAGCACCCACTTTGAACACAGCTTTCTCATTGACAAATGTTCATGGAAAATGGTGAATACACTGCCTTCTGATATCTTCAATTCCTCTGCTATCTGTTGCAACTTCAATTTACAATCAGCCAAAATGAGTTTGTGGATTTTTTTGGTGTTTCCGGGACAACTGCTGAATTTGGGCGACCTGAGTGTTCAGCATCATTTGTGTTTATACGACCGCATTTAAAATCAGCATACCACCTCTTAAACATTGTTTCCAATGAAGGTGATAAACCACACTGCACTGTGAGATGCTAAGCTCGCCTGATACTCTCCAAGTGCTACTCACCAAATTTACCTGAATGGCTTGGAATCCAAGCATTTAGGCCTACCTGACCTTGCCTAATTCTTTCAACCCAAGCAATATTTTTTTAACAATTTTGGGGAAGTCTCTGGTATTTTGGCTAATGTGTTGAACTGAGACATCATTGTAAGCGAGTTTGAACTCCACTCACCCTATTATGTTCACTTTCAGTCTTTTTGGGAAAGGTATAAACCTTCTCATCCACCCCCAGCTATGGTTTAAATAGTACCACTACTGTTCTTCTACAGGGATGGCTTTGGCAAACCCGTGAATGTTGATATGCCGTTAAGCAAAGAAACAAATTGAACAATCTGGTTAATGTACTGTGATTAACTGCTTCTCATAAAGCATAAATTCCCAAATAAAGTTGCATGTTTATCTGTATGGTTTTCAAATCACACATGGAGTAAAGCAATGCACAATGTTTCGACACCTAATACCAACAACTGCTTCATTCACATGATGTATTCACCACAAACCATAGTACATACTAAATATTGCAAGTAAAATATTCTAGTAAAAATGATCTAAACTCCTTTTTTTTTCTTTTTTTTTTTTTCCCCTTTCTTTTTATAAAGACGTGCTGATATAATAACTATTACAAATGTGTTAAAATTGTTGTTTTTGATTGAACTTCATTAAAATTATATACTCATAATGCCATCTAATGACAACAACTGAATGAATTCTTTGATCAAACCAATATTTATACTTGACTTTTCATGCCAGTTCTAACTGGTAAGTCCCACTGAAGATCAAATGATAGCAAATCTTTTCAATATTTCAGATTATTTGTACATTTGGGTGCTCATATCAGATATCTGGTGGTTGTTACTGAGGAATGAGTGACAACAGGTTTCTTTAACTCTTAACATCCTCTTGAGAATTTTCAGAGCCCTATTCCTATAAGGATTTATCAATAAATGGCTAAAAATGGCCTTTTCATTTAAAGTTACCTGTTATTTCCCTTAAATCAAAGACTTCTAAATATGTTTAATATTACACTTAAACAAAGGCTATCATTTTGGGTGGATTAGGAAAACGAATGTGACTTCTGGCTGTGTAGAATGAGGTGGTATAGGATGTTAAGAGTTAAATACTCAGCACTTTCATAAGTATCCTTGCAGACTGTAGCACTGTTGTGGTTTGCACAATATCATTTCTTCCTCAAATCACCAATTCCTTTATGCCAATATATTGTGATTTTTTATTTGTTTTTTTTTGTTTTTTAATTTTTAGTATGGTACAGCTCTGACTCATGTTCCATATATTCTTTAATCATCAGGCAAGGTCCTGCTATTTTTCTGTTTTAATATTTCAGTACCTATGTAACATCCTAAAAAATAAAATCTTTTTTTGTTGTTGTAGGTCTACTTTGATCAAAATACGAAAGAAAAGTTTCCGTGTTCGAACTCCATATTGTAATGCTTTAAAGAAAATTAACAATGTAGAAGGTATGTATGTAAATATTTTAGTAATAAACAACTTGAGAAGGGATAAATAATTTTTTGTCAAACTCTGTAGTGAGAGAGGAGACTTACCTAGTAGAGCAAATCGGGTGCAAACCTTTCTGGCTTTCAAGATGAGGGAAAAAGAAAAATATGGCTTGCTTGGCACTAAAATTTGAATAAGCGTAATCTCAAAGCCAAGAGTTTGGGCAAGAGTAAATTTGCATGTATGCAAAATCATATTTAGATCACTGTGCATAAAACCAAGCACAAACCAAAAAGGAGGCAAAAAAGCTGATTGAATTGGTGAGGTGAGGTTAGTGGCAAGACTTCAGATGGTGGATGATGTACTGAGCCTGCTACCATTTGTATTTGGAGGGGGACGCACTTGCCTTCTACCTGGAGATGATGGAAAAGGACCAGCAGGACATGGATCAAATAGAAACGCGGTTGAAGGAAACCTTCACTTATGGTACCTTTGCAGCATACAGAAATCTGACTTGGGTCAGGTGCGAAGGTGAACGAGTGGATATGTATGCAAACAAGATAAGGTAGTTTGTCAGATTGGCCGGATTCAAGGGAGTTGGACTGGAGAGGATTACAAAACTAACTTTTGTCAGATGGTTTCCCGATGGTATCTCCACTGACCTCCAACCAGTGCTAAACTTGAGATCCTGCAAATGGGAGACCTTATAGCAAGAGCCAGGGTGCTAATTACCAGGGACCAAAGACCTGATGTAGCAGCAACAACAGCCATTAAAACAGTATCCCAACTAGAGGAATGTACCTCTGGTGATTCACAAGTGCCGCAGACAATTCATAAGCATGGAGGCCCCGTGTGCCAACCACTTCTTCGTCGAAGTCAATGTAATCCTGAACTCATAAATAAGAGAATACAGGGAAGAATGTGTTGCTAGTGCTGTAATGAGTTAGGCCACATATCACAAAACTATTTGGGAAATGGATTTGGGGACAAAGTATCATTGCCACCCTTACTCCCTGTCAGTCAGTAAATACAGCATTACCTGTTGAATTGGGGGTACAAATGCAATACCAATGTGCCTATGTTCCAGAGGGTAATGGTAGCACCACACCGTTAAAAGAATTACGACCAGAATTCACAATGTGAGGCATAAAGAGGACATAACACTGTTGACAGCGCCAGCCAACAGAATTTACTGGTATGAACAGTGTGTAAAAGGGTGACAACGTTTCCCCTGAAGTTGTAGATAATCCATATCAAGTAGGAGATCCTGTCTGGGTTAAAACCCTGAATGGCCAATGTGCCACCAGATTCGGCGACAGGTCGAGCATATAGTCAGCTTTCAGACCATTCTAAATCAATGTAAAAGACCTTTGCTGATGTTACGGATTACCTGTTTTTGAAGCAAACGACAGAAGTGTTATGTAGTCCGATAGTGAATCAGGGACTCTGTTGGTTTTTAGAACACAGTTGGACAGTTTTCCCTGCAACACCAGGAGGGACAATGACGGAGCCAGATGATGATGATGATGAGAGAGGAGACTTAACTTGTGGAGCAAAGTGGGTATAAATCTGATGAAGATTCATTGTGGTGTAATGTCATTTGTGTGGTGTAATGGTTATCATAGAAAATGGACACGGTGACTTGAGTTCAAATCTTAGACAAAGATATTTGTATTTCATATAGTGCTAATACCTTTTGGAAAAGTATGCATCCAATTATTCTCACTCCAGCTATGAATAAATAGCGGGCAGAGTGGGCTCTTTAACCGATCTAGGAAGTGTATGGCAACCGATCTAGGAGATGGAAAATTCTGAATTCAAACCCATAAACTCTACTAAAAAAATTGACCTTGTGTTGCATCCTGCTCGTGCAAAAGTGTTTGGTAAATACATACAAGTAGATTTTATGGTATTTTAATTTATAGTCTTTTTAATCAATAATTTTAGCATTCCCAGCACTTTTGTTGTTTTTGGTGGACCATTAATCAGTTCAACTCACAATTTCTCGCATAATTCTAGTCAAATCTTAAAATATTTATGATTAGGAAGAAAATAGGATAATCTTTCTAAATATGTAATTTGTGTTTTTATCCACTGAATTGTTTTTTACAGCAATTTAAAATGGTATTTTGCTTCAAACACCCAAAAATGCAAAAAAAAATTTTTTAAATTAGATTTTACAGGTTATTTTTTATTTTTATTTTTTTAAATGAAAGTGGCCAATCTTTATCAATATTGTTGAACACATTGTACACTCAATTAGAAGACACCTTAAATACAGGAACTTATTTTTTTATTCTCCGATGCATGGAAGCAAAAATACAATAGAGCAAAGCTGATGAAGATTTCTTCTAAAAGTATAAGATAAGCAAAAAAAGAGTACTATATCATTAATAGAACATAGTCTCAGAATTATTTTGATATATAATTTGAGAAATTTTGATCATGGTTTAATGTCAGGGTTTTTTGTCAAATTTTCAATTTGAAAAAAAAAAAAAAAAAAAATCAAATTTACTCGCTTTTGAGATAAACACACCTCTCAACATGGGAACTTATTCGGTTTAAATTGCAATTTCTAGTCCAAATTTTGAAATATTAAAGGAATTGATGTAGCACCACCACTTGAACAGGTTGATCCTGGAATTTATAGTGTAGGAGATGCAGTATGGGTAAAGATCCCGTATGATCGATATTCAACTCAGTTCAAAAAAAGAACAGTGACAGGGATCTATAGCCTACACTCGGTCCTCATCAATGAAACATCATGCCATGTCAGAGACCTCTGCCCACTTCAGAGGTCTGCCTTATTGGAAGACGACAGCAGTGATAAGGAGTCTGAGAGCGACTCAAATACACCGCTGTTTGTCGGTACAGGGCCGGATGATTTGTCTTCGGAATCAGGGGATACAGAATCTGAAGATGATATCACGAACAAGAGGGGTCCTGTGGACTCAACTGGAGAAGAAATCCACCTTTACGTAGAAGCCCATGATGAAGGTGACTGCCATCTCCCTGTCGTTTATGTGATCCAATGATCAGGAATGAGTGTGGACTTAAAGATTCCCTATCTCCAAGGTCTTAGTGTGTCTGTATATGTCTGGCCTACACAAGGGGGGGGGTGTAGTGAGTGACTCGAGATATTGAACTTCTCGTCGCAAGGAGTAGCTCGTAGGCAGACTACTGTCACCCCTGTTGTGATTAGCTCAGATGTAAGATCGTGGGGAGGGCACTTACTTATTATTTGTCCTGCCTTAACACACACAATGGTTAGTCGTGCTTTGATCTTCTTAATGTGAAGTGAGACGTATGTTTGAGCAAGTGAACTTTTGACAAATTGTGCAAGAACTACTGTGATAGTGTTGCCGGCAAAATACTGCGAGAGGGGACTTTTGTGGTTGAAGAAATTGATTATAGTGGTTGCATTTGGTCGTCACTTGAAACAAACAATTTCAGTATATTCCTTCTTTAACTTTTGCATATTTATTTAAAAAAAAAAAAAGATAAATTAAATGTATCGAATTTTCATTCCGTTGAAATTACTTTCTCTATCATTCATCCATTCATATTATTTACATTAGGTGCCTGAAAATTTTGTATTATAATTTTTGTAATTCTCAAGATTAAAGCACAAAAGAACATTTATTTATATATTTATTTTTAATTAGACTACTTAGATTTTTGTAAAAAAATTAAAAATAATCTTTTTTATCTCTAAAATAATGTACATTGCATGCAAACTAACTATAATGGTAATACCCCATTTCTTTTAATTATTTTAAAAAGTTTCACTATTAGAGCCTCAGTAGTTAAATTAAAAAAATATATCTCCATTATTTTTGATTTGGTACATCTTAAAATATATTTTAGTCATTTTCTGTCTCCACATTGTATAACAAAAGAATAACTACATTGTAATAACACCGCAATATTCAATTAGATACATTTTTTAAGTATTTTTCAGTTTCAATATATTTTTTCGTCCATGTGGTTTTGTTAGGAAAAATGTACATGCATTTTTTAAATATCCAGTCTCTTTGTGTGTGTGTGTGTATGTGTGTATATATATATATATATTAAATTTTATAGCACACCCAACAATTCAATTAAAAAATGTTTCGGTGTGTGTGTACATATATATACACACACACACAAAAACATTTTTTAATTGAATTGTTGGGTGTGCTATAAAATTTAATGTCAATTTTTTTTGTAATTCATTTTGATCATTTTTAATAAAAGGTTTTTTACTTTTTGGAACTATTTATCAAATGAGGGTCATTTTTAATTGCAATAGCTAAATATAAACAAATTCCCGTGAATTTAAAACCTGTTTTTCCAGATCATTCTTTTTTTTTTTTTTTTTTTTTTTTTTTTTTTTTAGAAATTAATACAATTTACATATACTTATGAACATTAATTTTTTGTTAGTGGATGACCAACTTGATGCTCTTAGAGGTCCTTCTTATTGTAGTTGGACTATTCATTGTGGAATGTTGTCAATAATTATATACAATATGTTCAACAAATGGTTAGAAATTTTGTATGTTCAATACACAATTTTTATGAATTTTCCATAAACTTACCTATCATTTATTATATTTTTTCTAGATCCAGTTGAAGATGATGATTCAGTGTGTCGTGTTCCAGAGAGAGTAACACTTGAACTTAACCCAAAGAATAATTCAGCCTGGTTACATGTTCAAGAAATGGCCCAAAACCCTCGATTAAGGATGACTTTGAAATCTGATCAGCATTTATCAACTGTAATGTCATTTTTACAAAAGAAATGGAAACCACCACGGCTTAAATTAGTATCCTTTCTTATTATTGTTATTATTTCACTCCTTTGTCATTATTGTTATTGTTGTTATTTCACTCCTTGTGAGTTTTTCACACCAGCATAAACTGATGGTCTTTCACTGGAGTCTGAGTGACAACAAGTCTCCTCAGGTTTCCAGGACTCTTCTGAGTATTCTAGCCAATCTCATCAATGCCATTATCAGGATGGTCTCAAATCTTCCTCTGATTTCCAGTTCCTCTAGTCTGTTTTCTAAACTTTTGGGGACCATTCCAAGTGCACCAACTATAATTGGTATCACTTTCACCCTCATATTCCAAAGTTTTTTCAATTCTCTAGCAAGGTCCAGGTATTTGTCTATCTTTTTGTTTTCTTTTATCTTCATTGCTAGAACTGCAAAATCTGCCAGTTGACAAGTTTTCTTTTTTTTGTTAATCAATACTAGGTCTGGTCATCTGGCTGGGATAAGTTGATCTGTCTCAAAGTCACAGGGAATTTCTCAAGAACAGATTCTGGTTTATGCATATACCATTTTGTTGTATGGTCAAAATTGAGTTTCTTGCACAATTCTTACTGGATCACCTTTCCAACCCAGTCAGGCCTAACCTTATATTTTCATTGTGTTAGTTTGCTGCATTCGCTTACTACCTGATTGATTGTCTCATCTGTCTCCACACACTTTACATTTGCTGTTCTATTGTGTCTTATTAATTTTTGCTTTGATATAATTTCTTCTGATGGCATTATGACTCAGTTTCAAAAGGAAAAAGTTTAATAATCTTGTGGTAAACTTAAAAAAACAAAGAAATGCTGATATCCATACTTCTTATTCTCTAAATGATAGGTTACAACATAGAGATACATACAATTTAAGTGCAGAATCAGAAAGAAGATACAATCTTACATCAGAGTGTCAAGTTTTATCAAAATTGCTCCAAAAATAAAGAAATGGTGAAGAAATTACTGAATTTCTTGTTTTGAATTGGTCCATGATTTGACATATTTTATATACAGAAATATTGAAAATAATGTTTGAATTAAAAATTGTCATTTTTTATAATGGAAGTATGTAGGGGACATAATATTCTATTCTTGTCTCGATAATTGCTGCTGCTATGAATAAGTTAGAATAAGTTCAAATCTATGCGACTATACTACTAACAACACAATAGCCAAATTAATGTTTTGTAAATTAATATTTCATTCTCCTAACTTAGATATATATCTATATTTTATCAGAAATGTATCAAAGAAAAAGTCCCACTTTTTATAATATTTCTGATAGAATTTTATTGTAAATACATTTTAACATTCTAATTTGGATTTCCCAGCTCTTTCTTTTTTTTTTAATAATATTAAGAGTTAAATCATAAGGCATCAACGAAATGTTAAATTAGTAATTTGTTTTTGTTCTAGACTAAAAATTATTACATATATGATCCTCCATAGAAAATTATGTTGGCTAATTGTTTGTGTCAAGATGCAATAACAATGTCAACAAAGATTAAGAATTTATCGCAAATTTATTTAAAATGCAAAAATTTATTATGTAACAGAAATTTCTTTTTTTTTAACATATAAACTTGGAATTGTTCTTTATATTAAACATAAAAGAAAATTACCCATTTTTTATTGACATTTTAAAATATTTTTTAACAATTTGCACCAGTGTGAAAAGTGCTTTTTTTGAGCATAGCTACTAAATTAAAAAAGCAAAACCGAAATGAAAAAATATGGCATCAAGGGGGGAAAAAAATTTAAATTGATACTGAAATCAAAATTGCCAAACCTCCCAACTCTACTATTCTATCTAATTCTTTAAACCCCCAGAAACTAAAATACAATTTAGAAGTTGATTTTGCAAATTACTTGTATTTCCAAATATGACATTTGCAAGATATTCTCTCTTGCCACATAAAATAAACACACCATAAATGCTGTCACTGCACCTGAAAACCTCAAATTAAACGACAGGTAGGTAAAAACGTAGGGAGTATTCACCTAAAGTCAGTTTTTAGTCTTTAAAGGTAATTTAGTCATAGAATTCATGACTTGAATTTTAATTTGATTTTAAACTTACGAATAAATTTTCAACTATAAATAAATACCATATTTATTAACAATAGTTATTTTAATTGTTATTGCATAAACTATCCATATTTGTTTGTCCTTGGATAAAATATTTTGGTGAGAAAAACTGAAATTTAATTATTCTTACTAATTTTAGGTACATTTTCTAGATAAAAACAAATTGGTTCTAAAAATCTTCATTTATTTTTCTTGTTTATAACAATTTTATTTCATGATTGGCTTACCAGAAAAGAAAATCCAACTTGTAACATTTAACATTAGAACAAAACTGGGAACTACTTTTTATTTTCTTGTTATTTAGTTTTGATGACTTTTGATTTACTTTTATTACAAAAAAGTATTTCTAAACATTTAACTTAAATAACTGAAACAAATAGATTTCAGACATCATGTCATATTCCCCTGCCACACTTTTTTTTATTTGAAAACATTCTATGCTAAAATATGAAATAGATTTCCTAAATGTCATATCTGTTGTAATTCCTTTTTTTCCCCATTCATTTTGTAAACAAATAGATTTCACATTTATTTTCTAAAAAATAGTCAAATGTTTTTATCATATTTTTCAATCCTTTCCTCTTAAACGTTGTGATAAAATTTAATTTTATTAAAATTTGAAAGTCCTTTTCAACTGTGTTTTCTTGGATAGGGTACCTCAGTAGTCATAGCACTACACTGAATGGTTTTAGTTTCGTAAAATATTTTGGTGTAGTTTTATGGTAAGTATGAAGAGGAAACCGAAAAAAAATTTTTTTTTTGTTTAAACCACCCATCTCATATATATATATATATATATATATATATATATATATATGGAGTTTAAATACTACTATATAAAACTTTTGTGTTATTTACTAATAGCTGTTGAATACTATTAGCAGTCTTATTGTCTTGTGTGATATGTTGTGTATGTTATGTGTATGAATACTGGTAAAATCCAATTTGGCTCAAGGTTGCATTTGTAGAGCATTTAATAAAGACTAAATGGTTAATATTTTGATCATCTGACATATTTTACTTTTTAAAACTTTATTGCCTGTTTCTGTTCTGTTTGTATAAAATCCAAAAAAATCACACTTGATAATTTCTTATTTTTCCTTGACCTTGTCTCAGAAAGAAAGTTTGAATTCATTTGATGAAACCCAAAAGCAATTGGTACTGTATCCGCATCGTTTAAGCAAGTGTTACCCAGTTGCTTTGCAGGCTATAGAAACGCAACCAAGACCAGATTTGAAACTCAATAACTATCATGCAAATATCAGAGGTAAGTTCTTCAGCTTCAATAGTAGACTGACACATTTTATAAAGGTTGAATATTGTTTAACAGCTGTTTGCATTTTTTTGATGGCCCTGTCAGTGAATATGTCTAGAATATGTTAACTGCAGATTAGAAAGAAAAAAAAAAAAACAACACACACACCAAAAATATCCTGGATATGACATTAAACTGTATCCAATGGTGAGGCACCAGTTATGGGGAAGTTACTCATTTATTGTCAATACTCCCAGGTTCACTGACTCTGAATGGTAGTAACTGTTAAGGTCCCATCTATGAGTCAAATAACTGTCTGGTTCATAATTTTAGAAGTAAACTGATTAATTCAATTGTTGTAAATAGTATTTGTTCATTCCCAATTATGTTACAGATATGCTACAACAAATTTGATAATAAAACTATTCAAGTTTAACCTTATTGTCATTATAGTTTGGCTTTAATATTTTGGGTAAAATTAATTTCATTTTGGTTTGAATGTTGTATTAAAATCTATAGAAGGGAACAGTCAGAAGAATTAGTTCTAGGCATACAGATCATCATTAATTTGTGTGTCATTCCTGGTAGTTTTATTGAAATTTTCTTTAGTTCTTTTTAGTATTTCTTTTTTACTATATTCCCTCAACAAAATGACTATTTCTTACAATATAAGAAAGGAAATCTTCCCTCGCTAAGTATAAATTAAATATATCTTTAAAAATTATTCATGCTGGGTATGAAAATAAACTTCATCTGGTTGTGAGGCTCAAGTTATGTAGCTCTGAGGGGAGTATGTAACTTTTCTCTTTCATTGCCATTACCCCCAAGTCCACCCTGATTCAGAATAGTAGTATCTATGGGTCAAATAGATTTGTTTGAGATAATCTTTATAATGATTTTGTGCTGCATGAATATGTTGGCTTTTAAGACATTGTAACTAGGTATGGAGTGTTTACCTGTTTATGATGATTGTGAACATACCCGAGTATATGATGCAAAAACCTGAGTAAAAAATTTTGCAATAAATGTGAGGGGCAATTTGGCAGCTCCAGATATTTTTGTCGTGGAAGTGATGAACTACACTGGGGTGTGAGATGCCTAGCTCACCTGATACTCTCAGATTTGTGGATTTTGAGGTCTTTAGATTTTGCAAAATGTATAAAAGGTTTGGGGTAAAGGTTTAGGGGGGAATTTTCTATATAATTAAACTCATCATCTAGATTTTGGGGGGGGGGGGCAGATATAGAGGGCCCTAAGATAAAAACCAATAAAAGTTTCTCTTTTAGTGTTGGTGTTGTGGTTCGAATAAAAGTGTATGTGGTCATTTTTACAGGTAGATTTATGGTGGATTATAAACTCTAATTTGTCATTATTTTTAATAAGTAACACATCTAAAATAAAAAAAGGTAAAGAGTTGTTGAATTCTAATTCATGCATAAACTTTATGGTAGGTTCAACTTTATTTAGTCTGTCAGTAATTTTTATTAAATTGAGTTCTTGTGGATAAATAAGCAAAATTCGTCTATGTATTCAAAGTAATAAGAATTACTAGGAATTATATACTATATTTGATGGCATATAGGACGCACTTTTTTTAAAAAATTTGGCTCAAAAAATTGCCCTGCATCTTATACATTGTAGATGAAGTTTGAGATCTCCCGTAGGCCTAGACTAATCTTCTCTATGATGCTCACTAATCCAGCTTACGTTCAGTATTTTTACCTACGCTAAACTCCATGCATCCTTATTTTATTGCTGGTATTGTTATAATCAAGCACAGCTAGACTGTTTTCAATAATATATGCTTAAATACACTGAAAACTTTCTTTCCTAAATTTGACTTGCAGAAATGGGGGTGCGTTTTATATATGGTATTTAAAAGGTCTAGATTTGAAGAATTCAAAATAAAGGCATGTGTGAACACCACTGAAAGGTGATCCCATTGGCAAACCAAATTGAACACTGATTAATAAGCAGTTATGAGCCTTTTTCTCCATACACATTTCCAACTCAAATCATTCAAAAACATCAAAATAAATACTTTTTTTTTAACATTTTGTTTTTCTAATTTCTATATATTGTCAGATTCATTTCCATATTTTACTCCCATATATATATATGTGTATACTAGCTATATGTTCCTGGCAACTGCCAGTTGCCTGGGTCATATAGTATCCTGCTAAATGTAAGTATACACTTTTTAAATCTCATATTGCTCACCATTGAATAGCAGTACATGTCACTCAATGTGCTTATTGTAAAAATGCTACAGTAGCAATTTAATTATTCTATTTTCAAACTCGTAGAATGATGAAAGAACATTGTCATGAATGAACATGCATCTTTAGAATATTTTGGGATGAAACAACACTTATTGTTTTTGTATTTTCTCATACCACACCTTTGCTCCTAGTGACCCCAAATGAATTCAAGGCTAAATATAAATACCTCCTCTGGATTCCTTGTAAAATTTACCCTAGAAAGATTTTGTTTGATCTTGGTACAAGGCTTTGTTTTTTTTTCAATTGCCTTCCCTAGACAGACAGACAGACACCACAAATATAGTATAAGATTTATGATTAAATTCCACCATCGTATGTCACACCGCCAAAAGAAAAAGAAAATACTAAAAATCAAGGAATTAACTAGATTTAATGAAATTTTCAGTGTTGATATATTAATGAATAAACAATATAATGCACCAGTTATTTTATTTGAAAACTCTTACATTTTTTCAGGTCACTTAACTTTGAACCACATATCTTTGAGGCGTAACACAGATTCACAAACAGACGTGGTTCAAAGTTAATTGACCTGAAAAAATGTAAAAGTTTTTAAATGAAATAACTAGTGCATTATATCTTTTATTCATTAATATATCAACACTGAAAATTTCATTAAATTCGGTTTATTCCTTGATTTTTTAGTTTTTTTTTTTTTCTTTTGATGGGGTGACATGATGGTGGAATTTATGTCCATTAAGTAGGATTTAACCAGATTTATTTATTTGTTTTTTGTTTGTTTTTTTGTTTTTTTTAGCACACAGAGAAAAAATGCAATCACTTAGTGGTAGTAATGAAAATTCTTCAGATGTATTAATGGCCCAATCTCCAAAATTATTGGATATCATGAAGGAAGATTGTGTTGCAACAAATTCTTTAAATGAAACTGACACTTCAATGACAGTATCTGCGAGTGATTTTGCAGATATCACTTCGGACAATGCTATGTTTCCTGATGATATGATTGGCTTAACAAACAAGGTGGGATCTGATAAACCTTTGCAAACTTCATCATTACTGTCTTCAGCGGAAGAGACAGGTTCTGAGTTGTCGACACCATGCAACCACAATCCTGATCTATCTGCAGATATTTCATCTGGCATAGCTTCAGCCTTTGCCAACACAGCCACCACCACCACCACCACCATAACCACTTCCACAGCTATCACTACTACTACCACTGCCATCTCAACTGCCAGTTCTACAGTGTCCGCTGCAGATGTCAACACTGCTGAAGATTTTGAAAAAGTAAAGAGTTCATTGCTTGAACAATCAAGAAAAGGTTGGACTTTGAAAGAAGCTGAGAACTTGACAATTGCTCAACTCTTTTTGATATTTGGTAAAGAAGAAATTATCAGGTTGGAATATGATTGGTCAAAGACATCTCCTGACTCAAAAGAGGAACTCTATGACTGTTACACAATTATTAATAGGTTACGAAGGCTTGTACATTTGGCAACAATGGAATTTACAGATTATGTTAAAGTGAAGGCACCAAAGTCAAATGAGAAGCCCAAATCTGGAAAGGTATGTATTTTTAAGGTCTCTTGTTTTGATTTTTTAAAAATCTGTGTTTCTAGGGTGAGTCAAAAGTTTTGCAATTTTTTAAGTTATTTCTTATTTTGAGTATTTTTGTGTCTGTTCAGAAGGCCAAGCTTCTGAAGGTGTTGATTGATGGTGCTTTTTGAAAGATCAAGTTCTGCCAACAATATATGAGAGCTTGTGCTTTGTTATTGTTCAACCATTTCTAGCAAAGTCTCATCTTCCACAATCGAAGGTCTCTTTGACATTAGTTTATCTTCGGGGCTGGTGTCACCTTCTTAGAAATGTATAAACCAGTTTTGTGCCAAATGTTTGTTAACAATTCCTAGCCCTTCCCCATTATTAATTTCTTTTGCCGTTACCCTTGCACTTAGTCCTTTTTTTTTTCCACAGGTAGCATAAAATGGTTCTAATTACAATTTTTTTCATCACTCATTACCAAAGGTGCAAAATAAAGAATAAAGAATTAATGTTTATATGTTATATATAAAAATAAAGAATAAACATTTCAACAATGAAAATATCAAATTAATGATATTACATGGAAACACAAATGGCCAAAAGTCATCAGTGAAAATCCAAACTTTTGACTCACCCTAGTAAATATTACTCTGAAAAGATACTTTTGCTGGATTAGCTCAGTTGGTAGAGTGTTCGGCTAGGAATCACAAGGTTCTTGGTTCGATACCAGCTCTCGACAACTCAGCGTATGAGTAGCACAGGAATCTGTGCGGTAAAGTGAGGAGCTGATGGTAGGTGTAGTGCTCCGCCTTAGATGCTAAAATAATCTCCTTGGTCTAACGCTATTGAAAAGGGGATAGACTCCATCACTGTCTGGCTAATACCAACATTAGGCCACCCCGACGACTTTACTTTTTTATTGTTACTAAGGTGACTCAAAAGATTTGCAATATTTTGGTAATATGAGGTACAATTTGTCAGAGGATGTGAAAGTGATGACCTACACTGTACTGTGAGATGCCTAGCTTGCCTGATACTCTCTCAATGTTATTTGCCAAATTTGCCTCAATGGCTTGGTGTACAGTTTTGGAATCCACGCAACCAAGTGAAATTCCTTGAACCATCTGGTTACTATACTATGATCAACTGTGCCTTCAGCTTTCAGTCAACAAATGTTTTTGGTTGCTTCTGTGGTGTTATGGCCCAGTTCAAAGTTGTAAAGCAAAAGTTCCCGAATTATGTCTGTGGCTTTTAAATCACACACAGTGAAGCAATGCACACCGAATTAGTGCACCAACTATGACAATCCTACCAACCACTGTGACTATTTTCCACAGCTTGAACTGCTTTGCTCACATGATATACACACTACAAACTAGCACATGACAAAATATTGCAAAACTTTTGGCTCAACCTAGTGTTATATTATTTTTTTTTTTCAAATTATTTTGTTTTGTATATTTTGTAATGTAATAATAAATGAAAATGTACATCTTTTTGCATTCCTAACAAAATAAGAATTTTTATTTGGAGATATTTAGAATCTGGTAATTACTGAAAAGGGGATTTTTTTAAGTTTGTAAGAAAATAGGAATTTCTATCTATTTGGAAATCCTCCAGGAAAAAATAATAAGGCACATGAGGTTTGATTTGTAATCCGATCTTTGAGTAACACTGCTCGTTGCACTCTAGAATAGTGTAGACATTCAATTTCCTTGAGTTTAATGTTTGACAGGATTTTATGGGTTTATAGTGATTGTAAGTATTTTTCAGATGGAATTCACCAAAAATGAAAATGTCTCTAGAGAAACCAATTTTCCACAATCACGGAATTGCTAATCTGAAATGGAATCTGGGATTTATAATGTAATTTATAATTATAAGAAATAAGAAATTAATCAACTGATTTTTTTAAAAAATTTTGTTTTAATTCTTTCAAAATGTATCATATGCAAATGAGATAATACTATAAAAGTAGCAAGGCAGACGGCTACTAACTTTGCCATATATACAAACGTATATACCTGAGATTAATTCACTTTATAGCAATATGGCATTGCATATAACAACCTTAAGTTCCTTAGAGGTCCCAGATTTCATCAAAACTTGGATTAGATGTTTCACAGCATTGGCTAGGGTGAAGAAGTTAAAAGACCAAGTTCAAAGTTCTCTGGAGGGGAGAACGAAATTACAGATTTATTTTTGACTTCAGCAGGATATGAAACCGTACAAAAAATATCAATGATGGTATATCCCAAAATACTGGAAAATTTGACATATGAGGAAATCTCAAATATCTTAAAGAGGAACATACGTCCAAAGAAGAAACTTATAATTGCAGAAAGAACCAAGTTTCTGGAAACCAAACAGAACTCAAATGAAACTGTGAGGCAATATTAGTATAGGTTGAAAGAAGCCATGAGATATTGCGAATTTGAAAAACTGGGTTCAAAAGTCATGGCAAAAGAAGATGAACTAATTCTTCTAAGTATTGATCTGTATATTTAATATAGCAACCCCAGTAGTTTCACTGATTGTGGTGGACATTGATAAATTTTGGCCTTAATCAGTTTAAATCACAATTTCTCACATCCAAACTTAAAGATATTTATATGGTTAGAAAGAAAAAAATAATCTTTTTAAATATGTAATTTTCATGCGTTTTTATTCATTGCATTATTTTTTATGGTGAGTTAAAATGGTATTTTGCTTTGAACAGCTGGAAATTCATACTATGAGTTTTTTCCCCAGAGTAAAATTTACACTGTGTTTTCTTTTGTAAAATCAAAGTGGCTAATCTTTATCAATATTTTACACTTAATTAGCACACACCTTAAAATACAAGCAAGAACTTGTTTTTTTTTTGTTTTTTTTTATTTTCCAACCTTTGGAAGCAAAAATATGATAGACAAAAGTTGACAGATTTTTTCAAAAAGTTTAAGATCAGAAGAAGAAAAAGAAAAGCACTATACCATTAATAGAAGATAGTCTCAGAATTATTTTCATATATAACATGTGATATTTGGATGATGCTTAACCATCAGGGGTTTTTTGTCAAGCTTTCAATTTTGGAAAAAAGCAAGTTAAAATTACAAGAAATGTAAACAAAACTCAGTGCACGCTAGACCGGCTTTGTGTAAAAACATATGTAAATAAGTATTCTATTTCTTGTATGTAATTCAACATAGGCATTTAAAAAAATATTTTTAAATTCAAAGTGATGTTATATATTTAAATTAATACTATATGTGTATACATGCTGTATTAAAATGAAAATGTTGAATAATCTTGTGGTAAACTTAAAAAAAAAACAAACAAAAAAACCCTGCTATCCATACCTCTTATTCTCTAAATAATCTGTTACAGCATAGAGATACATACAATCTGAGTGCAGAATCAGAAAGAACATACAATCTTACATAAGAATGCAAAGTTTTATCAAAATTGCTCCAAAAATAAAGAAATGGTGAAGAAATTAGTGAATTTTTTGTTTTGAATTGGTCTGTTATTTGACATATTTTTTTACCAAATCATGTCCACTTTTGTACACCCAATTTTTGGGCTTTAAATTCTTATAACTTCTGAACCACTGGGAATATTTGTATTATTCAAACAGTTCTGAACTCCATTTACTCAGCTCTATTCAACTAATATGATTAAATAACGATAACCTCAAATAAAAAAAATCAACTGGGAATGCTATTAATATGTTTAAGTATTGGGTAATTCCATGTCAAATCATCCAGAAAGAAGTAAAATTGTCACCCACCCCCTTCAATTTTTTCTTCGGTTCTGAACAAAAATCAAACTATCTTTTTGGTATAAATAATGTTCAATATATGTGAAATAATAATAGAAAAAGAAAATTGTTATAGATGCAGTGCCACATTGGGATATTGATCTTGCTATGAAGAAATCATCAATAACTTAAAATTTAAAATACTTTTTTGATAGCATTTTTGGATTCCTTGGGCAAAAATGCTTTTATAAACCAATTTTTAGGAGTAGGGAAGCTCTAGAACTCATTTTACAGACATAAATAGATTACAAAAAGTTGCCATTTTTCACGGCCTCCTCAAATTTGGAGAGCTAAAAATCAATATAACTCTGCCAATTTTTGGAATTGGAAGCTCAAATTTTATCATAATCCACACTTGGACAAAATTTCCGAAAAATTAAAGTGGCTGGATGACATGGCCTGGATGATTTGACATGGAATTCCCCTATTGTTTTTTTATTTATTGGTTCATTTCTTTTCTTTTTTTTAGCCTGTCATTTATGAATATTTTTCTATTTTTCTTTGCAGCCTAATGCTGGTTGTGAAATTTGTGAAGCTTGTGGAAAAATTTTAAACCAGTCTGATTCAAAGGCTGGAAACCCCAAATTAGTTAATAAAAATGTGAATAATAAAACCTGTTATGTTCAAAACAAAAATGAAACTGTTTGCAAAGAATCAGTTGGAAATTCTGAAAACACGGCTAAAGACAAAAAAGATGCAAAAAAAGACCCAACAACAGATCCAACGCCAGATAAAAAAGATGTAAAAGTATTGGTATGTATTTTTTTCTTTCCACTTTTCTTTCTTTTATGAAATAGCTTCTTACAAATACACCTGCTCAAACCAAACGGTATTCCCTGTCAATCAGTCAATATCATGCAACATTGAGAAATTTGCACCTTAATCTGTTCTTTTGCAATTTTTCATGTATTTCTGGTCCAATCTTAAAAAGATATTTATATAGTTGGAAGGAAATAAAATAATCTTTCTAAATATATAAATTGTATGTGCTTTTATCCATTGAATTGATTTTTAAAGTGAGTTAAAATGTTATTTTGTTTCGAATAGCCAAAAATGCAAAATATAATTTTTTTTTTTTTTTTTTTTTTTTTAGACTAAATTTTCCATACAATCTTTTCTAGGTCTTCAGATGCAGATTTAGGATTTTTCAAGACTAATGAATTCCATTTTTATTTTTAGCAATTTTTACTTTAACTCTTAACATCCTATACCACCTCATTCCACCCATCTGGAAGTCACATTTGTTTTCCTAATCTGCCTCAAACAATAGCCTTTCTTTAAATGTAATATTAATATTCAGAAGTCTTTATTTTAAGGGAAATAACAGGTAATTTTAAATGAAAAGGCCATTTTTAGTCATTTTTTGATAAATCCTTATAGGAATAGGGCTCTGGACTTAGAAAATTCTCAATATGATCTTAAGAGTTAATATAGCAACCCCAGCAGTGGTGGACATTGACAAATTCTGGACTTAATAGGTTTAATATGCAATTTCTTGCGTATTATTGGTCCAAACTTAAAGAGCTTTATATGGTTGAGAGAAATAAAATAATCTTTCTAAATATATAATTTGTATGTGCTTTTATCCATTGAATTAATTTTTATAGTGAGTTAAAATGTTATTTTGCTTCGAATAGCCAAAAATGTGAAATATGAATTTTTTTTTTCAAAATCAAAGTAACAAATCTTTATGAATATTTTTGAAATTGTAGAATCAATCAGAAGACACCTTAAACAACAACCAGAAAGTTGTTCTTTTCTTCTCCAAACTGTGGAACCGAAAAAAACAACAACAAAATTGAATTGTTTCTTAATCCATGACCCACCCTTCCACAAAATGTCATTGAAATTGATAACTTTTGGAGATTTTGTATGGACAAGCATTGTAATTTGATCTAATACAGTTTTTTTTTTTTCTTTTTTTTTTTTCTTTTTTTTTTTTTTCTTTTTTTTTTTCAGGATGATTCTCAACGTGTAGATGGAGTATTCCGAGTTCCTGTAATACCTGGCCGGGGACCTTTATCACAAACACTTGTCCCAAATGAATATATAGTAAGTAATTTGAAACTTAAATATAATTTATTTTGTGTGTCCCTTCCTCTGACTGTCAGATTCTGTTATTTATCTTTGTATTTCTACTTGTTTTCTTCTATTCTCTCTCTCTTTCTACCTGTTTCTTCCTTTATGTCTCTCATTTATTGCTTTCTTTCTATCTCTTTCGCTACCTGTTTCTTCATTTCTGTCTTTCTCTTTGTATCTATTTTTCCTTTCTGTCTCTGTCTCTTCCTATCTGTCTTTAACTACCTGTTTCTTTCTATGTCACTATCTATTGCTTCCTTTCTGCATCTCTCTCCCTTTTTTTTCTGCATCTCTCTACCTGTTTTTTTCCACTTTCCATTTTTCTCCTTTCTGTCTAACATATTTTTTACAATTTATTTTAACTTAAACAATATCTATATATTTAATTCTTTTAATTTGAATATTATGAAAAACAAATCATCTGAGTACTGCAGGTTGTAAATTTATTAGGTATCTGCAAAAGTTTCCAGACTTTTATTTATCTTTTATAAAAAAATTTTTTACTGTGTTCATAATTAAAAAAAAAATGGATGTTTTAGATTTTTTGCTTACACCTAATATTTACTTAGTGATCATCATCATGTCACGCTGTTAGCACGGATATCCGTGACAATCTCTCTCTACCCGTCCCTATCACTCATCATTCTTGGGAGGTCCTCTATGCAGCACCCTATATCTGCACAGAGCTGGTCAATGTACGTCTTTGTTGGTCAGCCCACACTGGCGTACCCATGTGCTGGCTTCCACAGGAGGATGTCACTTATGTTTGTCCTTGCTTCTCCAGCAGTATCCTGTGTGTCTGTTTCCATGTCTTGTTCAGGATTGCATGCAGCATTCTTGTGCAGCTCTCATCTAGTTTATTCTCTAGTAGCTTCATTAGGGTCCAGGTGGTGCAGCCATACAGCAGCAGTGACACAACAACAGCCTGGAAGAATTGTCTCTTTAACTTGTCTGTGAGTTTTGTTTTCCATAGGACTGATAATTTATTTATAGCAGACCATGCCTTTCCTATGCATGCATTTTAGTAATTCTTTACAATTTATTACATTTTCATGTCCTCCATGTCATAGTGTGAATTATAAAGTTGATATTGGAAATTATTCTTGTATATTGAATAATACTAAGGTGATTCAAAAGTTTTGTAATATTTTGATAATGTGAAGCACAATTCAGCAGCTCCAGAATCTTTTGCCAAGATCTTGAAGGCGATAAGCAACACTGGACTATGAGATGCTGAACTCGCCTGATACTCTCTGAGTGTTTCTTGTCGTATTTGCTTCTATGGCTTGGAGCACAGCCTCAGATTCCATGCTTTTAAGCCTACCTTATCTTGCTTGATAATTGAGGTTCTTGCAACCCAAGCAAAATTTATTTAACCATTTGCTTACTGTACTCTGATTAATTGTGTCTTTAGCTTTCACACAATAAATGTTTTTTCTTGTTTGTACAGTTTGAACTTGTAAAGCATAAATTCCCAAATTAAACTCAGCACATCAACTACCATGATACTATCAACCAAAGTGGCTACCTTCCATGGCTTGAATTGCTTTGGTCATTTAATATACACTTTACAAACTAGCATGTACCAAGATATTGCAAAACTTTTAACTCTCCCTACAATATAGCCCGTTTGGTGGACAAAATTGTTACATATTTCTTAACAGTGTGTTTAACTGGTGTTCAAATCCAGATAAATGACTAAAACTTCAAATGCCAATTTTCTAGGCCAGCATCTCTTCCCATTCTGAAATTAATCATCTTATGTGCTTTGTGTTGTACTAAACTTATGCTTAGCAAAAATACTTCTCATATATATATATATTAGCAGGGATACCTGGTGTTAACTGGGGAAAAATTTGACTACACAGTTAAAATATGTACTTTAATATATTTCTCAACACAACGCAACAAAGAAATAATAATAACCCATGAAAACGTAGCTGTTACTGAAATATTATTCTGGTGTTCAAACCAAAAGAACTATATAGTTCCTTATTATGAGAAGGTGTCTCCCATTACATGCCAGTAAAAAAAAGTTGCTTAGAAATTGATTTCATTCAAAAAGATCATTGGGACATTCATATGAACCAATAGAGAAAATTATTGTCTAAATTTTTGAGATGGAGCTTGATAATTTGTATTATTTAGATTTTTCAGACTGTTGTCCTCATCTTTATTGTTATATACACAACGTTTGGACCGATATGACCTTTGGCCTCTTTCAGGTGTTTCTTGTTGAACTCAAGAACTTCGAACTGAACCATTTCTTTAATCCATTGGGGTAGATTGTTCTCAGTCCATTAACCATGACCGAGTACAAGTGTTAAACTATGTTAAGTGTTCTGTTATTTTCGCCTGTAGGCAGGATTGAACCTGCAACCTACAGATGATTGACACTTAGAACTGTATTAATCTAACCCTTATATCCATTGCGCCATGTGTCCAAATGGATATATGGCACAACGGATGAAAATAACGTAGAATACTTAACACTTGTACCTGGTCATGGTTAACCAAATGAGAAAAATCTCCCCCAATTAAATAAAGGGTTCATTTCGAAATTCCATGAAGGCTCTCAATTACGACAATCAGGTTCCTGAGTTAGACAAGTATTGTAATTCTACAGAGAGTGGTTAGGTTAAATAATAACTTGAATCGTAACTTACAATGAAAAAGGTCTATTTGGTAACGTACAACAATGAGTGAATAGCTGGTCTCACTAGGAAAGACAGGTCCACAAGGATAAATCATCAATTGTCTTTATTGAGAATAGAACAGTCCATTCTATTCTAGAGGGGTATCAATTCTTCTCAACACTTCCTCCTCAAGATTATTTCCCTCGGGAATTAATATCTTTTTCTTTTCGGATCTAGACTTGAATGTTCTACACACGTCCCTTTTCTTTTACTGGTCTGCCTTGTACTATTATTTCTAAAGTTGGTGCTGGAATGTCAAAAATATCATACAGTACATCCAATGATACTTCTTCTCGTGTTCCACATTTCTTCATTAATAATAGAAATATCATTTCCAGTGTCATTTTGAAGTTTAACTTTCTGATTGTTAATTTTTACGTACACAAATTTACGTTTCTGCCCCTCCTCAATTTCGCATCTTGATAAAATGATATTGATATTACTTGTTGTGTTCGGCTTTTTCTTAAATTTTTTCTCGACAGTGCATTTTTATGCCTAACTTGGCCACACGAAAAACAAGTTTTATTGTGAAAAAAAACAATCACTTTTGAAGTGACCTCCGCCGCAGCCAAAACATAACTTTAGTTTCGCCAAATGTTTTTCACTTTTCTTCCATTGAATTTTAGGATGAACTTCAAAAGGAATATCATTTGTTTTTCGTGGAAGTACGGAATTTGTGCATTTATTGTTTTTAACTGTAGAAATGAGTGAATAGCTGGTCTCACTAGGAAAGACAGGTCCACGAGGATAAATCATCAATTGTCTTTATTGAGAATAGAACAGTCCATTCTATTCTAGAGGGGTATCAATTCTTCTCTACAACAACAAGAAAGACCTGAAGAAGGCTGGAGGGCACATCGGCCAAAACATTGTGTATATAACAATATATAAAGATGAGAACAACAGTCAGAAAACTGTAGATAATACAAAGAGAAAATAATTTCATGAAAATTATGTCTCCTATGTTAAGAATTTTTGTTGTCTGAGTTTTGATGTCAAGTAGTAGTCCTTGGCATAACAGCCACTGGTGGACATTGAAATTTTTTTTTTTTTTTTTTTTCAGAAACATTTGAAATTATATCTTAAATTATAATACTCAATGAAAATAACCAATAGGCAGAATTTTAAGTGGATATTTAACTAACTGTAAATTTATCTATCCCACATTTTCTTGCAGTAATAAACACATCATAATGTCAAATATCTATGGTCCTTAAGTAGCCATTGAAGCAATTTGAAGTACTACAAATATGAATACAACAATACATTTTTCTCTTGAAATTTCTTAAGTCTTGAATTTCCAATGACTGGAGAAAAGTCATTAAAAAATACCATATATTTGGTTTCAGACTAGGGGATTTTCAGTTAGATATCTACTTTATATGGTTAAACAAAAGGTAAAGATTTGATCTAGTTAAGCATTATAAATTTGTGATCAGGCTGGCTGGCTGAACCTTGATCCTTAGTTGAGGGACTATTTATGATACAATTGTTTAATTAATGATGTATTTCCATTCTATAAGCCTATGTTAAAGACTTATCCAGCTGTTAATTTAATAACTTCTTTCCATTCTTTGATCACTTTCAGTAGATGATATATTGCTACCAATACATGGGAATTTGTCTACTAATTTTCAAAGGCCATTCAATGAGATCATCTTAATTAAAAGGATATTTTACGGTTACTAATTTGTAATTCTTTACATTTCAGAATTCATACAAACGTCCAAGATACCGGAGAAAGTTACAAAGAAGTGCTCGTAAACCTGTATTCTTTCAGAGGACATTTCTGCCTAAGGAGAATCCACGGATGATGACTCTTGCCCTTTTACCTACTGCCACACCTGTTACCGTGGAAACTTCATTTTTACCTCTAAATAACAGGACCAATGCTGTGATCACACCCAGAACTGTACCATCATTCTCTAATACTTATACCACGCAAATATTAACGCAGCCTATTGCTAGTACTCTTTCTATGCACAACCCGAACAATACTATAATTGTGCAAGGACATGTACCGCAACAGGCCGTTGGAATAACTGTTGCCACTACTACTACTGCTACTGTTATTGGTACCACAAATACTGCAGTTACTACAGTAACAAATTCTTTCAACTCAGGTAAGATAAAATCTAAAAAAGTTTTTGCTTTTTTATTAACGCAATTAGAATTATTTTCAATTTCCTTACCAACCCTTACTGCTTATAATATATATATATATATATATATATATATATATATATATATATATACTCAGACTACACTAACAGAGACTTTGGACAGTTTTTAAACCGCCTACAACCATAGTTGTGACATTTCATTTGCGAAAAAGAAAAGCTGAATAAAAAGCTACACACTAAATCCTTGTCTGTCATTTTCAATAAAACATGCCTACAAGAGAATTACTGCTTATATATATATATATATATATATATATTACATTTTTTAAATGTATTTATAAAATGTAATATATAAATAGCTTTATCTGGGATATTGAGCACTGTTAAGGTTATCAGAATTATTTACCATTTATTGGAGACTAACTAGGATTTGGTGCTAGGGAGGATATTTAGTTGTGTTTCTACTTATCAAGGTCCAATATTAGCGTTAGTGTATCCATTGATATACTAACACTGAGTAAACAGAAAGGAAAGATGAGATAAATTTATATAAACACTAGAAGCGGCTGCCCAGCATCACCTGGGTAGAGGGGGGGATTTTTAAAAGTTTAGTCTCACAGATTCATTATTACTGAATCATGAATTGGTTTCCCACAGGATGTCCCATTAAAATCCCCACATAAAAAGACCTTGTGCTGATCCAGCCATTCTGAAAAGAAAAATGAATGTCTACTATTTAAATAATAAATACACAAAAAAAATTCCATGCTGTTATTTAAATTTTAAAAAATTATCTCCACGAATATAAATCATCTTCATTATTTTTGCTCAAAAACCAAGATATGATGATAGTGAATGTTTACATATATTTACTTTGTCGTTAATTATTTTATTTTCATAGTTTCCTTCCGGACATACATATACACACAACTGCCCTTTATATATGTATAGATAGATATCAGAGATTTAATGTGTGCATATATAAAAAGAATATGACAAGTATTACAGGAATATTAGAACAATACATTAACATGTTCGAAAAAGATTAAATGTGTACTGTGCTTCATGCACAAAGAAATGTGTACCAAATTGGCGAGACTTCTTACTAGTGTTCTTTAGAGGAGGTACTCATCTCAATAGCAAAATAAATGATAATTCGACAAGTTTCAAGATCAAATAAGTTCTATGGAGAGAGCTACAAAAACGAGACGTCAGATCTGTTCAAAGAACATGAATTAAAAGAGGAAGCAAAACATCTTTGGTCTCTCACATGATTGCAGAATGCATGTCTACAATGTAAGATAAAACAATTTTTTATTATCTCCTTACATGCCAGATCATCATAAATTGTCTGGTATACTTTCCAGTAATATATATATATATATATATATGGGTAATTCCATGTCAAAAAATGGCGACTTTTTGTAACCTATTTTTGTCTGTAAAATGAGTTATAGAGCCTACTTATTCCTAAAAATTGATTTGCAAAAGCATTTTTACCCAAGGAATGCGGAAATGCTATCAAAAAAGTCTTAATGTCAACCAATTTTAATTTGGTTGAATTTTTTTTTAAATTTAAGGATTTTTGGATTTCACGGGCAAAAATGCTTTTACAAACCAATCTTTAGTAGTGAGGAAGCTCTAGAACTCATTTTACAGACAAAAACAGGTTACAAAAAGTCGCCTTTTTTTCCCATGACCTACTGAATTTGGAGAGCTAAAAATCAACATAACTCTGCCAATTTTTTGAATTGGCAGCTCAAATTTTGGGGATCATCTAATGTTAACATAGTCCACACCTGTACAAAATTTCAGAAAAATTGAAGGAAGTGGGTGACAATTTTACTTTTTTCTGGATGATTTGACATGGGATAACTTTAGAGACCAAGTTTATTCCACTGGTGCAGTTGTAATTGGATTTAGAGTGAGGAAAGATCAAGACTGGTTTGTTGACAATGTATTTGCCATCAGTCAATTACTGGAAAATAAAAGAGCATGTTTTATAAATGCACTGCATAGTAAGCCCTCTCTCTGTCCGTCTACCCTGAAGGATTATACTGAGTCAAAATATGTATTACAGTGTGAACTAAGGAGGATGAAAAATGAGTGATGGTCAAAGATATCCTCTGAAATTCAGAATGCCTTTAATAAAAAGAACCTAAAACTGTTCTATGGCCTCATGCGTAAAGTTTTCGGTCCATTAACTTCTTCCGCTGCTCCTCTAAGGTCAAGGGACATGTTGTTCCTTTCACCTTAGATCAAAGAACAAAAAAAATCCTTCAGCAATGGCAACAACACTTCACGGATTTATTTAATAACCCTTCAGTAGTCAGTGCTGATGTTCTGCAGAGTCTTTCTCAATATGAGATCAAATATGAGATGGACCATTTACCAACTTTTGTAGAATTTGAAATGGCTATCAAACAAATTAATTCTGGTAGGGCACTAGGTTTAGATGGGCTTCCGCTAGAACTGTTGAAGGTAAAAAGTTTTAATGTCAAACATGCTCTGTTTGATCTCATCACTCAATGTTGGAATGGTTCTCCTCTACCAAATGAATGGATTGATGGTGCTTTGATGTGTTTATACTAGGGCAAAGGAGAAAAAGGCAGTTGTGATAACTACCGTGGATTCACATTTCTGGGTGCTGTTAGCAAGGTTCTCTCAAGAGTCTTGTTGAATCGATTGCTTTTGTACATTTATCCTGTAGTCATTCTTGAATCACAAAGTGGTTTTAGGTCTGGCAGAGGAGCAAACAACATGATATTTTCAGCTAGGCAAGTGCAAGAGAAGTGTATTGAACAACAGGTCCCCCAGTATCAGGTTTTTGTTGATTTGACTAAAGCTTTTGATACAGTCAACAGATATGCACTTTGGATGATATTGGGTAAAGTTGGGTGCCCACCAATATTTGTGAATATACTCAAGCGATTGCACAATGGTATGAAAGCTAGAATTGTCATGAGTGGTAGATTGTTGGATGAAATACCAATAGATAACGGGGTTAAGCAAGGAGATATGCCATCACTATTCTCAATATTCTTTTCTGTAATATTAATTCATGCATTTCAGCATTGTGATAAGGGTGTTCTCTTGGAATTTAGAACCACAGGAAGAGTTTTTGACTTGAGAAGATTTAACTTCAAGTCAAAGACATCCTACACACTTATCAGAGAGTTCCTTTATGCCGACAACGTTTACTTTCTAGTTCACACTGAGGAGGATATTCAAAATATTGTGAACCTACGTGCAGCCTCATGCACTGCTTTTGGATTAAAAATAAGCTTGACAAAGACAAAGTTAATGTTCACCCCTGTAAAAAGTGAATCGTATATCAAACCAACTATAATCATTCATGGTACTTGTTTGGATATTGTTGAATCTTTCACATACTTGGGAAGTACACTGACTTGTGATGGCTCTTTGGGTGCTGAGATTCACCTATGCATCCAGAAGGCATCTGTGGCCTATGAAAGGCTTTAAAAATAGTTATGGCCTAATACCAGCATTACCCATAAAACAAAATTGAAAGTTTATAGGTCCTGTGTGTTGAGTGTTCTATTGTACTCCTCGGAAACATGGACTTTGTTTCAAAGACATTGGAAAATTCTTGAACACTTTCATCAAAAATGTTTGAGATGCGTAGAATTCCAACACACTTTATAGCATTCCCAGTTGTTTTTTGGGGTTTTTTTTTTAGGTTATTGTTATTTAATCACATTAGTTATATAGAGCTTTGTAAATGGAGTTCAGAACTGTTTGAATTATGCAAATATCTCCAGTGGTTTAAAAATTGGGGGTACAAAAGTGGACATGATTTTGTTAAAAAAATGTCAAATCACGGACCAATTCAAAACAAGAAATTTAGTAATTTCTTCACCATTTCTTTATTTTTGGAACAATTTTGATAAAACTTGGCATTCTTATGTAAGATTGTATGTTCTTTCTGATTCTGCACTCAAATTTTATGCATCCCCATGCTGGAACCCATTATTTGGGGAATAAGAAGTAGGGATATCAATTTTTTTAAGTTTCCCACAAGATTATTCAACATTTTCATTTTAATACGACATATATACACATATATAGTATTAATTTATATAAATAACATCACTTTGGATTTAAAAATAGCTTTTTAAATACCTGCTATGTTGTCTTACATACAAGAAATAGAAGAACTCTTTATATAATTTTATTTAACAAAGCTTGACCTGCATGTGTGGAGCTTTGTTTACGTAAGTTAGTTTTACAAGAATCCTGATGGTATACAATCATTAAAATTTCACACATTATTTAAGAAAATAATTCTGAGTTTGTCTTATATTAATTATATAGTGCTCTTTTTTTTTTCTTATCTTATAATTTTTGAAGAAATCTCCGTCAACTTTGGTCTGTTGTGGTTTTGGTTCCAAAGGTCGGAAAAGAAAAATACAAGTTTCTTCTGGTAGTTAACCATATCTCCTAATTAAGTGTAAAATGTCAAGAATATTGATACAAATTAGATACTTTGATTTTACAAATAATGTAACATGTTAGAATTTGGCCATGGAAAAAAAAATTTTCACCTGTTCGGAAACAAAATACTGTTTTAACACTCTGTAAAAAATAATTCAATGGATAAAAACACATACAAATTACATATTTAGAAAGATTATTTTATTTCCTTTCCAACTATATAAATATTTTAAAAATTGGTCCAGAAATATATGAGAAATTTCTATTTAAATTGGTAAGGTCTGAATAAATGACGCCTGTTTGGAAGACAAGTAAATTAATTTTGTTTGTTTTGTTTTCAAAAATCAAACTTTCAAAGCAAATCCCTGACAATGTAGCAACGTTTACATTTCACAATTTATATATGAAAATAATTCTGAGACTGTCTTATATTAATTATATAGTGCTTTTTTTTTTTTTTTTTTTTTTTTTTTTTTCCTTATAATTTTTGAAGAAATCTCCATCAACTTTGGTCTGTTGTGGTTTTGCTTCCAAATATCAGAAAAGAAAAATACAAGCTGCTGGTAGTTAAAAGTGTCTCCTAATTAACTTTAAAATTTCAAGAATATTGATAAATTTTGAATTTTGAAAAACAAAACAGCATATAAAATTTAGTCTAAAAAAACGTCATATTTTATGTTTACGGCTGTTCGAAGCAAAATATCATTTTAACTCGCTGCAAAAAAATAAATCAATGGATAAAACACATAAAAATTACATATTTAGAAAGATTATTTTATTTTTTTTGCAACCATATAAATATTTTCAAGAAATTGCAATTTGAACCGATGAAGGTGAATATTTGTCAATGTCAAACGATTTTACAAAATGACATGGTAATGCTACAGCTTACACAGAAGTACTTATAAGGGCAGGATGCACAAGCATTGAAACTCTCATCATAACGGTCCAAATGCGATGGGCAGGTCATGTTGCGTATGAGTGATGTTAGAATGCCAAAGCAACTCCTTTACAGTCAGCTGCTTGATGGCAAAAGGCCACAGTATAAGCTTTGGAAAAGGTATAAGGATTGCTTAAAAAGCAAATTTGTAAATATAATAATAGATCCTGACAACTGGGAAAAGCTGGCATTGAAGAGAACTGAGTGGAGAATTCATGTGGATGATGGCTGTACCAGTTTTGAGAGTGAAAGAATTGAGCATGAAAACCTAAAGCGTCAACTTCGAAAGGGATACACCTGTCATATTGGAGATAATGTGGAGGGTTTGGAAATGTCAGACGTGGTCGAATTCTGCTTTCTAAGGCTGGATATGTCAATCATAGGAAATCTCATCAGGGACAATTCATACAAAATCCAGGAACAAACAATGTGTCTTGTGCAATCTGTAACAAAATCTATAAGTCAGCTTCTGGTCTTAAGAGACATATGGTGATGCATAAGCATCAAATTTTATAATTTGATACAATGGGAAGGACGTTCTTTGTATGTCATATTTACATCAAACTTTGTGGATCTCCAGCGGGATTATGCTACTGCTATATATATATATATATATATATATATATATATATATATACACTGCATTTCAAATTATTAAAGAAGTGACACTTTTCCCTCCTATCCACAAACTACTGACTGGAATTTAACGAAATTATCAGAGAATAATGACAACCTGTATATACACCTAGTCCGTAAAAATTGTAAGGTTCTACAAAAAGGAACAGTCATTTACCTAATTTACTTATGTTATTCATGTGTCAAATTATTAGCGATGTGTAATAAAAACCCTGGTAAAAAAGAAAATAATACTTTTATTGTTTCATTTATAGATTTTATGGATACATAGAGTAACTAAGATAAAATTAAATTGAAAGAAAAAAGTAAAAAGAATTAAAAAATGATAGTGAAGTTAGTTAATATGAGATATGTGATTCTTTTTTAAAAATGACTTGGAAAAGGCGCAGGTCCATCGAACATGTCAATTTTTGGATCTCCTCTGATGTAATTTCACGTGATACGTTGACTATTTCCTGCCACAAGTCATCTTTGCTTTTAAATTGGCATCCATTCTCATAAACACGTCACTTCAGAATGTTCCACAAGTTTTCACTTGGGTTTAAGTCTGGAGAATTGGCCAGCCAGTTCATCTTCTGAGGTCCACAGAAGCCTAATTTTTGCAGGTAGCCTGTAGTTTTATGCGCTGAAAGTGAAGGAGAATTATCTTGCATAAATATGATGGTTCTCCTGAAGGTGATTTTATGCCATTTTAGCCAAGATTCCAGGTACTCTTTGAGGAAGGCTATGTAAGCGTATGTGGTTATTTTCGTACCATCAGGCACTCTCCACGGGCCAACCATGATACATCCAATAATACCAGCCCAACTCATAATACCTCCTCCTCATTGTTGGCGTCTAAACCGGTGATGAGGCTCTCGTCCATTTATGACCCAACCTTTGATCCAGCCATCAGGGCCATCAAATGTTGCATGAGTTTCATCTGTGAACA
>CM042157.1:48202593-48325093 GCA_023376005.1 Doryteuthis pealeii | reverse complement strand
ATGTATGGGTTTACGCAGCAATGAGTGGTTGAAGTTGAATGTGTAGTCGAAGTCTTTTGTGTGTGTGAATTGGGCATTTTGGTTGTCATTTGTCTTTATTGATCTTTTATGCTTATAGACTGCGTTGAGTTTTTTGGATGTAGCTTTTGTTGCGGTTGTTGCATGGAATAGTGTATATTCCACCATGGCCAACATCTACACAAACTCACAAAAACACTAACAAAGAGTTCAAAATCCTACAATCCGTCCTCAAAATAAAACCCAATCCTATCAACTACGACACCCACCCATTCTTACCACATAAAAAAAAACACCTACATAACAACATACAAAAAGGCAAATAAAAATTTAACAAACGCACACATAATCACAGATTCCTCAATTTTAGTACCACACACCAACATAAACATCCAACCCCAACAACTCACTTGCGACAGTGCAAACATCATCTACTATACCTACTGTACGAAATGCAAAAGCAGTGGAAATGTAGGTGAAACAGAACCACCCTTCAGATTCAGATGAAACAACCATAAATTTATAATAAAACAAAAATCTGAACTGAGTAGCATCACACAACACTTCAACAAATCACAACACAACCTCAAAAACCTGAAGTGTATTATAATTGACCACGGTCTTCCATCCACACAAACACGCAAACACACAGAAATGAAATGGGTCACGCTTACACACACAAACACACGGATTAAACACAGATTCAGGATTTCTCAACCTGTATATATATTTCTCTATCACTAACACTATCAGTACAACAGAGTGTATGGAATGCGAACACACAATCTCCCACAATCACAATAAAAACATCAATAAGTAGAATGATGACAGCCACAAACATCAATAAGAAAGCTGACACCAAAAAAGACACAGACATGCAACCAAAAAAAAACCCCACAATAAACGAGTAGTTGCATAAAATAGAAGCTAAGAGGTCACTAGAAGCGGCCGTCTCCATACCACCCAAGGAGGTCACGGATGATACCACCAACATCAACGAAAGAGTATATATAGATGCGAATAAGGACTGATCAGCCATTCTATTCGTTTTGAAGAAGGGGAATAACATCCCCGAAATATTTACAAAATAAAACAAAACTTAGTTTCTTATATTTCACACCTAATGCTATTTATATTTATACTTTTTAGTTATTGTTTTAAAAATGTGTTAGCATTATTGGGGATTATGTTGTATGGTATTGATTTGTATCATGTCTATATTCTATGATAATTTTATTTCTCTCATAAAAAAAAGAGAATATCCTCCATGTTGACATTTTCAAACAGATCTTTCATATTGTTTGCTTTAAAATAACGGTTTCTGATGTGAGCAGGAAACCTGCATTCCATGAATAAGTGTTTAACTGTCAAAGGTGTTTGACATGTTCCACATTGTGGTTGTTGTTCTTGTTTGAGTATATTGGAGTGCGTTAGTCTTGTATGACCAATGTGTAATCGAGATACAATGACTTGTTCCTTTCTAGACTTCCTTAAAGTTGGTCTCCTGCCTCCCAAAGTGGGTTTGATTAGGAAGAGTTTATTGCAGATGTTATTCCAGTGTTGTTGCCATTTTGTATGAAGAAATCTATTAATTTTAGGTTTCAAATCAGTATATGGTATCTTGAAATTGTCGCGGGGTCAAATCTGGAATCTGAGAAAATGACATATTTTTTGTGGTTATTTTCATAGATTGTCAAGTGCTAGATCTATTGCACGGGTTTCAGCTGAAAACTTTGTTACAGATTGCACAAGACATGTTGATTGTTCCTGAAGTTTGCATGAATTGTCCCTGATGAGATTTCCTATTGATATATAAATATATATATAAATACACACACATATACATATATATATATACATATATAAATACACACACACATACATATATATATATATATATATATTTGATAAGTTGCAAATTGTTGATATTGACTCTAATACTTCTTCTGTAAGCTATTTGTTGGTATAAGAAAATTGGTGCTCTGAGTTCAAATCCCAGACAAAGGTGTGTGCATTCATTTTGCACTCCTTCCCTTTTGGGATGAATATGTCTCTTTGTTTTAAAGCTTTGAGTAAAATAGTCGGACATAGTGGTTTCTCTAACGTTTATAGGCTAAAGGAGCCTCTTAATTCAGAACCAGAGGTGTTACGTTCGCCTATCGTTTTCAAACGTTCACACGCTATTCCATCAAAGAGACCAAAGAAAAGTGAAAGGTGCACATGCAAAAATTGGCAAAGAACAATAAGACATAATATATTATTTTATGACATGGTTTTATTCAGGAAGTCGAGAGTTGGGAGGAGAGAAAAAGGTGGAAAGTTCATAAGCATGTATGTATTATATCTATATCCGCCATGGGGATATTTATCGGGACAATTCGAACCCACATATACATATGTAAATTGAAGGGAAGTATGAGGTGGTAATCTCTATAAGAATTCATGACAGAATGGGACACTTATCTTAATTTTTTCGATTTATCCATGGACTTGCGTTTGGTAAGCTTAGCTTATTTAGTGGTTCTGGATGACTATATGGGTCCAATTACTTCTGTCCACATGAAGGTGGTATCGGGATTCCAAATGGCCATAGTAGTAAAATTATTCTTTAGGTTGTACTAAGACTGTCATCACCTATCCTCAACGAGGTGAGGAACCCAACTGTGTTCGCCAAAAGGGTCCGGAGTGAAAACTAAACTAGTGATAGAGATCTCTTCCCTTCCCCCCAAAAAGAGGTGGTGATATACATTTCTATCTATTACTTTGCCTTCCTTTTCTCCCAAAAAGGTAGTGATGCGTATTTCGGTTTATCTCTTTGCCTTCCTTTTCTTCAGAGACCGGCCTACATGACGATAACTGGTCAAAGAAATTCTGCTCCAGATTGGGGTCATTTAGTGGGATACATACCTCAGCTCTAACATCACAGAGTTTCGAGAATGTTCTGGGGTGTTCCCTTTTAACTTTCAGATTTCGTTCTATAATCAGTTTCGTGTTACTCGTAATACGTAACAGAGGCAGTCCAACATTGACTTTAATTTTGTTTTGGCAACTGCTGTTGTATTGGCTAACATTGGTGGCATAAAGAAGGAAGACTTACACTGTGAGCCACTGCCAGTCTTCCATATAGGATTAAGTGTTATAATCATTCATCTCCCTCAGACAGGCTTTTGTTATCAAGCAGGTATATATATATATATATGAAAATATATATATATATATATATATATAAATGAATTGAGGCTGGATGGCAACCCACAATGCCTGAGGACAGAATCCTGTTGGCTGAGCGTCTGTGACATGAATACCAAGTGATCCCATGACATGCAACACTCCACTTTGATCCTTACTTGAGCTACACAATCAGTGAGGTCTGACCCAATCAGTCAGCTTGTCAAGCCCTATATGATTGTCCTGACTGTATTCTTCAAATTGCTCTTATGTCAAATACCCAACCCTTTTTATCATATGGATGTTAGAAGGCAGAGCTTGAGGGTCACCTACCAGTTTATTGATATACATGAAATTGTTTCTTCTAATTTACTGATACACATGAAGTTAATTGAAATCATTTATACCAATTTGTTGATACACATAAAATTAATGAAAAATCTAACTAAAAATTTATTTCCACCAGAGAATAAACTTGTAAAAAGGGTTTAGTTCCAGTTAACTCTTAAATGATTGGTATCATGTCCTGAGTCAATAAACATTATACAATTCAGTTCAGCATTAAATCCAATTAAATAAAGTTCCAAACAGAAAATCCAACATCAACAATTGTTTCTTTTCCTTTCAGTAAAAGTCATATTAAATGGCCCACATGAATCCTGATTCTTTTATAATAATCAGAAGATTAATTTTACACCGAATGCAATGTTGATTGCTATTTATTTCAGACAGGAAATACCAAGAGAATAATCCAACAATAACATTAATTTTCTCAAATTGGCAAATCTTAATGACATAGAATTTCGGGGGTTTGTAATTTTGCATACAGTAATTGATATGTATAATTGTTCCCATAATCTAAGAAGCCACTCACAACTGATATATTCTCTAAGATTAGTTCAATTACTTGCTGTCCATCGTATCCAATGATGACACCATGTGAATCATTTTCCTCAAATTTAATTGGTCTCTGGTTGCGTCTTGCCAACTGCCTATGGGGATGTTAAAGTCCTTCAGGTTTCTCTTGATGTTGTCTTTGTACTTGAACTTTGGTCTACCGATTCCACATTATCCCTCTCTCACTTGAGAGTACATAATCTGTCTTGCTAGTCTGTCATCCCAAGTCTGTTTAAGTGGCCAGCCCATCTCAGGTTGCATTGGACAAGTATTTCATACATACCAGGGAGTCCAGTTCTCTTCAGGATGGTCCTTTTTGATACATGTTGCCACCACTTGACATTTAATATACTGCACAAATTCTAATTCAAACGTAAAATCTGTTTTTAAAGTTTAACACTATCCATTTCAAATTCAAAATAAAAACAAATAATGTTATTATTAGAATAGACTTATTAAGTAAGTAATTCAATAAATATTATTTGTATTTAATTCATTTTATTATTTATAATTATATCATTTGAAATACAAAATATCATGTTAGTGTTCGTTTAGATAGGTAACTTTTTTTTTTCTTTTTTCTTTTTAGCTTTGAAAGAACACATACTTTTTTCTAGCTCACTTCTATATGGGAGGACAAGATTAGTTAAGGAGTAAGCAATGGTTAATTAAGAATATTATTTTGGCTTGTTGATGTTAACTCAAAGGTTTGATAGTCTAAATCAAGTATGGACAATCTGTTTCGAGAAGTGGATTGCATCACCTCTCATCCTTCTTTTTAGTAAAGTAAAAAAAAAAGTAAATTTGGCAGAGTGGCCTATTGTTGGTATCAGCCAGACAGCGAGGGAGTCTATCTCCTTTTCATTAGCTGAGGTGGAGTGCTACACCTACCGTTAGCTTCCCACTTTACCGCACAGATCAGATTCTCCAATTTATGCTACTCATGCATGGACTTGGTGGGGACTGGTATCGAACCAGGAACACTTGTGATTCCTTTGCGGGTATTCTACCGACTGAGCTAAACTGACCCCTTTAGCAGAGTAGTTAATCCTAATTTTTCTAATCTCTCCTTGTAACTGTAATACCTTTACTCTTTTTTTTTTTTTTTATTATGGTTCTCTTTCTTCTTTGCCTTTCAATTTTAATATTTCACTCCAATTTCTGTCTTGACACTGAACCTCAAGACTGAGTACAATATTCTATATATGGTTTTATTAGGATTTTATATATTTTTAAACCATCCAGCCAATCATTCCATTTTCTCTTGATATAATAGACAAAATCTGATTGTCAACTTTAAAAGTAACATTAAAGCCAATCCCTAGACCGCATTCCTCATTTCCTTGTTTGTTTTTTTTTTTTTTTCCATTTTCTTGCTGCTTAATCTATATTCAACATTAATGTTTTTGATCCAATATGTAATACTTTATATTTTTTCTTTTCTTTTTTTTTTTTCTTTTTTTTTTTTTTAGTTAAAACTGCTGTTGTCATATCTCCATCACTACCACCACCTCCACCACCATCATCATTACCTGTTGAAAGCAATCTGTTGTCTTTAAAATTATCTTCCATTAGAACAACTTCATCACCTTCTGTTTCAGAGTTAACAGGGACATCTCCCGATATGGTGAGTAACATCTTTTCTTATTGTCAAATCTTGTTTTAATGCATCCTTCCTTTCCCAGAGAAAGACAACCCCAGAATCACTAAGAACTACAGGGGTATAACCCTTACTGCAATAGCATGTGTGTTTTATTATGCCCTGCTTCTCAATCGTATCCAATATGAAGTTGAGAATATTCTTAAGAAAAATCAGAATGATTTTCAGAGAAATTGATCCACAACTTCTCAGATATATTTGTTGACGATACAGTTTTGTATGTGTTCATGTGAGTGATGTTGGTTGATCAGGCAGGAAATTGACAATGATATGGTCAAGATGCATCCGAGAAATGGTTTTGCCAAGCAGGAAAAAGGGAAGTTGAACCCTTCTACTGCTTCAAAATAAAAAGAAATGCTATGCCGTTTCTTCCCAAAAATTGGCTCCCAGTGGTATGTAATTTTGGTGGCTTTTGATTAATCCAATAGTATCGTGTGTGCTTACTACAATGTCCACACAATATTTTGGTGGAATTTCTTTAATAATGAGCAAGATTAATTTTCTTTTTGGGTTGTAGGATTTAATTGGTGTGTGAATAGGTGTGAGGATTTTGTTGTTTGTTATTGCTTTGTCGAGATTTGTGTACATTCTACAATTTGTTAATATCATTTAGGCATGTTTGTATATCTACAATTGAGTGGGGAGTCCTCATAAGCCTAACAAGCACCGCCCTGTTGGTGGGGCGTTAGAATACACTGACTGCACTACTGCAGAGCATAAGACTCCCCCAATGGAGCCGCCTGTTGGCCGTGTGTGGCAACCCGTGATGCTTAAGGATGGAATCCAGGTGGCTGAGTAGTCCATGACATGCAACACTCCACTTTGGCCCTTACTTAGGCTAGGCGAAGGGGCCCCCAGTGATCAATTGACTGTCCATGTCAAGCCCTAGCACCTTTATGATTGCCCCAACCATATTGCCCTTATGGCAAGCCCCAACCCTTTTTATCATATGGGTGGTAGAAGGCAGTGGCTGAGGGTCTTCATGTGCTGGAAATGACGTTAAACTCTATCTGATGGTGAGGTTCAAGTTTGGGAGGTCTGGGAAATGTGGAGTGCCCCGTCATCACCATTGCTCTCTGGTCCACTCTAACCCGGAGTGGTAGTACCTGTTAGGGTCCCATCTATTGGTTAAATAGAAAAATGTGTTTATAAAAGAATTGAGTATCCATTAGGAATGAATTTATTTTAAAACTTAGTCGGCATTAAATAACCCAACGATGTTGATATGCCGTAAAACAAACCAAACCTAACAAGCAAATTCGAATTCCAGTTGTGCTATTATGTTCACTTTCAGACTAATACTCTTGGGAAAGGTATGAACTCCCTTATCCCCCCCCCAGTTATGGGTTAAATAGTACCACTACTGTTCTTCTACAAGGATGGCTTTGGTATTAAATAACCCACCAAGTTTGATATTTATAAACAAATCATATCTACAATTGGCTGAAAAAAAAATGAAAATTTGGGATGACATTCTTGACAATTGCTTTGTATTAATTTAAAAATATATTTAACAGGTATTTTTAATAAACCCCTGCAATGTCGTTATTATTTTTTTTGTTTTGTTTTGTAACATTTATTCTTGTGTTTATGTTTCAGATCTCAATGTTAAATGTCAGTACCAATTCAGTGGATGCAACTCCACTTTCAACATCTTCAAAAACTGTGTCTTCTCCTCCAAATATTTCAACATTGTTTGACATATCCTTGTCTGATGTTCCTATGTGTAAGTTACTTAATCTTTTTTTCCCCCTTTTCATTAGATGTTAAAACTAGTTATTGCGGTATCACTACTTTAACTATTTTACCATACAATTTTATAATTCCGGTTATTATACACTAATTGTTTATTTTATTAAATATAGCCAGGGTTGTTGTATTTGATTTTAAGAACAAAATATCAACTACCATATTAGCTCCGCAACAACAACCACAATATGAATACTACTAGAACAAGCAGTAGTATGAAAACAACAATGAGAACATCAATAAAGATGTGTACAATATTAATGATATTATTATACTCAAATTTCCATTGTGATTTATGAACTCTTCATCTCAGTTAAAAAATAGAACCACCTGTACATCATTTAACTCTTAACATCCTGTTGAAAATTTTCTAAGACCAGAGCCTAATTCCTATAAGGATTTATCAAATGGCAAAAAAATGGCCTTTTCATTTAAAGTTATCTGCTATTTCCCTTAAATCAAAGACTTCTAAATGTTTAATATTACATTTAAACAATGGCTATCATTTGGGGTAGATTAGGAAAATGAATGAGACTTCCGGCTGGGTGGAATGATGTGGTATGGGATGTTAAGAGTTAAAGTTCACTGGTGGATGTTGTAGTGAGCAATCACTTGACAAGGAATTGCCTTTTTTAGCCAGTTGGAAAGCACTGCAAACTGACATGATGGATGCTTTCTTCATCCTATCAAAAGTCTATAAATACGACCCCACATTCAACAAAGGGCAGTTGTCATCTTACCAGCTCCGTGCAACTTCAATAGACAGAAGCTCTTTTGCTCACCTCAACTGCTTGGGATAACACCTAAAACATATCCTTTGGGGGCCAAACCATCTTACCTCCTGCCCTGTCGGCTGAGGCTATAGAATACACTGACTGCATTGCTGTAGAGGGGTAAAATCCCTCCATGAGGGAGGGGGTACCTGTCAGATGTGGGTGGTGACCTGTAATGCTAAGGATGGAATCCTAGTGGCTAAGTAGTCCATGACATGCAACACTCCACTTTAGCCATTGCTTAGGCTAGATGGGTGGTCAAGAGGCCCCCTCTGATCAATCAGCTGGTCACATCAAGCCCTAGCAAATATATGATTGTCCTGACCCTATTGTCCTTATGGTAAACCCACAACCCTTTCTATCATATATGTGTTAGAAGGCAGTGGCTGAGGGTCTTTGTGTACTGGGTATGTCACACTGTGTCTAGTAGTGAGGTTCCAATTCTAGAGCTCTGGGGAGTGTGGAGTACCCCTTCATTGCCATTATTCCCAGTGGTAGTACCTGTTAGGGTCCCATCTATGGGTTAAATAAATGAGTTTTGGAAATTGAGTTTGAAAAAAAGAAAAAATTTGAATACCCATCAAGAATGAATAAAATGTCTTTGGCATAAAATAACAAGGGTTAACATGTCGTAAAATTTAACCATCTACCCATCCATCCACCTTACCTCACATACACACCAAAGGATATCCCAAAACAAGTTATCCATGAATTTACGGAGAACACCACAGAACAGATATTCAACAATTTAGCTTCTTTACATGCTCTCTGAACTAATATAAGGAAAGGGAACACTGTGACAGCAACACCCAGGCAAAGGAATGAGTAAACAGTCGACTGGTGAAGATCTTTTTATTTGTTAAAAGACGGGAGTTGTCACTTGTCCTCCTGTTTTCGCAACTTGTCTTCAATGTGAAACTACAATAAAACACAGAAAACTATATAGTTTCTCTAATATGCTACTATTAAAATTAGACAAAGGGGGAAAAGTTTGCACATTGACACTCACCTTGTCTTCTTGCTTCCTGCCTACTAAAAGAATTAAATCTAGCGCCACATGCACATGTGACCTTTACCGGTGTTGAATGGTGCTTGATTAAAAAGAATACGATAAACATATAAAAGGAAATATCATCAATGCATGTCAACGGCCTGAATTCCCTTAACTGTCTTGTTATCTGTTGGCTGCTTCCAGGAATTGTTCAAAACAGCATACAGTATCTTTGTGTGATGCCTATCTAGCTTTTCTCCAAGCACTTTGTTTTAAAGTCTAGGATGTGCAACCATACAAACTACTGAAATGGCTACAGCTTGGAAGAATTCCTGTTCTCTTTTATCAGAGAGATCAGATTACCATATGGTCAATAACCAGCAATAGCAGTCCATGCTTTACTTATGCATATAGTAACATCATAGTTTTTGTGCTCCTGAAGTTACAGCGCCTCCTGTGACTGTATAGTCCAATGTTAGAAAAACATTCTCGACCACATATGTCGCATGGGAAGGCTGTCTCTGAAGATGTTGATGTGCCGGTGTTTTATTGCCACTGCTTTCTTCTGGACCTCCTAGCTTCATGGTGTTGTGCCAGGGTGACCTCAGAAATGAACAGTCCTCTACAGAGAGCCTGCCATCACCAAAGGCGGTCCTGAGCCAAATTTTCCCAGCTGAAAGGGGCAATGCCAAAGCACCTGAGATCGTTCTTGCAGACATCCTTGAAACACAGATGGGTCACCCCCAGCTGCGTTTCAAGGATGTCAGTACATGAATACTTGTGCAAAAAAATAGCAACAACAAATATGAGATATAAAAAAAACATTGAAAGGGATGAATTAAAAAGGTTTGATGTGCCTTTTGCAAACCATTGTTTGTTTTTTTTTGTTTTTTTCTTCATAGTTTAGTTGTTTAAAACAGCTGATCTGTTTAAGTAGGCTTCATCAACGTAAAGTGAATGTGAGTTTGAATCTCATAAAGATATTATTCTTTATAATTATTTCCAATGATGTTGCGCATTATCTTTCATTGATAATTAAAGTAAGTTGTAAAAAGAATACTAATTTTTAAAAAGTAAAGCTTAATCTTTCATTGATGATTAAATTGAGTTGTAAAAAGAATACTAATTTTTAAAGAAGTTAAGTTGTAAAAAGAATACTAATTTTTAAAGAAGTAAAGCTTAATCTTTCATTGATGATTAAATTGAGTTGTAAAAAGAATACTAATTTTTAAAGAAGTTAAGCTTAATCTTTCATTGATGATTAAATTGAGTTGTAAAAAAATTTTTTAAAGAAGTAAAGCTTATATTTTGACATTGTCAGATTTATTCTATGATATATTTTTCTTACAGCAATATTAGAGGGATCTAATTCGAAGGGTCCGTCCACTGACAGTGGTCTAGTCACACCACCCTTACATAGTGAATTTAAACTCCAGACAAGTCCATACAATAGTCCTTTCAAATTTAATTCAGAGAACAGCTGGATGCTTGGAGAGGTAAGTCCATATATATATTTCTTTTGTTTCATTTTATTTACTAGGGTGAGTCAAAAGTTTGGATTTTCACTGATGATTTTTGGCCATTTGTATTTCCATGTAATATCATTAATTTGATATTTTCATTGTTGAAATGTTTATTCTTTATTTTTATATATAACATACAAACATTAATTCTTTATTCTTTATTTTGCACCTTTGCTAATGAGTGATGAAAAAAATGTAATTAGAACCATTTTATGCTACCTGTGGAAAAAAAAAAGGACTAAGTGCAAGGGTAACGGCAAAAGAAATTAATAATGGGGAAGGGCTAGGAATTAGTTAACAAACATTTGGCACAAAACTGGTATAAAGTACAAAAGACGTGGTTTGTGGTGTTCAGACGTCAAGAGTATAATTGCAAATGGCTACATCCATGGTTCTATTTATATTGTCCATGGTCAAGGGCAGATCACCCTCTTCAGCTTAGACACAGGGGAAGATCACTCTATTTTACTTATACATGCCCAACTTCCTTGTAACCACTGGTTGAACTGATGTGGTTATCTTGTTTTGTATGCCCCGAGTATTCGTGATTGTCTGCAGATCTGTGAGGACAAGGCCCCTAGTGTTACATAATCTATGCGGTGGCATAAGATTATTGTCAATCCCCTGTAATTCTGAGGGGATGACCCTTTCCATACCTATGCAAGGTAGTATAGAGATATGGTGGCGATCAGTGCAGTTGATGGCCCTGAAAGTGAGTGACGGCATTCAACCTCACTCTCACCTTGCCTTCCAGGGATAAATCGTGGGAACCGGAAGGCATAGAAGAACCTGTTCCGGTTTAAGTTTAGTTTGCAGTTAGACGTCAGGCAGAGCAGCGACCATTTTATGCTCTGCCTAAAACTGGAACTCACGCACGCTATGTTAGTCAAATATTTAGTTACGTGAAATGTATAGTTAAGGAAATAAAAGTTTGTATAAGTAAAATGTTCTTGTGGTTGATGAATGCCTTGGTAACAAGACTAAGAAATGAATCCAGGACGACCAGCCAGCAGGAACATAGCAACAGAAGACCTTAGAAGATTCCAGATGCAAGATGATAGAAGATATACCAAGTCTAGATGATAGAAGAACCAAAGACGGCCAGAAGAATAGATGTCCAAGATATAGAAGCAAGTAAGAAGTAAAGAAGGCTATGCAACATTATATTGATTTGGTACTGTGAAAACCTCAGTATGCAATACTAGCGCTTATACCCTGCAACATGAATGTTGTCTCAACATTGTCCCTAGCATTATCAGGGATCATTACTGCTGGGACCCAGAATCCATGGGAGAGTTTGAAGCTTGTGGTGTGGAACAAAGTGGGTTGTAAACGACTGGGTATATTTTAAGTAGCATCTTCTGCTGTGTATCAGTATGCAGTGCATCTTTTAAATCCAATGTCTTCAACCTTCTTTTCTTACTGTCCTCCTTTGATTACATTTTATAAATAGTTATAAATATAATGGAGATTGTGGGTTTGTCTGTCTGTAACTGAAACTATATCACTACACAAGTCACAATTCCCTTTGTTATTTACATCACATTCTCCATGATTATATTTTTATTTAAACCTCAATTATTAATAAAATTGTTTTACATTATTAATACTGTTGACCATATCTACATATTAAAAACATGCAATTGTATTTATATATACAACAAAATAGCGGTTTACAGTGTGAATGGGAAGAGTAATTTGCATATTGATCTTAAAAATTTGATTTTAATAAATATATGCTTAGTATTATTGATTTCTAATTGTTTGGTTTTATCTTATTGAATATGAGCAAAAATCTCGGGATAAATCTTAAAAGAAATCCATTAACAAGAAGAAATAACTGTAATATTATTCTTTACTTCCTATTTTAACTAAATAGTTGAATTAGGAAAATTTACCAATGAAAGACGGGAGTAATGGAAATTGATGGAAGAGTTAGTTTCAAAGTTGTTCTATTTTTCGATTATACCCCCTCTGTTCCAAATCTTTTTATCTGCATTCTTATTCAGTTTCATTAGCCTTTCTAATTTAACATATTTAATTATATTAAAACTTAAATACTTGCACCCGGAGGGTGCATATATTTGCTAGTAGTTATAAATTAAATTTGTAATGACCTTTTGTTTTAGATATGAAAACTTTATATTCACCTAAAAATGTCCTTTAATGGTTTTCTCAAAATAAAATTATTGCTCCATTAAAATCACCCCAACCCCCAAAGCCTCACATGTTGAAGACCCTAGTATTAAATAAGGCTTTGATTAACATACAGATGGCAGTGTACATTATGGTATGATTCACTACTTTGTTGCAGAAATTGAATGTAATGAATTTTTGAAGTATGTAGCTTTTATAGGTTCCACATATGAACTTTAAAGTTCATATGTGGCACCTATACAAACTAACTTTTAAACTGGGTATTGCAATTGTTACAGTGTTTGTTTAGAAGTGTTTTTGTAAGAAAAACAACAAAATACCAGTGTTGATCATGGCTGAGAAAAACAGGTGGCCAGACAATTTTATTGTATAGTTAATTGATAGATGTAGGCATCATCTATAATGAACCCAAGATACTTCATTAACCCTACATCATAATAAAGTAAGAATAAAACTGGCTAAATATGTTGATATTAGATGTAATAGTAAATTATGAAATTGCCGTGAACAAGTGCTATCTTGGAAAATTTAGAAAATGTCTGTGAAATGTCAGTTATGTCCATTGTTACATTAGGTATATAAATGGCTAGAAGTGAGAAGTCGGATTCTTGTTCGTTTCTGCTTCGTCTGGGCTGGTTGGTCTGTGCTCAAAAGGGTTGGTAATAATTAAGCAAGACCTAATTGTTTTCTTAATTCTTTATTTTAAAAAAACCTGAAGCCCAAAAGGGTTTTCAACTGCACAACTGGCATCTTAGGAGCAAAGGACCCATACGTATGCTCCTGTCTACTAACAGCCAAAATCTAACTAACTAAAACAGTTCCCTTTCACACGCTTTTCCTTCAGACAATCAAAAGTCAGTGCCCAGGTCAGCAAAATTTCAACAGTTAATGGTAATTTTCCATTTACCATACCGTTATTTGAATTTTAATCCACTTATAGACATAATTCATAGGCTACCCACGAATTATGTAACATATCAACAGTCCCATCCAGGATTTAAACTCTGGTTGCTGTATCCATTTCCTATGACTATAACCATTACACAACAAGTGACTCAATTTACTGTATATGTCTGAGAATACTTATATCATCTTGAAAGACCCTGAATGTTGAACCTCTGGAGTGTTGTAAGGCACAATGTTGGACAAGAAATGTACCCCATTATGCACTGTTTAACAGGTATAATTGAGTTACTATGATCAAGTAAGATCTGTATATCCTTTGAGTGAGACCAGAGGAAAATAATTTGAAATCAATTAAAAAACTTGAATTCAGTCTACTCATGACAAGATAGATAAAATGTAACAAAACAAAAATATGAGTCAAAAATTTTATATAACAATAATGAGCATCAATGAGTCGTCTAAAACTGAATAAAATATGCTGTTAATACTATCAGTGTGTAAAATAAAATAAGAATTTAATAAAAATGGCATTGATAAAAAGGAAAACAGAGTAGAGGATAAGTTTAAAAGGATTGAGTCTGCAAATCAATGACTCTTTGTAGTTCAGTTGGTAAAGTAACTTGGGCATTTAAAGAGGTTTCCCAAAGGCAAAAAGGGATGTGTGATAGTCTCACTGAGTGCTTATTTATTATTTCGTATCTGTTCTGTGTCCCTATTGTCGTCAAATGGTGAGAGTTATGGTTATAAAACAAAAGTGACAACTAAGAATTACCAGATTTTTTTAAAAAATTTGTCTAACTTAATGATAGTTGTAACTACTTCATCTAAAAGTATGAATAATCAAAAGATCTCCGTACAAAATGAGATGATATGAAACAAAAAGAAGTGGTAAAAGCAAGTTTTTGATTTTTTTTTTTTTTTTAGATATATTACTTTCTTTGTTTTAATAATTAAGTTTTCAATAAAAGTGATATATTTGCTTATGATTAGCATAATGACATGTTATAGTATACTCTAAGTGTTACATAGTCATATACCCTCGTTGGGTATATACACAATAGTTCTTATGTTAGAGAGTAGCATCAGAGAGAGATATAAACAGATAGATATAACTTACTTGGTTATTTTCGTCTAGTCGCCATGTTGAATATCCACTTCTTCTTCTTCTTTCTACTTCGGCCATTTGTGTGATCACCTGAGTTCTTACTTTTAGTCTTCTCTCATTGTATCTTCATTTTCTTATCTGGCCGGTCTTCTAACTAAGGGCATGCATTTAAGTTATGCAACAACTGATCAACAAGACTTATGGCTTTTTAAAGTTTTATTTGCCTTTTGTAACTCATCGCGCGGAGCTGACAGCCAAGATGGAACACGTCTGTTCCACTCGGGGTCTGGCTGCCAACTGCCTTAACTAAGTCAAAATCAGATGACATGTGAGATTTCAACAGTCCAGTGGTTTTCCGTCCCGTGATATGAAAACACTGACACCCCCCCCCCCGTAGAATTTTCCTACATTGTGTTGTCAATAATCTATGCTACCACATAGATTATGCAACATAAGAAACATCTTGTATTGAGCCATGATTCTTGGTCAAGGGCAAAAAATATGATACCCATCCACACTGAACACCTGGTAACTGCTTACTCTACTGACACAGTGTGTGGGGGGGTGTATGTCACGTGGCCCCTTTTGATCAATTAAGACATTACAAGCAGTGCTCCTGGTGCATATAAATAAACCAGAATCCCATATACTCCCTCTCCTTTCTCTCAGGGGCATTGGCCATAATAACACATGTTGGGCCCCTGGCCCAGCAACACGTACTGTACTATTTTAGCAGTGGTCAGCATGAGGGCTTTACCAACACACCACTGGACTGTACACCACACCAAACCATTTATGGAATCCCTCATTCAGCACAGCAAATTAGCTCACATGGCTATTCTTAATTTTACGCAATTTTCACACAGTTCCACACAACAGTCCTCACAGCATAAAAGTGCAACACAGCAACTCCATAGGCGTCTTACCAACAGAAGCAGATGCAGCAAAAGAGATCCCTCTTAACAGTTTTATGCCATCACTAGCTCCCCTCTTTCAATATAACTATGTGCAGTGCAAGAGATTTTTACACAGCCATATCCTATGCAACATCATTATCCATCACATCAGTGCCATAAAATGTAACATCATGCACAGATATAACAGTATGTTTATGGCTGTGACAGTGAAAGGTTTTGTAACATGTGAGGAAGTTATATTAACGTTGGAAGACTTGGAATAACTTTCCAACTTGAGTACCTGAGTATACATAAAAACATTCCAACAAAGGTGTAAAACGATAACAATATTTATTCCATAAGTGACAGAGAAACACATACTAGACAAAGATATACAAAACAGATACATAACCCATTATAAGAGGAAATAGGTGTATGACTTGTGTCATAGGGAATGTCACTTACTGGTAGCTGGTCAAGGGGTAAAAGCCTCCCACCTAAGGGTTAGAAGTGGCAGGCGCCTAGACCATGTTTACTCGTTGCTGGCCTGAGTGGAAAAAGACAGGAATTCCGATTTCCCGGCTTGTGGCCAAATACCAACACCACCTATCGGCGAACACTGCAGCAAGGGAAGATAACCCAACAGTTTTATGGTAATCTTTTAGCAGCGTTGCTCATATCATTCTACCTTTTTCTTCTGATTTTATTTTGATGATCAAATGGTTCAGCTGGAAACTGAATTATTTATTTAAACATGATTTTCCAAATTTGTTTTCTTTTCTTTTTTTTCCTAATTTAGATGAATGATATATCACTTGGTAGTCTTTTGAATGAATCTCCAATCAAGAAAGGATCCACATCTGACCTTCAAGTAACCAGTGTAACCAGTAACAGCAGCAGCAGCAGTAGTAGTATCAGTAGCAGTCTTAATTTAAATAATCTCTTCAATGACTGGTCTCGAGATTCTTCTACATCAAGGATGGATGTAAGTATGCTTAACTCTTAACATCCTATACCACCTCATTCCACCCGGCCGGAAGTTACATTTGTTTTCCTAATCCACCTCAAACGATAGCATTTATTTAAATGTAATATTAAACATATTTAGCAGTCTTTGATTTACGGGAAATAACAGGTAACTTTAAATCAAAAGGCCATTTTTAGCCATTTATTGATAAATCCTTATAGGAATAGGGTTCTGGACTTAGAAAATTCTCAACAAGATGTTAATAGTTAATTCTATTGATAAAGGATACCTGGCATTTCCTAGGTACTAAATAAAAATTACTCATAAATACTAGGGTGAATTTTGCAATATTTTGATACAAATTAGTTTGTGGCTCTTATTTATCATGTGACTGAAGCAGTTTAAGCCATGGAAGGTACCCACCATGGTTGCTAGTATCATGGTAGTTGGTGTGCTGACATGTTGTACCTTACTTCACTCTGTATTATTTGAAAACTGCACAGATAAACATGTAATGTAATCTAATGCTTTATAAGTTCTGACTTGACCATAAAACAGTGGAAGCAATTAAAAACATTTTTTCCGTGAAAGATGAAGGTGCAATTGATTACAGTTTAGTAACTAGGTGGTTCAAAGAGACTTTGGTAAAAGCAGCCAATTGTGCCTCACATTACCAAAATATTGCAAAACTTTTAACTCACCCCTGTATTTTGGGATAAATGTTGATCACGGAGGCAAATTTTTTAAAAATCTGCTACCATTGATGTGGCCGTGGGTTAACAAAATGACGTTATATAATTTTTGAATTCTCATCTTACCTAAAAATATTACTTCCTATAACTTGTATTTAGTTTTGTCTCCTTTAATAAAGTCTGTATCTGGACCAGTTGGCAGGTGTGAGATATTAAATGGTAATACAGTGATTAAACTTGTGAAAAGGGTTTACTTCTAGTTAACTCACAAATGATTGGTATCAGGTCCAGAGTCAATCCAGTTCAGCATTAAATCCAGAAAGGGCAAAGCTCCAAAAAGCAAATCAGCAACATGTCTCTCTTCCTTGCAGTTCATTTGGTATTAAATGACTCACACGAGTCAAGTTTGTTTTTTTTTTAATTGTAATTAGAAGACTCATTTTACCCAGAATGCAATATCAATAGCTATTTATGTCAGACAGGAAGTTGTTTTGGCTTAAACCTAAGAATATTCTAACATTTTAGAATAATTATTTTTGTTATTTTTTTGTCTTAATAAATTGAAAATGATTTAACATTATTCTATTGAATATTTTTCCAAACTCAATTACCCATTTTTTATTATTTTTTTTATTTTTTCATCAGCTGGACACGACCCTCCAGATGATTATGAATGAGAACAGCATGGACTATGTGAGCAAATTTGCAGAACTTGCAGAGAAAGTTGCAGCATCAGATGTAAACGTCACTTGCAATGCAGCTGCAACCACAGCCGTCCTTACTGCAAAAAATAGTGTTGAGAGTAATGATGTAAATGCGCAGGACAATGTTCATTGCACCAGTACAATTGATTGTGTAACACAATTAACTGATAATTTCCCTTAATCATATTCAACCCTATCCTCATTTCCATCAGTCTATGATTGATGAACTTGTAGATTTTAATTAAAATCTTTAGCAATTAATACTGAGAAGTTTTACTCATTTAATATACATGAATTTTTTTCCTTCTACCTGGCTTCTGTTTTTGTCATTTTTTAAATTATTAAATGCAAAACAAGGAGTAAGAAAAATGGGACCAAGTAACCAATAGGCACCCCAAATCATCAACTTAATGAAAGGTTCATATTTTAAACTCATCACTGGTAATTTCCGCTTCTAAATTTTTGTAAACAATGATTTTAATCAGAAGTTTGTGGAGATGTTGAACTCACAATAAATTAAATAAATAGATGGTTGGTACACATAATCAAATTAAAATTCAATAGCAAAATCTTTTTTTTTAATATATACTTTTTAATCAGAAATTATAAACACTTACAATAATTTTGTTTTTATACTAAAATAGTTTTTACTTAATCAGAAGAGAAATGCAATTATGTTTATTTAAATAAAAATACAGTTTTTATTTACAAAATATTTTTATACTTATTTGAATAAAAGGATGTCATTCAGAAATAGTATCACACAATTTGTAAAATTTATTTATGTCAGATACAATATAAATGCAAAAATTGTCTGTTCATTTATTTTCAAATATTTGAAAGCGAAACTTACCCGTGATGAGTTAAAATATGAACCTTTTATTAAGTTGATGATTTGGGGTGCTTATTGGTTACTTGGTCCGAAAAATTAACAAGAATTGCAAGAATAAACTAAAAAACTAAAAATAATAAAAAACAAAAAAACAAAGGTAAAATTAAATCTTCTTAGAAATTAATAGAATGAATAAATTTTCTTCTTTTCATTTTTTTTTTTTTTTTCTTTGCAACTTTTCAGTTTTTGGACCCCTCTAGGTGTTAATAATGGCATTAATTTTACCTTGGATGATATTAACCCTGTGTTAGTCTGCTGTGTCAGTCTGGTGGGATATTTACACACTTCAATGCAAAAATGCATATTGTGTTACTAGTAAGATATAATCATACTGTTACCTTAGTATATATCTGCAGTCACTGATTTTATTTTTTGTAGCTTCCGCCCAAACTAAGACACAACATTGTTTTTAATGTGGGGTGGTACGCAGGAAGCAAGCTTACCAAGCAGCAGTTTTAAAGATTGTATAGATTCTGTTAGCATTCCCTAAAACACCAGGCAATAAACCCAGCCGTTACCCCCTTTTTAAACAAGGGGTAGCTGCTGCAACAGATCAGTTGCCTTGAAGCAGGGTTGTTATTCATCTGAGACAATAAAAAAAAATATATAGATTCAGATCCCATTTAATTGGAAAATACCTACAGGATACTCAATAATATGATTTTTTTAATATGATGATAATCAATATGAAAAAATAACATAAGATTCAAACTCTGTTACAATATGGTATACCGTATTTGATGGCATATAAGACGCATGGGCATATAAGATGCACCCCCATTTCAGCAGGTCAGATTCAGGAAAAAAAGTTTTTAGTGTGTTTATTTTTTCTTCACCACCATACGCTCCTGTTAACCTTGATTATAACAATACCAGCAATAAAATAAGGATACATGGAGTTTAGGGTAGGTAAAAGTACTGAGCGTAAGCTGGGTTAGTGAGCATCATAGAGAAGATTAGACTAGGCCTACGGGAGATCTCAAACTTCACCTACGATGTATAAGACGCAGGGCAATTTTTTGAGCCAAAATTTTGGGGAAAAAGTGCATCCTATATGCCGTCAAATACGGTAAATCAATACTTGAATTAAAGATATAATTCTTAATTGAAATGATAATTACTATGAATTTGTTACATAAACCTATCTTGTATATTTTATGTGATGCACACCAAAAGAAAAAAAGAATGACATGTATATTCCCCTTAGTCAGGACTAAGCCATTCTATGTGTTCAATGCCATTCACTTAAATCAGGAGAGAAATAATCAAGTTGCCAACTAGGAATTATGAACATTTTGAAAAATCTTCAGTGTCAAAACAACCCCAGGGGACTAACACAGAATTAACACTGATGTATTTCTTCTGAATATTTTTTTATCATAAAGAAACAGAGTGAACATTTTCTTTTAAATTTATTCAGTTTTGATTTTTTTTCTTCAATTCTTGAGTCTATTTTTTAAAACATAAGTTGCATCATGAAAATTTCTTAGTTATTTTTTTAATAATATCTGTAAATTTCTATTCTATTTTATTTCATTTCAAAAAAAGAATTCAAGAATAAAGGTTAATTTATTAATTAACCAATATATTTCATTTCATATAACCTCATAAAAATATATATGTATGTATGTATGTATGTATGTATGTATGTATATGTGTGTATATATATATATATATATATATATATAATGCACACACACACAATGTGTTGAACAAAATGAACATTTCATATCTAAGATGTTTCTTTTTGATCTTTTGTAGTTTTCTGGCTTCTTAATATCAGGATGGAGTCTGCTGATTAGTCCACCAAAGTTTTTGTCCCTAGTACTTTCAGCATTCTGTAGTGCCATCAACACAGTATACATAAAATGAAAAAAATGCTGCCCAAATATACACACACACGTGTGTGTGTGTGTATGTGTGTGTATATATATACATATATGTATGTGTGCGTATATATATACATATATGTATGTGTGCGTATATATATACATATATGTATGTGTGCGTATATATACATGTGTGTATATATATGTATGTGTGCGTATATATGTGTGCGTATATATACGTGTGTATATATATATGTATGTGTGCGTATATATACGTGTGTATATATATGTATGTGTGCGTATATATACGTGTGTATATATATATGTATGTGTGCGTATATATACGTGTGTATATATATATGTATGTGTGCGTATATATACGTGTGTATATATATATGTATGTGTGCGTATATATACGTGTGTATATATATATGTATGTGTGCGTATATATACGTGTGTATATATATATATATATGTATGTGTGCGTATATATACGTGTGTATATATATATGTATGTGTGCGTATATATACGTGTGTATATATATATGTATGTGTGTATATATATATGTATGTGTGTGTATATATATGTGTGTATATTTGGGCAGCATTTTTTTCGTTTTATGTATACTGTGTTGATGGCACTACAGAATGCTGAAAGTACTAGGAACAAAAACTTTGGACTAATCAGCAGACTCCATCCTGATATTAAGAAGCCAGAAAACTACAAAAGATCAAAAAGAAACATCTTAGATATGAAATGTTCATTTTGTTCAACACATTGTGTGTGTGTGTGTGTGTGTGTGTGTGTGTGCATATATATATATATATATATATATATATATATATATATATAAGATGTGTTTTTAATCAGCATATTCTCTTCTAGACATATCTTATTGAAAATAATAGACAAGGATTTAGTGTTTTGCTTTTCATTCAACTTTTCTTGTTAATGAACAAAATGTTGTAAGTGTGGTTGAAGGCAGTTTCAAAACTGTCCAAGTACTTTCAACTATATTTTGTTATTGTTGAGGACAAGTGGACTCCTGTTTTGGAGGGCTGGATAAGGCATTTTTAAGTGGGCATGTTCATTATGTGCAGGAGATATCCTGCGTGGATGTGTAGACCATTGGTTCTGATTTGAAAGTGTAGAGATAGCAACTAAGGATCACATGACTAAGATTTTGCACCTGTGTCAGATGCATCTTAATATTCCAAACTAAAAGAGATTTTGTCTATTTTTATAAGTATCGTTTCTAACATGATGAACAATTCCATGAGCACAGAATAAATCCAGCACTTCACAACACACAAGTAATGATGTCCTCGACAATCATCAAAGATGGTCAAAAGTACCTGTATTCTGACTACACTGACAGAATTTGGATAGTTTTGAAACTGCCTACAAGTTAGCAGTTGTAACATCTCATTTGCCAACCAGAAAAACTAAACAAAAAAACTAAATCTTTGTCTGTTATTTTCAATAATATATATATATATATATATATATATATATATATATAATATATATATATATATATATATGTAGTAGAGATATGAGGAACACAAGGACAAATAGCCCTCACTGAAACAATAAACCTAAGACCCGTTTTCTTTAACCTGGACTTATCTATCGCAAAAACTATCACACGTGAACACAAAATTAAAATTGAAAATGGGTAAATCAAAAATTTAAAAAAAAAAAAATTTTTCACCTGTGAATTTGACTTCCTCCCCCCTCACTGACCCAATCCCACTGCCTCTACCTTCCTCTTTCACCCACCCCCCTTTTTGCCTATGTATCAAAATTTATCTCTTCATCCCAACCTAAATTGTCTCCTCATTTCCTCACACTTCCATGCTTTCTCTTTTTTCCCTTCATCTAACCAATTCCCCAACCCCCTACACTAACCAAACTTCATCTCCTGACATCCTTTCCCTCACACTTAGTGACCAACTCCATCTATACCCACCCCTACCTATCCTCTCCCCTTTTATTACTCCCTTTGTTTCTTTGGATCAAATTTATCTCCAAGAAGGCTAACCCACCTCCGCTACAAACTCGTCCCTTTCACAATGTATTTTTCCACTATCACTAATTATCCTCTCTCTTCGCTTTCGATCTCCTTCCTTTCTTCCCAATGATTCCTGTCTGACCAATCATAATCTTTCCTCACAAACACTAACCCACCCACGACCTCTTCTCCCATCCACTTCCCTCTATAAAACACTTGTATGATACCTTTGATAATCAATAAAACGACTGATGATGCTGAGCTCAAAGCTCTAGCAAAATATATCCTATATACGTTTGTCTGAGTTTTATCCTTGTGTTCCTCATATCTCTACTACATTGTTGGATTTATTCCAATCCTCTTTCCTCATATATATATATATATATATATATATATATATATATATATAGCCTTTCAGTTCATCATTTTTTTCTCCCATATACTGTATTTCACTTTTCCCCAGATATTCTCTATTTCCTATACCTTGAAAAAGGGTGAATGTTCACCCGAAATATCGGAATTAATCAAACCAGAGACAGTACAACAGCTGAATATTAAAATTCTGTTCACAAGAACAAAGTTTATACATAACATATATGTATATATATATATATATATGTTATGTATAAATATATATGTATAATATACACACATGACTGAGGTCATTCTATGGCAAATCAACAAATTCTCTTTCGGTAAAAAGATTAGATTTTGTAGAAAATTGTCAGAAATATAAATTTTCATGAACCAAATTGAATGTTACTTGTCATATTTCTCCATCAATATGACCCAATGAAATTTTGAAAGACAAATTTTAGAAATCAATATCTCTGTTTTATATATGTGGGAAATTTATATTTTCTAGAAAGTAAGATGTTAACTAATTCACGGTAGGGGAGAGATTTACACCCTTACAAATATAATATAATAATATATAAGCTAAATTTAAACATGGATTTCAGAACTTGTGTACAAGTAACGAAATTACACTTAAGTTTCCATTGCTCTGGGAGAAAGTTAAAATTTATGATTGCCTTTCCAACTACTTACCTAGTAGAATCAGGATTTAGCAGAATGTCTCAGCTATTATCAAAAGTTAGAAACTACTTTGAAGTGACTAGATACTTGAGATAAAGTGTGTGCGTCAATATGGTTGTATCTTGATTGAATAAATATCTCATGTAAAATGGAAATATTTTTTTCTATTATAATAATTTCATGGGCCACAAAAAAAAATTCTGGTTTCAAAGTGGGCCATGAGCTGAAAAAGGTTGGGAACCCCTGATTTAAATGTTACTTCTAATTCTGATTGATTTGTTTTCTTATCACCAAAAATATTTAATTTGTAATCGTAGAAAATAAAGAAAGTGACAGCAGTTGAGTTGGTGTCATGGAGATGGTTCCTTTTTTCTTACCTTTTAGTTCTGGCATTTTGTCCAAGGGATGTTTTTGGTCAGCACAGTCAAGGAAGGCTTTATATGTGGGTGAACTGGTGTGGTAGAAGTTTAAACTGTGTGAACTCCAGTTGTTAAAGAGATTCACAGATTTTGGCTTTATTCATACTTGTTGGCTTATATATCCAAGTGTTTTCTTGCATTCATTTTTGATGGCTATCCAAAAAACTTTTATATATATATATATATATATATGAGAGAGAGAGAGGGGATAGACTAAGGATAGGCTTTTTACATAGCGCTAATAACCTTAGGAAATGGATGCATCCACCTCCATCTACGGGTAAATAGTAAGGCAGACTGGGCTCTTTTACCTTGGCTAGGTAACCATTCTAGAAGGAAAACACTGAATTCAAACCTGATAAACTCCGCTTACAAAATTGACCTTGTGTCACATCCTGCTAGTGTGTGTATATATATATATTTTTTTTTTTTTTTCTCCATACATTTTTCCAACTCGTGTCATTCAAAATCATCCATCACCTTTTAAACAACAAAAATCTTTTTTCACTTCTTTTTATTGTATTTTCCTGAAGGTTTTTATATAAATCAAAATGTTTAAATGTCGACATAAACATTAATTCTTTTGTTGGGGAACATTTTGTTTTTCATATATATATATATATATACACACACACACACACACACACACACACACACAAAGCAAAGTGTCAAAAAGTATTGAGATTTTTTAAAAACATTTTGACACACCTTTTATTCTGAAAAAAATTAATGTTCCATTCATATTTTTTTTCAGAATACAAGGTGTGTCAAAAAGTACAAAAAATCTCAATACATTTTGGCACACCTTTTATTTATATATATATATATATATATATGAGAGAGAGAGGATTGACAAACTCTTCCCAGTTACTAATATAGATGAGTGATATAATCCAGATCCATGTCTACCACCAATCATCCTACACCCCACCTCTAGATAATTCATAAACTTTTCAGCATCATGTCTTTTCATAGTTCCATCCTCATCTCAGCCTCGACTTTTGTAAAGACTTTTTTCTTGGCCAATTGTTACAGATGCAAATGTTCTATTGATCTGAAATTCATACAAAAGAAACGAGGCCATCTTTAATAAAAGATTTGGCTCTCATTCAACTGGGCTGCAACAGACACTCAAGAAGAAGAAAGATTTGCCCTGATTGGCTATATTGATTAGTCACTAGGGAATCCCTAGCTACAGCTAAGGTAGACAAGAAGGTAATGCCACCATTGTGTTGTTGCCTTTTATAGAAAAATCCAGGTTTGTGCCAACATATCTTGTCTGGGCAAAGTTACAACTCGTAACATCCCCTCATCTCTATGCTGATGAGAAAATACAAACAAATTCTCCATCTTCATTTGTGATGGCAACTCATTCTTTATTATAAAACAAGTTTTCAAGATTATGATGATGATGATGATGATTTACTGTCTCTCTGAATTTTTTGAGATGAGGCTCGATAATTTCTATTATTTGGATTATTCTGACTATTGTCTTCATCTTTATTGTTATCTGTACAATGTTTAGGACGATGTGCCTCCTACAAGTATTTCTTGTCGGACTTGGGAACCTTCTCGAACTCAGGAACCTTCTTGTACAATTGGACACATGGCGTAGTGGATATAGGCATTGGTTTAATACAATTATAAGTGATAGTTATCTCTAGGCCACAGGTTCAATCCTGGTCTAAGGGCGACAGTAACATAGAATAATAATTAACACAGTTTAACACTTGTACCAAGTCATGGTTAGTGGAATGAGATAGGTATACCCCTGTGGATTGAATAAAGGGTTGGGTTCAAAGTTCTGTGAAGGCTCCTGATTATGACAAGAAGGTTCCGGAGTTCAAAGAGAAGGTTTCCAAGTCCGACAAGAAATACCTGAAGAAGGCCAAAGGGTACATCGGCCAAAATAAGCCAAATAATTTACTGTATTCTACCCCTGTAATACTTTGGAACAATATACAGCAGCATTCAGTCCTTTCTCATTTGAAGCCAATATCCTTTCCTTCTGCGAGGGTCCCTAGCTCCATCAGTTGCTTACCAGATCTAAAGATTATAAATTTAACCAAAACAAAAAGATGGCATTTCATAGTGAGATTTTCTTTTTTTTAAAATAAACTTAAAATTCTTAAAGCAATTTCCAGTCTAATTTGCAATCTATATATTAATACTCTTGTTCCTTAATCTTCCGACCATTATCATCTTGCAACACGTTATCGTTAAAAATGAGACATTCCAAGTCATCTAAGATGAAATGCAAAAATGTAAATCGTGATTGTCTGGTGTTGATTATCTGCCGAATTCTTATTTCTTATGAGTGTCGTCAGCTCAGCTAAATAATGGACCATTCCGTTTTTATAATAAAAAAACAAAATAAAACAAAAAGGACATGCTACACAGAAAAAATATAAAAAAGAAAGAGTAAGGGAAAGATAGAGAGAGGGGGTAAGCACACAGAAGCGATAACGCTAATCTGTTTCAATCGAACATAATGAAAAGAAGGAAAGAAAGGGAAAAAAAGTGAGAGAGTTAAATCAAGATTATACTTTTTACATAAGAGCTATTGCAAAATAGTTCAATAAGTAAACATATCAAATGTAATAATTAAATTATCATACTATGGTATATCTATAGGTCCTGCTAGTATTGAGATAATGTGCAACTACCTACACAATATTTTGTTTAGATATTCCCAGGCATCTTGAAGAGGAAAAGAGAAAACAAAACTGCTGGCAAGTATCATCATCATGTCACTTTAGTAGCATGGATATCCATGACAATCTCTCGCCAAATGTTACTATCATTCATTGTCCTCTGCGCAACATCCAGTATCTGCACAGAGCTGGTCAATGTAAGTCTTTGCTGAACGGCCTGCACTGGCATGTCCATGTACTGGTTTCCACAGGAGGATGTCACTTGAGTTTTTCCTTGCTTCTCCAGCAGTGCTCAGTATGTGTTGTTCGTCTCACTCAGATGGTTTGTCTGATAGAGGGCAAGTGGCCATACAGCTGCTTTTCTTTGTTAATCATACAAAAAGGTTATCCCTCTTATACAACTTCTATTATCAGATCCTTTTATGGTGTGAAAAGCCAGAAATCAATAGTCAACATGCAACTGCTGTTTGGAAATACTTAAGAAGTTATAATTACTCCAAATCAATACCTTACCATCTGGATATTATCTGTCTGATCCCAAAATGGCCATTATTGGCACTAGCAAATATATTCACACTCCCGGTGTAAGTATTTAAGTCTTTTTTTTTTTTTTCTTTTTTTTGTGTGTGTGGTGGTGGAGGGTCCTATTTTTTATGTCAATAAAATGTTAAATTTCAAAAGTTAATGCCAAGATTTGCAATTAAATGCCTGACATTGTTTTCAAAATTGATTTCTTTTATTCTTAATTCACCAAATGTCTTAGTAGATCTATTAATATGAACTTTTAGAATTAAAAAGAAAAGTTTAACAAGGAAAACAAATACATCATAAGCAATGTTGTTTAGATTCTTTAATTATGAAAACTAGCAAATATAGGCACACTCCAGGTGCAAGTATTTAAGTTTAAGTTAGAAAGGCTAATGAAACTAAATAAGAATGCAGATAAAAAGATTTGTAACAGAGTTGGCTATAATTGAAAAAAAAAAAAAAAGAACAACTAAAACTTACTCTTCCTTTGCTAAATTTTCCTAATTTAACTATTTAGTTCAAATAGGAAGTAAAGAATAAAATTAGTTATTTCTTGTTAATGGATTGCTTTTAAGATTTATCCGATATTTTTGCTCATATTCATTAAGATAAAACCAAACAATTAGAAATCAATAATATCAAGCACATATCTATCAAAATCAAATTTTTAATATCAATATGCAAATTAGCCTTCTTGTTCACACTGTAAAGTGCTATTTTGTTGTATATATAGATACAATTGCATATTATTAGTAGGCAGCCCCGCCCAACGGGTAGGGATTGCTATAATTAGCGGCGTCGATCCCAGGGGGCTATCCCCCCAGGCAATACCTACCCCCGTGATTTAAAGGGGCAGGGCTGGGTTTATTGCCCAGTGCCTGAGGCACCTCCCTTGAGGGGGAATGCAGACGGGATCGACGCCATTTTTCACCCGCCACCTATGGGCTTCGATTTGTGGGTGGTCCCACATTAATAGGGCCTTGTGCCTAACCCATACAAGTGGGGTACGAGGTAAATACAATGTAGACCCACCCAATGGTGGGGATCCAGTGGCTTCGGCCCTGGATCTTTATAAGTTCATATTTTAAATTAATTAATTGTGGTGTGTTTTTAGTTACTATTTTCAAAATATAAAAGATACTTTTTCACTAGTTTATTTTTGTATTGTGTTAAAAATTCCAAATTGAAACGGATACTGAGAAACTTTCTAATGAATGTAAATGATTTCATTTGAAAGTAAAATTTCACTTTACAAAACTAATGCTGTGAGAAATGTAAATGAAACATTCATTTTAGTTGTAATTATGCCAAAAACTAAGTATTATCTGCGTTATTCGGACTATTGTCCTCATCTTCATTGTTATTTGTACAATGAAGATGAGGACAATAGTCCAAATAATGCAGATAATACTAATCTTCAAGCCTCATCTCAAACATTCAGAGAAATAGTAAAATAAATAAACTTATTTTATCCTTCAATTCTGTGTGTGTGTGTGTGTGTGTGTGTGTGTGTGTGTGTGATGCCTATACCAAGAATACTTGGGATAATAATAACAGGATAAATTTCAAACCCATATAACTTCAAAAATATTGATAATCTTATAAGAAATATTCTCAAATTCACTTAATCAAATATAAAAGGGATAATTAAGCCAATAAAAAAAAAAAAAACCTGCCTTGTTTTGGACGGGTAATTAAAAAAAGAAAGTGAAAAGGTTAATAAAATATCCTGTTATCCAAACACTATCAATTTCTCTCCTCATTTCAAGATGTCAGAGAATATCTAAACAAAATAGCAAACTGATTTTGAACTAAGTACAATTTTACTATACACTGTAAGCCCATTTAATTGTAAAATATACATTTTTTTTTAAATAAATAAGTAGAAGGGAATTTTTAAGAGCTCATTTAGCTCAGTCAGTAGAGCACTTGACTAGGAATTGTAAGGTTCCTGGTTCGATACAGGCCCTCTGTCAACTCAGCGTGTGAGTAGCACAGGGATCTGTGCAGTGAAGTGAGGAGCTGATGGTAGGTGTGGTGCCCCACTCCAGACGCAAAAACAATCTCCTTGGTCTAGCGCTAGTAAAAAGGGTATCTGGTTGATACCAACATTAGGCCACCCTGACTTTTTTTTTTTTTTTTTTAATATATCTCACCTTGTCTACTATTCACATCCTGGCCTCTTACCCGGTGTTAATTCTATAGCAATATGGAAAGCCTTTCAGCATTAGCTTAGTTGTGGCACAAGGCCACAAGTATGGGGCACCCAACGATTTTTTGGTTGGTAGATTCAGTTTTACAACACATCAACCCTTTTTATGGTCATTTATGGGTTTTTTTTCCATCCAACTTGAAACTTAGAATAAACTGGTAACTTTTCACTGTATGAATTATCTCCCTTACATATCAACGACAAGAATTGCAATGTGAAAGTAAAACTGAACTTAAACAGTTGCAATAATTGAAATTAAGATAAAAAGATATATTAATAAAAAAATTAATTGATATTTTGAATTCTTGAAGATGAAGTAATAACAAAACTAAAACTGTTTTTAAAAAGATTTAGTTTAAAAACAAGTATCCTATTTTTATTCTTTATTCAAAGGTTGTTTTGGACATTTTGTTCACAAAACATTTAGGTATATATGTCTCCAGCCTGGACTTATAGTATGGCCCTCAGTCTAGGAGGAAATACTGATTTCAAACCATGTGTACTCTGCTTTAAAATTTGGTTTGTGTTCATATTTCCCCTTGTGGGTAAATAGATTCTATAGATCTCTACTAGTATCTTAAAAATAAAAAAAATAAAAATGTTCTCAGATTTTGATAAAAGGGGTGTATATTTACACCTGAAGAAGGTCAAAGAATATTCATGTCAAAATGTATTAACAAAAGACACCCCTAAGAAATAAAAAGAATTATCAGATAGATCAGGTATATCAAACATGTGGTCTGTGGGCCACATGTGGCCCTCGGCGAGCACAAGACTGCTTTTATACAGTACTTTTATAGAACACCAGGTTTTTCTTAAGAATGTTTTTGTTGGATTGCATTATATATATTTACCAACCCCTCCGCACAAGCAGGATGTGACACAAGGTCAATTTCTTAAGCGGAGTTTAACAGGTTTGAATTCAGAGTTTTCCTTCTCCAAAACTGGTTACCTAGCCAACGTTAAAGAGCCCAGTCTGCCCTACTATTTACCCATAGCTGGAGGGAGAGTAGTTGGATGCATACCTTTCCCATGTGAAATGCAAACAGGTTTGTCCAGGATTTGAACTCTCGTCAACGAGTCCATTTCCTATAAGTTTCTCTATTACACCACACACCTGTTGGATGGCATTATTATTGTAAGCCATTTTCCTTGGCATTATTTACATTTAAATCTCTGATTAAGTGAAGGCAGTAGCAACTATCTAAAGACTGAGTACCTATAAAAGTAGAATGTAAACGGTGGTGGTGGTGGGGTTTGTGTGTTGAGTGGAGCGAATACTACTCCATCTTTAAATAGTATAAAGACTGCATGCAAAACATAATATAAGTGGAAGGCATCTATTGGTGTCATGTTAAGACTGCACAAGTGTTTAGTAGCATTTTACTAGTAGCACAAAAATCTGTGTCCAGTGCTTGTACACTTCCTTGTATTATTTGTTTGTTGTCATTTACCAAGCTTGGCATAGAATCAGGAAATTGTGAGCATGTAGTGAAAATCAAATTGAAATAAACCTATTATTTTGAAATAGAGGTGTGAAGTGACGTCCAAAAGAAACCATGGTAATCACTGTCATTGATAAAACCGGCACTGTTCACTAGTCTCCAGTTCGACGCAAATATTCATTGGTTTCTAGTCCAACGCACATCTCTGTTCTGGTTAGGAAGATGAAACACAACTTCCCCATGGTATGGGAAAGGAGGCGTTGAATAATAATTCACAGGCCACTGCACTCTAAGATCTTACATCCAGGCCAATTACGCTTAGCGCTGCCCTACCTGTGCAAAATTTGCATACGTGCCAACACAATTTCGAAACTTGGGAGTGTGTCTATACATTAGACCTCTTTCAGAGACCCTCTCCCCCATCGTACAGGCCAGACATGCTTCGTTCTTAAAGAGTTTTACCTCTATCTACCAGAGTGCCCCAAACTGCCCGACGATCAAAATACCGGACTGCCTGAAAATGCAGAGAGATCATCAGCGTTTAGAAAATGGTTTAGACCAAACACCCATAAAATTGGAATTCCCGAATGATTGATTTTGTTTACATCCAGGACATTATAAGCGTCTAAATAGTTGCTAACTTTGCTATTTAGTGCTGTACGAAGAAAAACCAGATTTTTTGCATGGATTTTGAAAAGTTCTCTTCAGAATGGCTGATAATTGTAACAATTGTTTATTGGGGATGTTTGGTGACGATAGAGTGATTTTGAAGGATTTGAGAGAATCTCAGAAATACTTTTTTTCATTAACACCAACATTTGTCAGCACCGTGGACATTATTAAGTGGTGCTACAGAGGTAAAATTTATGCCATTTTAATATATAATATAATAATTAAATTTATTGTGTACAGTGCTCAGGTACACCACAACTCATCAAAGTCTCATGTCAAGTACACAGAATAATGTATTAGTGTCAGGAACATGAACAGTTTACAGTAGTAATATGCATGTATATGCGCGTGTGTGCATAGGTATGTGAAGAGTGGCATCAGGTATAGTGTCAGCGGACTATAGGAAGCATGGAGGCTTTGAAAGTGCTTCGGCAGCCTACAACAGACGCAGGCAGTTTATTCTATGTCTCCGCAACTCTGAGCATGAAAAAATGTTTCCAAAAGTCATGTGAGCAGTGCTGTTTTCTGACTTTGTATGTGTGTTAGAAAGGTGGAGATCAAAAAGGTGCTCAAGGTTGCTGTTGTTAAGATGATTAATGACCTTATGAGCGTTTACCAGGTCAGTTGCCGAAGTTTCAGCGAATCCATTCCCAGGGCAGCGAGATGTTCAGAGTATGGTAGATGCCTGATGGAGGGTATTCGTTTGGTTGCACATCTCTGTACAGTTTCTAGGAGGTTAATATTCTGAGCAAGATAGGGGTTCCAGACTGGTGATGCAAACTTCAAGTGTGGCCTCACCATAGCTTTGTACAGCTTCAAATAGATAGCAAGACCTTTGTCAGCCGCTCACTGGCTGAGTGACGCCAGGACACCCTCGGTCTTTTTGACAATTTTGAAGATGTGTTTCGTCCAACGTAAATCACTGCTGACAGTAATACCCAGATCACGTTCACAAGATTCCTTGATATTAGTATTGTAGAAAATTCAATTCTAAACAATATAAGCGAAGGTTGTGATATCTTCAACGTTTTTTTTTCCTTTTATTTTGAGTTTTCTGAAACTAATTGTTTTAAGTACTAAAACAATGGTAATTAAGGGAAATGGCTGGTATTTAGGACATAGTTATTGTGGATGGCAGTGGTAGATAAAGGGTTAGTCAGTAATAAATGATCTTCAACAATATCTTGATAAAACATTACACCAATGAATTGCTCTTATTGCTTTTTTGGAGTCTTTGGTTTTGTAATAAATACCAATCACAGTCACTGTAGTTTGCATAAATTATGAGTGTACAATAATTTGTCATTAAATTTCTGAGGTGAGAAATTATTACTGACAGGAATTAACTGTATTACAAACAATTATTAATATGGTCAGTGATGTTCAGAAAGTATTTTGTATTAAAGTACAATGCCTAACATGAATCTCTTTCAAAATGTAAGTAAAGTTGATGGAGTGGCCTATTCTTGGTATCAGCCAAACAGCGAGGAAGTCTATCCCCTTTTCACCAGCACTTCCCACTTTAATGCACAGACCAGACTACCAAAATTGTGCTACTCATGTGCCGAATTGGTACTGAACCTGGAACCTTGCAATTCAGAGGTGGGTGCTCTACTGACTGTACTAAACTGGCCCTTTTAAAATGTAATATTACAAATATTTTCATAATTAAAGAATCTAAACAACAAAATGCTTGTGATTTATTTGTTTTCCTTGTTAAACTTTTTTTTTAATGAATTCTAAAAGTTCATATTCATAGATCTACTAAGACATTTGGTGAAGAAATCAATTTTGAAAACAATGTCAGGCATTTAATTGCAAATCTTGGCATTAACTTTTGAAATTTAACATTTTATTAACAGAACCCAACTCCACAAAGAAAAAAAATAAATAAATAAAAAACCGTTGTGATTGGTAACCTTCCAAGGAATTTTGGCCAAAACCCTTTATTAAATCCCTGTGGGTAGATAATTCTTAAACCACTTAAAGGATTAATTTTGTTTCAATTAATTTTTCCTTCAATTGTCACTGTCTACACACTAAAAGAAAATTGATTCTTTTTAAATGCATAGAATTTAAGAGGGCATTTTTGGGAACTATCAGATGAATTACTTAAAAGAATTTGATAGATATATATATATATATATATATATATATATATATATATATTATATGTATGTATGTTTGTTTTAGTTTTAAGGGTTTTGCGTATGCTTTGCATATTTGAAGAATGCTTAAAAAAAAATTTTTTTTAAATAAAAAATTTATAATATATATATATATATATAATATATATATATATATATATATATATATATAACTTATTTATTGTATTAATAGTGTATATGTTCTTTGCAAAGATTCTTTTTAAGGTTGATGTTTGATAGAAAAATGATAATTGCTCTATGCAGGGTTTGAATTCACAACTGTCAGGTAGCTAGATAGCAAATATTTTTATTTAACTAAGACATGTGCTCCAGAATGAACAATGGCCAGCATGTGACAACCACCACAATAAAGACTAGTCTGCATTCAGTTTATTAATATCTTTCATTTACCAATTAGTACCAAGTAGCTGCAATTGATATACAAATTTATAGTCAACTTGTTAAAGGGAGAAATTTTACATTTATAATGGAATGCTTGCTTAAAAATTAATAAGGAAAAAAAAAATAAGAGTGAACTGTATCTATTATTCAAGTTATTTTTAAACATCTTATTATAATGGAGATTTGGTGTGTGTCTAACCGAAACTGTCACAATACACTTAATAAGTTTATGAATGAGTATTTAATTTATAGTCAAAATTGTTAATACATAGACATCAGTAATAAATAAGATTTATTCTATGAAAATCTGATTAGATTAGCCTCAAAACAACCCATGTTATTAGTGTATTTAAAATCCTGCAATGTGTCTTATATATCACTAAGAAATAAGGGTTTACACAATATATGGTGTTGTTAATTTGTATACTGGTTTTAACAAAACCAGGTTCAATAAATGATTAGTGTTATTGATATCTAATATTGTTTTACTCTTCAACTGAAATATAATTAAAATAAGTGTAATCCTTTTATATGCATACTTATTTAATTTTGTTAGTCTTTCTAATTTAATATATTTCATTACATTAAAACTTAAATACTTATGTCTGGAGGGCGCATATTCTTGTGAGTTCATTTAACAAAGGACCCCCCCACACACACACACAAAAATAAAAATTTAAACACTTATTACCTAATCATAAATTTTTAAAGTCTGAATTTTTCAGTGACCAGAAATATAGCAAAAGTTTATCACTTGTTTCTGGAAAAGGACATTTTCAATTTGACATCTTATTATAATGGAGATTGTGTGTATTTCTGTCAGTAACCGAAACTATATTACTACTCAAGTCACAATTCCCTTCGTTATTTACATCACATTCTCCATGATTTTATTTATATTTAAACCTCAATTATTAATAAAATTGCTTCACCTTTTTATTAGTGTTGTCCATATCTACATAATAATAACATGCAATTGTATTTATATATACAAAAAATAGCGGTTTACAGTGTGAATGGGAAGGCTAATTTGCATATTGATATTAAAAATGTGATTTTATTAAATATGTGCTTAGTATTATTGATTTCTAATTGTTTGGTTTTATTTTAATGAATATAAGCAAAAATCTCTTCAATGAATCTTAAATGAAATCCATTAACAAGAAAAAATAACTGTCATTTTATTCTTTATTTCCTAATTTAACTAAATAGTTAAATAAGTAAAATTCAGCAATGGAAGATGGGAGTGATGGAAGAGTAACTTAATTTCTATTTTTCTATTATACCCCCCACTCTGTTACATATCTTTTTATCTGCCTTCTTATTAGACTTTCTAATTTAATATGATATTTCATTAGATTAAAACTTAAATACTTGCACCCGGAGGGTGCATATATTTGCTAGTTTATTCTATAAAGTTAAAAAAAAAAAAAATGAAGGTTTTGCTAATCTACCCTGACAAATACAAACTAAGGGTCCAGTTTAGCATTGTACTTACATTGTAAAACTATAAGATCTCAGAGGTAACCACAAAAAAATTTGAGACCCTGGCTCTCATCATCTTTGATGTTATGTGATGGCAGACAGTGATCATAATAAGATATATTAGGTAGAAGAGCTATATAAAACAGGAAATTTTAAATTGCATACTTTTCCTTCATGTTCATGTCTTTTGCTAAGTTTGTAGACTGATAATTCATGAAAATATTAGGAGATTAGGTGTCTTTTTTAAAGCAATAATTGTTCATAGAGTTTAGGAAAGTTTCATAGTATATATCAGGGGTCACCAAACTACAGCCCGCAAAGGCATTTTATCAGGCTTGCCGACGGTACTTGAATTTGTTAAAATGTACAGAATGATACCATTTATATTTAAATATCATGCTAAACTTACTAAATCTTCATGGATTTGTCTACTGTAGGTAAGTTACAAAATTTCATGTTAGTGAGCATTTCAATTGTTACTTACGCAATCCTAAATTTTCACTTGTTACGACTGCTTGAAAAACAGGTAATTTAATAATGTTTTGTGTATATATATGTTGGTTAAATTTGTTTTTGTGCATCTTATGCCACTCATCCATGAATATAACATGGAAAGATACATTTTGTTTTACATCTTTTTTTGAGAGCTTTCATTCTGGCTAGCAAGTATTGAACACAATAATAATGTGGCCCATGCTTGTTATTTTTTCAATTATCCGGTCCACCATGAAAAAAGTTTGGTGATCCCTGGTATATATGAAGTATAAAAATCTGTAGTGGTGAGCAACAACTGCTATTAAGAAAGCAGCCAACAGTTAAATAACAAAATCTTAAACAATTTTGGAGCTGAAATGGAAAAAGAAATCAATAAAATAATTTTAGAATTTTTTTAAATTAAAAAAAAAAAAAAAAAAAAAAAAAAAAAAAAGTCATCATTAGTATTATTATTTTTTTTTAATTTAAATACTTTACGTTGTTCAAATTTTCACTTCTTACATGTATGACCTGCCACAGCTGTTTCAAAAAAGATACAAAGGTGAATTGGCATTTTTTTTTTTTTTTTTTTTACATAAGTGAAAAAAAAAAATTTTCTTTTAAAAATTGTTTTACTGCAAAACAAAAAGAAAAGAAAAGCAGGAAGGGCTGCAAGAAGAGAAAGATTCTTCTTTGCTTCTTAATAATTGGTAATCAACAAGTTATGAAGAAAACAAGTGAAAAAAAAATTATTAATTTTAACTAGTATTTTCTTTCAAATATATTTTTTTTCTTTTCTAAATCACAACTCACTCAGGCTGTCATTCTATGATGAGAAACAGTAAAGATTGGATATAATAAAGTATAAGATCTCAGTTGAGACAAACTTACATCCCTCTTTCCCAGCCACCCTCAAGTCTGATCAATTGCTTCAGCTTCTCTACCAACAGAAAAATATAAAAAAATAAAAATAAAAAAAAAAATTGGTTTGCAGAAGCTCAAATTAAACCTATAAACCCATCCCTTATTCTGTTTCTTGATCTCTTTCAGTGCCATTTTCTTTTTAAAGAAACACTAGTAGTATTAAATTTTTAAAAATAAAAACCCGTGTTGATTTTTTTTTTTTATAAATAAATTTCAAAAGAAAGTTAACTCAGATGATTCACAAGTTCAGTGGTGGAAAACTGTTTTGGGTCATGGCTCATTTGATTTCCACTTTACGACTATTCTATCCATTCACCGGTTATTCAGCTGCAATTTTAACCAGTTAAGCAAAGCTACTCAAAACACAAAAATCGTTTGTATCAAAATTGAATTTATATTAAGATCTTCAATCATAAAATACTTGGCCAGTTTCAACATGTGCAGCAGAAAATATCAAGGGAAAAAGAAGAAAAAAAAAAATCAGCAAATTGTCTGTGTACCTGATTGAAAAAAAAATAATCCGCAGTATTTTCTGTCTGTTGCACCTTAATACACACACCCACAAAAAGAATAGGCAAAGCATTTTACAGTTCAGTTATAAGAGAAAGTGAAAACGCATCTAAAGTAATTCCTAAATGGTAATGCATAAATGCAATCTGTCCCCCACCCCCCCAACAAACAGATCACTAAAATTAAAGCTGATCAACATTTAAACAAATCATTTGAGAATTTCAGGCACTGTAAGTATCCCCACCACCCCTGACAAACCTTGCCAGTTAAAAAAGAAAAAAAAAAAAGTCCTTTTGCATAGAGAAAAAAAGTTTGTATAACTGTCTTAATAAAGAAGCAAAAAAGAAAAAATGTTAGAAAAAACAAAAAAAAACAAAAAAAAAAAAACAAACAAATAAAAAACAATGACAAGTAGAGAAAGCGAGAGAGACAAAAACAGCCAGACTATCCAGGTTTTTCCTCAGATGTATCTATGAGGTCATCTTTATTGGCATCAATTGCCCTACCAATGCTGTCACCAAATCTTGTTGCCCGCAACGATGGTGACATTGCTTCTGGAAGTTTTTTTTTTCTTTTTTTTTTTTTCTCCTCCAAAAAAAAGGATAAAGTCTGATGAACAGAGAAAAGTCAGTTCTGATTGGGGGTGGAAGGGAGCGGGGAGGGGGGAGAGAGAGAAAAATAAGCATCATCGTCACGGCATTTCTATTATAACTGCCAAAACCTTTTTTCTCACAGATGTTGGTCAAAAAGACAAAAATAGGGACAAGCAAACAAGAAAGAAAAAAAAGATTCTGAATAAAAGATAATATTAGTACCCACCCCCTTTAAACAATGAAGATTTTGTTTTAAATTAGAAAAATACATGACAAAAATTAATTATACTTTTTAGTAAAAGAAATAAGAAAAAAAAAAGGGGGGGGGTCCTGTTGAAGGATTTTACTAGAACAACTTGTACTTTTAAAATTCCCAAATTTCTTTTCAAAATAAACAAAATTTGAAGTTCCAAAAGTGGCAGAAATTAGACAGACTTTGACAAACTTAGAAAAACTTAGAAAAACTTTTTAAGATCAAAACTTTGTTTGAAAAATGATTAAAAAAAAGAAGAAATAAAGGAGGGACCTATAATTGTATAAACATGGATTTTCCCAGGTTAAAAGGGTTAAGCAAAAGTTGTCATGGGTGACCACTAGTAAACACCAAATATACCATAAATCTTATTGCAAATACTGTTTGTTACAAGAACAAAGTTAAGCAATGTCTAATTTGCTGCTTGAATTTTTTTTTTATTGCTTATATTGAAAGAAAATGAGAGGAAAAAAAATGCCCCATACATGAAATAAATTGCTTTATTTTTTCTTTAAAATGAAATAAATCCCCTTTTTTTTTTTTCACATGTTTTCCTCCACTACCTAATCAGTAAAGTCAAGATAGAGACTTAATAGCCCAGATTCAATAAATCTGTTTCCAGAACAGATAAAAATGAAAAATAAAATTTTAAAAATACTCCTCTCCATCACCAAGAACAAACGGATTAGGTAGTAAGGATCACAATTAATTTTTTTTGTGGGGAGGGGAGAAAAAAATCTTACACCATACAAAGTCAGCAGATTTTTTTTTTCCATTTGAGAAGAAAAAAAAAATCATGGAAGACAAACAGCTGGTCTACTTTGCTTAATCCCAAAAGAAGGTAAAAAATCTTTTAAGACTAATTTCTATTTGGATAAGATAAGATAAGATTATATATATATATATATATATATATATATATATATAATATATGATCTGCCACCACCATAACTATGTCTCAAACAAAACTGCAAATCATCAAATTGTTCTATAAGCACACAAAACGAAGTTTGATGAAATGTATCAATTTACAGTGTAAATTAAAATTTGGTAATTATTGACATCATTAAACCTAGATTTTCCCAGGTCAGAAGTTTTTTGTAAAATTCTTCAAGACATTGAACTTTTTTTTTTGTTATTTTTTCATATTTACTTAAAAAAAAAAAAAAAAAAAAAAAATCATTTTAAAATCCTAATGCACTATAAGTTATTTCAAGCATATCAGTTAATATAACAGACACCATAATAACAAACTAAAACTTAAATCACTTGGAACTCTTCTGAAAAATATTAGATCATTTTTAAGATGAGTACAATGCATTCTTGACAAATGAAACCCAAACACAAAAAAAAAAAAAAAAAAAAAAAAAAAATCTTGTCAGACCTACTATAAAAATCAAACTGATTCAGCCACAACCAGGATTGTTATTTTCAAGCAATTTGACAATTCAGTTGAATTATCTTATAAACCTGAATGACAATTTCAAATTTTCTTAAAATGCAAAATTTCAGACTTTCATCTACGATCAAATAAGAAAATATATACAAAAAATGTTTTTGAAAAAAAAATTGAATGTAAAATGATATTTTGCTATACATTATTTATACCAGATTTAAACTTTTAATTTATTATTCCCTTCCAGCTATTCATCAATTTCTAGATAATTCAATCTGTTATCTAATGAAAATAATCTGTTTTTAAGATAGACAAAAGAGTTTCTCAAAGCAAAAGGAAAATAAAAACATCCAAATTACTTCACCATATAAACATGTCTGGAAGGAATATAGTTAAAGCATAGGAAATGTAATTTACCTCGTAAAAAGTAAGTAATAACGGTACAAACATAAAGAGTCAAGCAGACTGATGCCTACAGCTAAACACTATCTTTATAGATAGAAGAAAAAAAATTGAATTTTCTGGCACACTGACAATTATGCGAGTCATGAAGCAGAAACTATTTCCTTCTGCAATGGCAAATAGACAACAAATAAATTCATACTTTTTTGTTGCAGCTCGTAAGCAGAAGAGAGAGAAATATTTTTTCTTCTTTGGTTGTAAATTGGCAATCTTTCCATCTTATCTGTCCAGACTTTTAAGAGGTTGACATACATAAGCTATTATTGAAAGGTTAACATAACACAATACTGAATATTACATTAATACTATAGGGTTTGACACAACTGAAGATTTGTACAGGTTGCACTGGGGTAGGAGTATGGCTTGACAAATACATCCTGAGAATCCTGCATTAAGTGCTAACAAAGAGAAAGTAAAATATTCAAGGTATTATTGAAAGGTTGGTTGTTTTACGGCATATCAACCCTCTTCAAGTCATTTAATGCCAAATCAAGTCATTTTGATATCGGATTACTTACAGTATCTGATGTAGTTTAAATGGTCACCCATCTAAATATTGAACAGGCTCATCACTGCTCAAACTTTGGTGATCTAGTGGGAACCTGTACTTTCAACATGATTTGGCTGTAAGCATTATTGAAAGGTGGACAATAATAGTACTTACAAGCCAATTTATAACAGGTAACACCTAAGCACACATTAAATATATAAAGTGTCAGTGTCACATATTCTTAAGAAGCAAGGTATGCATTGCTTACCCTACAAATTTTAAAATATCTTTATCAATTTTAATATTATTCATTTCACTTGTATCATGCACTTTAAGGCATCCTATTATGGTGTCATGTTTAGCAAGCTAGTCTCGCAGATCCATTATTGAATAGCGAGTTCGATCCTCTCTAGATGCTCTATACTTGTGATGTTGTCATCATCTTGAGACATCAAAGAACAGAGGCTTAGAAATAATAAAGGATCTGGAGATTATTCTTTAACCCTTTCATCTCATTGGTACACCAGTGTCCCAGTTGATTTTCATTTTAACCCTGAAAACATACACAAAGGATAATTTTGCATATCCAAAACTAAAAAATTGGTAGAGAAAGTTAATCAATTTTGGACCCTTATTATTAACCTTATTGTTATATAAGGTTATTGTTATAACATTATTATTATAGAATGATAATCTGAGTAAGTTGCATTTTAAATATAAAAAAATCTAGAGAAAAATGAATAATAATGGTTGACAATCATCGGTCAGTGTGGCCTAAAGTCGGTATCAGCCAATCAGCGAGGGAGTCTATCCCCTTTTCACTAGCACTAGACTAAGTAGATTGTTTTTGTGTCCGAGATGGAGCACCACACCCATCATCAGCTCCTTACTTTACCACACAGATCTCTGTGCTACTCATTCACTGAGTTGGCGAGAGCAGGTATTGAACTAGGAACCTTGTGGTTTCTAGATGAACGCTTCACCGACTGAGCTAACCTGGCCCTTAATAGTTGACAATACTTCATCTAAAAATAAAAGTTCAGTGACATTTTTAAAAACTAATTAGCCATAAAGCATCAGGAGTGCAACACAAATTCACTTTAAGAAACTAATTTTAATTATTCTTTATTTTCTAATGCAATAAAAAGCAACCCCCAACCAAATAGACTTTCAGTTGTTTTTCTTGAATAAAAGAGATTTGATGCTTATTAGATTAGAAAATATTTTTAGTGGTATTTTATCAATGGTTGTGCATAGATGTATCTTTAGTCATTTTTCAAGAAAAGGTTTAAGTATTATACTTTTTGTAAAATTGAAATTTACAGATGGATTCTGATAAAGAAGAATGAGAAAATAGAGAATTGGAAAACTAACAGAGCAGATAAGTTTTACAATTGAAAATTTAACAGGTCAGATTTTGGTATTTGAATAATTTTTCTAATCATGTTGAAAATTAGTACTATCTCTGTCCCATAACAGTTATTACATTTACAGGTGTATTTCATGCATTATATATAACAACTATTAAGTGTCAGAGGTAGCATTATTATTTTTAAATGCTCATATCCAAAACCAAGTTAGAAGAAAAAAAAGATGAAGAGGTAAATATCACTCAAAACTGGCAGATAAAATTTCTAAACATTAACAGAATAAAGTCCTATTTATCTATGATCAAAATGAGCCAACAAGAAAGATTAAACGTTCAACTAATGCTGGACACATGCTAATCCTATATTCAAGAATATTAAACTATAGGCGAAAATTAGGAACTAAAATCTATAGTTCATCCTCTGTTAACTAAATTAAGTCTTTTCACTAGAACATCAGGAAAATACTACACAATTGAGAAGATGTTTCATCAAAGAATCATTCTTATACTTGTTGAATTTGCAAAATCTGTGTAGTAAAATACTAATTCTGAAACTTTGCCATACGAATGATACAAAGTAAAAGTGAATATCAAAAGTGGATTTTTTTCTACTTTACACATTTAATGTAGAGATATAAAAAGTTCAAATAGTCATGAAACAGTTGTGCCAGTGAATAAAATTCTAAAAATAATACCACTATATATATATATATATATATATATATATATATATAAATAAATAATTAAAAAATGTCTATAAACTTCAAGCTCTAAAATTCCAAGGCCGGTCATATTTGACATTTCATGTTTCGACCAAATGAATTCTCTCACCCTACTTTCTATTGCTTAATGTCTCAATATTTATATAGTTGTGATAACTATATAAATATTGAGACATTAAGCAATAGAAAAAAAAACAAAACAATAAAGATAAGACCAGTGAACCAGATGCTTCCAAAATTGAAAAATTAAATGTATAATAAAAAAAAATAAATAAAATGAAAATGATATTTAAAAAATAAATATACGTGTCAATGTATTATTTAATGGAATTTTAGAGAAAAAAGAAAATTTGTTTAGAGAATTTTTCTTTAAACTGTTTCTTGAATGCATAAATTCATAATCACTTTAATAAGTGTTTTTCATTAAAAAAAAAAAATTTTTTTTTTTTAAATCATTTAGTAAATATCAGTTTCAGAATTTTAATATACAAAAATCTATAAGAAAAGTGCAACTGACAGAGTTATGTAGGTTAATGCATTTAATGTAAATAAAATTAGTAAAATGTTAAGCACATTACCAAACACATTAGGAACATTTTCTGATATGAAAACTATTTTCTTTTATATTTTATTATTGAAATAAAAACAATGAAAAGAAGCTTAACCTCTCCAACCCACACATCTGATAAAGAAATTTATCTTGAAAAATTCTGAACATATTAGTTTTCATAATATTATTAAGAACTATATGAATAATAAATATGGAAGCAAAGACACCTGTTTGCACAGGAGATATGTAGATAGGGAAGGTATCACAGGATGCAAAATAGTTCAAATCAGAATTTCCATACATCCATACAACAAACAACTAAGATTACTGTATTCTTTCCCATGATTAATTGTATTTAGTAAGTGGATCACTTTCCATATTTTTTTTACATATAAACTCAAGTATAAGGATGATTTTTCTAATATATAGTTTCAAGATAAGCATTTCATTGTGTGATATAGAGGATACCAAACTGGTACTTACTAAATAAACGTAGAAAGAATTTAGTGTTGAACTATCAAAATGTACTATTTATCTAATTAACTATTTTCTCTTGGCATTAAGATTAACAAGGATCTTCTTTTTTTTTTACTAGCTTTATTATGAGAAATAACACCAACACTTGGGCTACAAGTGGAAAAATCTGTAGCTGAATATATAATAAAAGCCTCAAAGTCGGCTATTATAATTTGTTTTATAGCAGATTATGATATTGCGTTGGAGAGCTTGTTACCTGCCCATAACTGGTATCCCCCAGGGAAAAGAGTATGATGCTGAGAGACCCAAAACTCTTAAGAACTCCACTGATGATATGGCCAGGGAGCATCATCCCTGATACACTAGTCTTCCTAAATAAAAAAACAATTCTAATATAATTCAATTTCTTTAGATGTAATTTGTTTAACATTCTATTGATGACAGCCAAGACACAACTGGAGTCATTTTGCAGTAAAGGATAGGCAGAGTACCAAATCTGAAAAAATGCTCTTCATATATATATATATATATATATATATATATATATATATATATACACACACACACACACACACACACCATATCAACTCGCCTATGTTAGATAGTTATTTGGAAAAAAAAAAAAAAAAAAAAAAAAAAAATGGACACTACACAATCATCTTTAGCAGATGCGCATATATATATATATATATATGGTATTAAAAAAAAAGGAAAATAGATAAACATCAATGTACTTAAGTTGAAGGGCATTTTTTTATAACAAAATAAAATACTATCCAAAATAAGGAACTTGTCGTTTGCTTTATAGCAATTATAAATTAATCTTCAATCAAAGTTCATAACTGAAGTAGATTCTTTGAATTTTTACAACTTTGTTTTTGAAGACAAATTATAAATCAGACATTAAATCTTTGTTTTCCCCTCCTCCAAATTACAAATTAATAGCAGACACTTCTTGCTCATTAAACTTCCAATTTTTATGCCAACTTCTTCACTGATATGTATTCAAATAGCTTTAATCTTATTGACCAACAAAGAAAAAAAAAAAACAAACAAACAAAAAACAACCATTCACTTCTTACTTGGAGAGAGGGGGGACACAAACACCACAACTGACTAAACCACCTATAGATATATATATGTGTGGGCAACAAGACAATGAGTAGAACAAAAAAAAAACATTTTGACTGACAAACTAAACTATACACAAAACATTGACAAATGACATTAAGTAAAGATATAGCAAAATCAAGATGTTATCAGCTACAGACTATTTGCTCTAAGTGATTATTTTGTTTTTCTTCATCTAAACTTCACCAAAGCTTCTTCACAATAATAGCACCAAAAATAAGGTATAATTTTCATGCCTAACTGGCTTGAGAGAATAGGACATTTTTAGTATTATTTCAACTATTGTCCTAATCTTTATTGTTATCTGTACAACATTTCGGCCGATGTGCCCTCCAACCTTCTTCAGGTAATTCTTGTCGAACTCAGGAACCTTCGGTTTCCTGATTATGACAGGAAGGTTCCAGAGTTCAAGAAGGTTTCCAAGTCTGACAAGAAATACCTGAAGAAGGCGGGAGGGCACATCGTCAAAACATTGTGCAGATAATAAAGATGAGGACAATAGTCTGAATAATCTGAATAATACAAATTATCAAGCCTCATCTCAAAAATTCAGAGAAATAGAATATTTTTAATAAATGTTGTAGTCCAATAACCACAAACCCGTGACCAAATTTTCCTCTTACAGCTGCACATCTTTCATACATCCAACCTAATTTTTGTTAGTATAAATTGCAATCCTTGACATATGCATTATTCAAATTTTTATTACCAGTATATACATATGCAATTGTCATGGAAGCCAATCTAAAAAGAAAACCTCACAAATCTTGCTTGAAACCACTTGAAGAAAAAAAAAAAGTTATTTAAAAGCATTTAAAGAAGAAAAAAAAAGGAAAGAAATATATACACTTGATTAGTTTATACATTTTTTTCCAAAGTGCTTAATTCTCCAAATAGTCTCCAAGTTTTTAAAGTTTAGAGAAAACCTTTCCATATACAACAAATAGTTATGCAATGTTAAGATTAATATGACTAAAACCTATGATTTTATAATATTTATTACTACAAAATATTATAAATCCAAAAATAACAGATCTGCTTTGCTTTATTAAGCGATGTTACCTAGTTTAACCATTTAGTCAACTACAGGAACAACAGGTTTAATACAGTAGGTATTATGATAGGTGAATGCTTGTTTCCCAATACAGAATACTTAAATATTTTTTTTTCTTTTAAATCATAAGTACAATACATGCAAGTTGTTTTGCTATGTTCAATTGTAACTTTCTGTCTTAAAGTTTATTTATTTGTTGATAAGTAACGCAAATCGGGTTGGGAATGAAATATAACAGCTAAAAACAAGTCAATATTTAGGTGATAGTATGTTCAGAGAGGATTTTATATATATATATATATATATATATAAACTAAAACTTTATAAATCTAAATAGCAAATAAACCTGGAAACTAAAATTCAAATTTATAGAAGAGAGAGAAAAATAATTTAAGTTTAAACATTACGCAAATAATCTTTAATCAATGAAAAAAAATTTTTTTTTTTTTTTTTAGTTAAAAAAAGTTGATTTAACCTAAGTATGCTATATTAGAAGACCAAAATACTGTTTCTATTTTGTACAATGTTTAAACTTTATTTTCGTTATCTTTTATCTGTGTAAAATTTCAAGTCCTTATAATATTAGTGAAGGAGGAGATAGTTGGAGGTAAAAAAAAAAAAAAGGTGGGGGCTTAATATTTAGATTGTAGAATGTTTTTCAAGAGGATTTTTAGAGAAAATAGTAAATTTAAAATAAAATCTATAAAAAGGAGAAATAGAAAATCATAGAAGAGCAACAACAAGTGATAAGATTTAGGAAGTTGATGCAATGTTGTCACTGGTAATGAAGAGCTATTTGCATCAGTCAGATGAGAAATTAATCTCAGTACAAAAAAGATGAAAAGAATATAAATCTGATTTGTTTGTTAATTATAAGTGACCAAAGCACCTTAAAGTGATGGCAAGAGATAACCATCTTTATTGTGTAGCAATATGAGCAATGGAAGCAAATAATCCATAAAAAAAAAAAAAAATAAGATACAAAAAAAGACATCTTTCATATTAAATAGGAAGCTGTAAGAAATAATAACATCTTGTGAGAGAAATATAAATCAGAACTAAAGTTCTGATTTAATAACACACACACACATACACACAACAAAACTATTGTACTTACAAAATGAAAGCATTTTGTTGTTTTTTTTTTGTTTTGTTTTTTAACCAATTCTGATTGGCAGGAAAAATGATGAAATCAAATTCTTTTTTCTTTTTTTAATTAAACAAAAAAAAAAGTGAGAAAAAAAATTAAAAAAACAAACAAAAACAACAACAAATGAAATGGATGGCAATTGTAAGCTAATCAAATCATTAGCTATGATGTGAATGATGATGCTGATGATGCTGACTGTAATGAAGTAGAGATGGTGGTGGTGGTAAGCTCCTAGTACAGGTATGGATGTACCATCTTTATTTTGCTGGGAAGGGCAGGGAGGATTAAAAGGAGTAAGGATAAGGGGTTTTTTTTCTTAAGCTTTTTGTAGTCAGTGTGGTGGTGGAAAGTGATGGCTTTGAAACAGGAAGAAGTGAAATTTCCAGGCTCTCTAAATCCATTATGATTTAGAAAGGAATCAAGGGGGGAGGGGGGCATAGAAAATATCCATGGTTTGATCACCCTCCTATTGTTTTCAATCTAGTCTGTGTTGTATTTTTTTTGTACTTGTTGGGTCATTTGGTTATTAAAATCCGTGTTGTATCTAAACAGGTTTGTATAAGTATAAATTTACATTTTTTTTTTAAAGTTCTTTTTTTTCTTTTTCTTTTTTTTTTAATGTATATATTTACAAGATTTTTTTAAAAAGAAGTTTATATACACCAATATTGCTATATACATGCATCTGTATGTGATTGGTGTATATGTTTGTGCAGTTTATTTTTATCACCTTTGCTGGGTTCACAGCTTTGTTTACGGGGATTACCTGAAGAGACAAAGTATAAAAATTATTAGTGAAATTATCAATAGATAATAAACATTCAATCAAGCGTTGTTCTTAACTAAAATCAATAAATAAATATTGTTCATGATTACCTAACAGACTGCAAAATATACTTGGTCACATGTTTAAGTGCCATGAAAATTTTGCTAAATTCATCTACAGCAAGTAATAAACTAAACATTTGAATTTTTAAGCACAAGGCAAAGAAAATATCCAATTTCTTATTTACAGTTTACTGTTAGAAGAAACAAGTTTTAGTTATTTCAATGTTTTCACTTTTTAAAAAAAGTTTTTACTCAAACATTTTTGCCAAGGTTTACAATTTTAGACCATCATAAAGATATCATTATAAAAGCCTTCAGATTTCTCTAATCATTTGTCTTAAAAAAAAATTTTTCTTTAAACTAATTCTGTCCAGAAAAATGTGTTAGCACCTTTTCAGTATCTAAATCAAATTTGAAGGTTATAATATCTCTTGATATAGAAATTAGAAAAACAAACTGTTCCAATCACGTCTTGACTTTCGTCTTTGCATTTACCAATCGCACCATGAACTTTCAAAATAAACACTGATCAATAAACAGTTATGAACCTTTTTCACCAGACACATTTCCAACTAGTCATTTAAAAACATCCATCATTTTGTATAAAAAAATGTTTTTTTTTCTTTTCTAGTGTTATGAAATGTTTATGCATTGACATCAACATCAAAATAATTCATCTTTATTTATTTATTTATTTATTTTTTTTTTGGAACACTTTGTTTTTCTAATTTCTATATATTGTTGGATTCATTTTCATATTTTATCTCTTGATATATCTCTTATTACAATGGAGATTCGGTCTATTTGTCTGTAACCGAAACTATATCACTGCTTACATCAAATAAATTTATCAATGAGTATTTGATTTATAGTCAATATCATTAGTACATAAAATAAAGAAAATGCTGTATTAATATATATATTACTCACAAGGTAGTATGCAAAATGGATGGTCCACAGTGTTTTTTAAAACAAGTATTAAAAATACACACCCCGGTATTATTGATTTATATATAGTTTGTTTTATTTTAATATATATTCAAAGTCATCTAACATAGATTTTTATGAGAAAATTATTTACAAACAAGAAATCATTGTATAAACTTGTGTTAGTTTAAATTTTAAGAATGGTAAACGAATTCATAAGACTCAACTCGAAATAGTTTTGTTTACATTTATTTTTAATGCAAAAACTTTTAAGGTTTAATTCTATTTGGTATTAGATTATTAAAATAGCTTTTAAATTTTAATTTATATAAATTTTATTTGTTCTTTAAAAAATTAAATAAAGTTATTCAATTGATTTAATGCTTACTTTGATAAATAAATTCTTTAACAAATATGAAATTTATTAAATCTCTAAGAAAATGAATTGAGAGCATAACAACATTCATTCATTGATTGTCCAAACATGTTTTAAATAAAGAATTTATTTTTCTACAGAATTGAACTGAATAAAATTTAGTTTATTGACACTGAATCTTTAAATCCCACCCACTTCAGGCAATATTTTTCAAAAATTTATTTTTACATCGCCTAAAGGGTGATTTTTATTTTGCTAGAAATTTAAAAATGTTGGTAATCATTGTTGTCAAATTTATATACATACCTAATGATACTAGAGCACTTGCAATGGCCAATCCAGATTGGTTACTAGGGGTGTAATCCTCATCTCCACATGGAAGTTGGACTAATAAAGATAAAACTGCAGCCTTTTGGCCATTCAATGGTTCTAATGCAATCGGGCTGGGTTTGTTGTTTACCTAAAATATAAAATTTCAAATTTTACTAAAAAAACAGTTTTCTGTATCAACAAACAAACAAACAAAAAAAAAGGGGGGGAATAGTGACCATGAATGAAATGTTTAATACTGATTGGCAGGGAAAATGATAATTGTAGCTCAGATTTCATTTGTAAAGAGTAATAGTAAGGACATTAATATTGAAAAAATATTTTTAACAAGACTTCTATATAGTCATCTTGAACAAACTGATTCATTCTTCAGTACATTATATATATATATATATATATATATATATATATATAAAGTATATATTTGATATATTCTATATAAAGTACTTATTTGTGAAGTATTCAAATTGTTCAACAAGCACTCATAGATTTGTCTCATCAAGTTATCATCTAGGAAATCTTAGGTTCTATTCCCATCATGGCCACACTATAAAACTAATTTCAATACTCTTAAGTATAGTCCAATAACACACACACAAAATCTGATATGATCAAAATAAGATACTAAATTAAGTTACTTCAAAATCAATCTATCCCTAAATTAAATAACTATGCATTTATAGGTCTTGAAAATTTCTGATTCTAATTTATGTCTAATTGATATTCAAGACCACCAGGAGTGGGGGTGAAGACCCCCCCCCCCCAAAAAAAAAAGCAAATGAAGAGATAGAATACAAAGCTAAATAAATAAAAAAGTAATAAAATTTTTTTTTTTTTTCAAATCTTGTGCAGACATGCCATTTGAATTCATTAGTGAAAATAACACCAGCAAGAGCTGATTATATAAGATGTCCGGTTTCATTAAGCAAACATTTCTTGTTAGAAGAAAGGAAAATAGCTAATACCAGATAAGATTGCATGTTATAAAACCAGGACTGGACTCATTAACAATAGCCATACTCATTTTTCCTTTAATGTATACATTTCTTCAGATTTTTAAAGCTCCTTAATAGACGGCCATAATAATAGACAAGAAAAAGAAAGAGAGGAGAAGAGAGAAATGTATTAAAGTATTAGAAGCAAAAATGGATTTAAGAAAAAGGGGATTAAGAAATGAGGAGATAAAAATTGGACAAACATACCAAATGAAAATAAACATTATAAATATAGTTTCACACACACACAACAAAGATTCTTAATGTAATATAAATATCATGGCAAAGGAATTTTTTAAAAATCTTCTTTTCTAATAATGCCAACCACTAATTCCAAATAACCATACCTTTGAAACATGTTATAAAGGGTTAATGGAAATTAACATTTATTTATGTATATATTTGTTTGTGTTAAAATTATTTATGTATATATTTGTTTGTGTTAAAATTATTAATATACACATATACAAAATATAAAGTGTTTCCAAAATAAAATTTGTTTTAAACCATAGATGGGACACTAAGGTTTCACCACTCTGAGTCAGAGTGGACCTGGGAGTAATGGTGACGAAGGGGTACTCTAATTTCCCCAAGCTCCAGAACTGGAACTTCATCAGATACAGTTTAACATCATACCCAGGACAATAAGACCCTCAGCCACCACCTTCTAGCACATATATGATAAAAAGGGACCTATACAAGAGAAACAAAATTGATTAACAAACTTGCTCTGCAAGTTGACAATGAAAAACAACATTTCATATCCATCAATTTTGCTGCTATCAACAAACTAACCATAAATAAAGTAACCAATTATTGCTTCAGATTAACCTTCATATAAAAATCAGTTTTTTTCTTTCTTTAACTTTAGTAAAACATTCTAAAATACCCAGTACTTTGGATAAAACAGATTTTAGGATCACTCCTAAGGTCTGAATGAATAGATATTTCCTATAAACTATTTATGTCCGAGAATATTATGCCAAGTAATTCCCCTTCACTCAAAATAATTGGAGTTATTTGGTGGTGCCCATCTCCTCACAAAGTAACATGTGACAGATTGTACCAAGTTACATTATACCAGCAGCAAGGATTGATCCTTGAGCTGACCTATTTTAATACCTAGTCAACTAAGAAAAGCATTGCAAGGGAAAGCATAAGATTTATTTTTCAGAAAATAATTTCTGTGTAGTGATCTTTTGGGGAAAGAGACTAACTTAATTATAAATATTTCTAAGGTTTTGTCTGGTTTCTTTGTTTAATGGCATATCAACATTTGTGGGTTATTTAATACAAAAGCCATCCTTGTAGAAGAATGGTAGTGGTACTATTTAACCCATAACTGGAGAGATGAGGTTGGTTCATACTTTTCCCAAGGGTATTAGTCTGAAAATGAACATAATAGAACGACTAGAGTTCAAACTTGCTTACTATAATATCACACGGGTTCTCGCAAATATTTCTATAAAACCAATTGGAAAGAGACTAATATCACAGGATTTGCAAAAGTAGCAAAAAAAAAAAAAAAAAAAAAAAAAAAAAAACGTTTATGGCTGCACATACCAGCACCTGAAGAGCAAAGCATTTCCTATAATATTTTTGCTTCTTAACATACGCACAAGACAAAATGATATCTTTTTGGCGGCATTACAGATACACTACTTAAAAAAAAAAAAAAAAAAAAAAAAAAAAAAAAGCACTTTGCTCATTATGGTTTTCAATGTACAAAGACTTGAAATGTGTAACAGGAGATGGAATGCAAGCTAAGCTTTTTTTTTATTTTACTAAATATTTTGGTAACAATGATTTTTGTTACACAGAAGAGCTAGCAATTCTCAGACTACAAAATACAAACAATTCAGAACCAGGAAGTGGAAGTAGCAACCATGAATTCTCTATTTTGGGCTTAAACATCCACACACCTAATGGCATTATTTATTTCTTGTTTATACCAAAAAAGCTTTCTTCACAAAACCAGGGATAATATAATTGCAAGAATGTCTTCCACATACATTGAGAGTAGATATATGCATTCTTAGGGATATATTATTTAGCTTCATCTGTCCATTAGTAGCAACATAATAAAAGAGTTGTATGTTAAATCATACTGCATATGTAAACTATAAGGAAGTGGAGAGGTAAATTTATGTAAAGGTCAATGAATGATTTTGTAAAGGTCTTACCAAGAAAAATAAGATATAGAAATTACATATTTCGTATCTGTAAAGAAATCAATATAGTCTCCATCCCAAACTGATAAATTCTTCTTCCAATAGAAATCCTAAGTCTTAGGACTATAAGTATCTAGGATTGTACAATAGGGTAGGTTGATTTTTCACTTTTTTTTAAAATATCAAATTCTCTCAAACAGTGATTGTTGTATGTTGGTATAATGAATATTGATACCAAAAATCTCAATCTCTAACTTGCACCATTGTTTGAGGAAATAGTATCAAAGAATGTCTGATAAAATAAAAAAATAAAAAAAAAAAAAAAAAACGTTTTTGCAACACTTAGCCTAAAAACTGATTAGGAAATTTAGCCATTTCAATATTTAAAGAAATGGTTGTCATTTTAAATGAAACGAATAAAATATAACTAGAATTCAAATTGAAAATATGTATCCATCACCATCAATACCTCTGATATGCTGTTTTTTTTTACTTAATAATTAAATGGTAAAAGTGATAATATTTTAAAAGATTGAAATCTATTTCCTCAGACAAAGGCAAAGTTTTGAAGAATAATAATTATTTATGTTAATTTGCAACTGTCGTCACATGGGAGAGGTTACAGTTCCAAAATCAATCTACCCTATTGTACAATCATTAGTAGATATAATTGCAGAACTGATACTGATATCTATAAGCCTAAAAATGATAAATTACATTATAATCAAGAGTTTCTTTGGAATTGTTTTATGGAGAACTGCACTTGTGGAAATCTAATAGGTGTTATCAACTAAAATTATCTATTATCTTATGCTTTTCCTCCTCTTTCATCCTTTGCCTGTATCTTCTCATTTTCTCCCTTAACCCTTCCAATCTTTGTTGCCAATTCATGTCTTTATCTGTTATAGAATAATGAATTATAAGGATGAGTCAAAAAGTAATGCCATTTTGTTTAGGACAGGTATAATTACCAACACAGGAACATGTATCATACATCAAAATGAAGCTGGTCCTCTGTGGATCACATCCCTACTTCTCCACAGTCACCGTTTCTCTCAATAGCAATGTTCCACCTTTGAATGAGACCATATATCCCTGCCCCATAAAATTCTATTGACTGTTCTTTAAGCTGTTTATTCACTACATATTTCACTTCCTTGTCACTGGAATAAAGTTTGCCTCTCAAACGCGTTTTCTTTGGGCTGAAGAGTCGATAGGTACGCATCCTGCGTCCCTGACTGACAAACAAAAATCTAAAAGAACACAGTAAAATCATATCCAGTGTTTTTCTTTTTTCTTCCCTCACCATTTCAAGCTAACTGTAAATACATTTCAATAGTTTCTTAGAAATGAATAACACAGGATAGGTTACAAGGTAGGAGGTAGACGGCTTTAGTTGTTTCCCCAGATCATAAATAAAAACCCTACAATTTATTAAGAAACTTTAGTTGGGACCCATAAATTTTCCCGGGGACTCATTCAAAGCAAATATGTGCATCCTAGGATGCACTAAATCAAAAAGCTATCAACATCACTGCTAACATAAGTTTCTCTTTCTCTATATTGTTCTTATTCTTTGTCTGTTATTTAAAAAAATCTAAAGCTTATGATAATTCAAAAGCAACTATTAATATAACTAACTGCATATAAAACTAATGATTTGTTTTTCAATATTTAAACTTTTATGTCAATCTATAATAAATTATACAAATAATCTTATGAAGCAATATATTGATTCATATGTAAAGGCCTAGCAACAATAATTCTAGTTTCAGCATTAAATCATTCCCATCAAATGCCAGTGAATAAAGAGGCTGTACTTTAAAACATCTAAATGGAATACTGATCATGAATAAGCAGACAGATAACAAAAAAAAAAAAACACTTTTCTTTTTTAAAATAGATATTGTTCATCCCCAAATTTCTTTACCAAAGTAGGGTTTTTTTCTCCAGTTATTGCCAATTCCAAAGTCTAAAATAAGGAATTATAGAGCAATCCTCTTTAAATATATGAGAAACACCTCTCTTAAAAGAGAGGGAGGGAAAAAAAACATAGTGGGTGGGGGGTTAATCCATAAGAATGGTTGCAAGTCTGCTCAAGCCTAATGATTGATTTTTTTTCCTAGCAGAAAGTCACAACTATTACAATTGAAAGAAACTCATTTTTGCTAGCATTCTTATAGAAGGAGTCAAAAAGAAATGCATACAGGTCAGTGTTATGAAATACTAAACTAGTAAAAATTAATTGAAAAAAAAAAAAAAAAAAGTTTAAATTAAAAAGAGAGAAAGAGAAAATAAGAAAAAATGTCCTAGTAGAAAATTTTTTTTTGAAAAATGAAAAAAGAAAAAAAATCATGCATACATGCACACTCACCCCCTACATAAGTAGATTTATTGGGTAACAAGGATATTTATAAATTTTAAAAAAAGTATCCATCACATAACTTAACTGTTACTAAATATTGCTGCATTGATGTCGATTTATACAAAATCAAAAGTCATTATATGCAAAAGGAACAACGCCAGTAGATACTCTAGGGCATGGGACATTAAAAACTAAAACTTATAAATTAACATATTTATCCCAGGGGCACATCATATAATATAATGATCAATGAGCTAAGTTATCAGAACATTGCTAGGTTATTAGATTCTCACTGGATGCCCCCTATACATATGTCCTATCAAATTAGGGTTAGCTTAGTAAATGACTATTTATTTTAGATAGTGATAAAACTTTCCTTCCAAGCATCTGTTATATTTAGTTTTTATTTCCTTTTAATTTTCTTTTAAATTTGGTAACTGGCTAGCAAGCTGATCCTCTAAATGAATTACTACATAATAGTGATTTTGATCCTCACAGAATGCCCTATACTTGCCAAATCTAAATTGTGCTTAGTAAATATACACCTCTTCTTATACTTAAAAAGGTACATATTACAAGTTAAAAATATATACAGAAACAATGTGTGCGTGCAATAGAATAATGGACACTAAGACCATTACTTAAGTTTCATGTGTTTTACACAATCTTCAGACAGGAGTATATGGTTTATACCAGTTCTGCCATATTAGCATTGAGCACTAGTTATAAAAAAAACTTTTCTCATTTGCAGATATATATATATATATATATATATATATATATATATATATAATTTATTTATTTATGTATTTATATTTATTCACTCCATAGTTAACAAAGTTAATTCTACATAAATATGTGAAGGCTATTGTTGAAATGTTACAATGGAATTTTTAACTGAGATAGAGAAAGAAAAATAATAATTTCTAATATATAATCTAATAATTATAGGTGCTTAAAAGCAGGATAAAAAACAGAACTGCACACAATTTGAGTAATAGCTATTTTCTAAAGTTACCAATTCGACAGCATATAGGATGCACTTTTTTTCAAAATTTTGGCTCAGAAAATTACTCTGCATCTTATACATCATAGGTGAAGGCCTTGGCTAATCTTCTCTGATGCTTACTAACCCAGCTTATTGTGTATGCTTATTGCTTGCCTGTACTGCCAAATTGCTTTTATACAGCTATGTTTCTGCTTGTGTAATGCACAGCTAGACTGTTTTCAACAATATATGCTTAAATACACTAAAACCGTTTTTTCCTGAATCTGACCGGCTGAAATGGGCATGCATCTTATATGCCTGTACGTTTTATATGCCGTCAAATACAGTAATATAATCTTATATTCTTAGTAAGATTGATTGGTATGCAGAATGTCTTAACTTCTCTACTACTATTAAAGAGGGGGGAGGGGGCATTTAAAATCTTAGGGTCTTTTATTTTGAATATACCTGAGCAGTCATTACCACAGTTCCTTCTATTGGATCATTTAGATCTTTTGATCTATATGCATATTTGTTTGTGATCTAGGGAGAATAGAAATAGGAAATGCTATTTTTCATCTTTAATGAATAATCATTGTAATTCTTTGCTAATTAGTGGCCAATTTGGCTTTGTTTAGGATGAATCGTATAACTATATATAAAATAAGAAACAGCACACGCCCACATATATACACACACACTATCCAACAATAAAATTTGCATGCAGTCTGTACAAGAGTTTTACATACAAGATAACATAGTATGTTAGACAAACAGCAATATATTAATCAGAAAAACAGAAAGTGGAAGTGCAGATACCTCAACCCATAAGGCATATTACTTTGCAATGATGCAGCTAGATGTACAACAGTAACAAAACTTGGTTTTCAAGGGATGTGTGTGTGTGTGTGTGTGTGTGTGTGTGTGTGTGCAATGTTTGAAAAGGGTTGGTGATTAATAAATCTTTACTAACTGCAAAACCTGAATTAACTGTTAAAAAAATTTAAAAAAAGGAGAAAGGTAATTGAATTTATTCCTCTTGTTTGGCAATTTTATAATTAGGAACAGCAACACTTGAACAGGTGTACACACACACACACACACATATATATATATAATTTCATATACGCACAAACTGTTTGGAAACAGTTTTCTAGCACAGGAAAAACTGAGCCATGTAGTGCCAAACCTCATTTCCTTTAGTATTTAAGGATGATGCATTTAATAGGAAAATATTTCCTTTACATAATATTGTCTCTTCCAAACAATCCATTCTGAATCAGTTCTCATTGATTAAAAAACAATATTTAAAATCATTCTTGAAAAATGATAGATATCTATTAAAAAAAAAAAATTTTTTTAGATAAAAAATAAAAATTTTTTTAAAATCATTTCTCTGAATTTTCGAGATGAGGCTTGATAATTTATATTTGGATTATTCGGACTATTGTCATCATATTTATTGTTATCTACACTGTTTTTCGGCTGATGTGCCCTCCAGCCTTCTTCAGATATTTCTTGTCAGACTCAGCAACCTGATTACGATATGAAGGCTCCCAAGTTCGATAAGGTTACCAAGTCTGAACATAAAATACCTTAAGAAGACCTGAGGGCATATCGGTTGAAACGAAGTGTAGAAAGCAATAAAGATGAGGACAATAGTCCAAATAATCCAAATTTAAAAATGAAAAAAAAAAAAAAAAAAAAAAAAAAAAAAAACACTATTTGTGTGTGTGTGCGCATACATAATAACCTAATAAAAAATGGTGGCACACCATAACAAGATTTTTATTAGAGCATTTCAAGTGTATTGGTATAAATCAAAGAATAAAGCAATTTCCAGTCCAATTTGGAATTGAATGATAATTTTATATCCCTGCATTTGAATGTCATTTTTTAATCATCCAAATTCTTGGGATAACACAAAGGGAACTATTAGAATATGTCACTCTTTTCTAAATAGAAGCATTAATATCATCATGGACTAATGTTACAACAGGAATCCAATGGGTTCATAGGTTGTCTAGTTATTCAAATTTAAACACCAACTCCTTAATATAGAAAGTACTCATGTTTAGTACTCACAGGTAAAAGTTTTAAAAACTATTTTTTTATTTAATTCATTTATTAATGCTTAGTTTTTATTTGAGATATAGCTCAGATAAAATTATTAATGACCTTACAAGTTATTCTAACCTGAACACAAATTGTGCATCTTGGCAAATGATATATCCCAAAAGTAGAATTTTTTTTTTTTTTTTTTTTTTTACGTAGAGAAAGGGTTTAAGTGTAGGAGGAACAACCATTAGGAATGTAAACTTCAGGATCAATGTTCTCACATTTCTATTAGAAGAAAATACCATTTTATTTTCATTTTTCAAGAAGAATGTCCATTTTTATTTTTTTCATTCTAATTTTATGGGATAGGCAAGACAGAAGAGAAATACAATATCTAAGACAATTTTTTTTTTTAAATACAATTTTAATCTTAAAAAAAAAAAAAAATCATTGAAATTTTATGGATGGAAAAATCCATGATTGATTGATATATAAAAATTAAAATATAGAAAACTGGATACATCCAATCCAGAATAGTCATGAATATCTAAACATAAATAAAATCTAAGAGTAAATATATATCTGTTTGATGATATTCAAGTGAATTGTTTATTATAAATTGCTGAAACCTAAACATATGGCACAAAAGAGCAGTAAACAATTGGTTCCTCTGAATCATAAGGAATCCAAGAAACCTTTTTCCTTCTTTTTTTTTAAACAAGTCAAATGATGACTGCTGTATTATATTTGCAACATTAGGATGGGTGTGACCATTTACTAAGCTTGGCACAAAGTCAGAAATATAGAGCACCCAGGGATAAATTTGTTAACAATTACACCAAACATGAGGATGGGTGTTGTCATGCAGCAATCATCAAACTTGGTTGGGATTTCATCTATACCAAATACCCATGAAGTTGGAATTATTTTGAAACTAATTGTTTTAAGCACTAAAACAATGGTAATTAGGGAAAATGGTTGATATTTTGGGACATGGCTATTGTATTGTTATATAGCAATCATCAAACTTGGTTGGAATTTTGATCTATGGGACATTTTCACTGATCAGCAATTCTTAGTTTCAAGAACAAAAACCAGAAACATTCTTTTATAACAGAATACACAATTTAACTGGCAGAAGGTCATAGAGAACCAAAGAAAATACTTTGATGGTTGAATAATGATGCTATAAATTTTTATGAAATGATTTTGCTTTAAAAATTTCTGTAAATTCTGCATCAACCTAATAAGTTATTAAGTCAGAAAAGCTATGACTAGATCTTGTATATAGCTAAACCAGTTTATAAAAAGTTTGAATATTGGCTTCATAACCAATCAAACATTTTTCAGAATAATAAAATTAAGCTTCAACATTATCTAGATTTAACTTAGTCCAGATCTGAAAGCAATCAATTGATTTTCAATCCCTCCCACTCCAGTCAATTTTCAAATTGTGCCATTTATATAAATAAATAAATAAATAAATAAAATAAGATGTGCCATGCAGAGGCAACTTATTAAAAGTGAATTAATCAACTAAAGGAAGGAAGGGTACTCCCCCCACCATGTTTCTAGTTTACTACAGCTTTCTACCCTTATTCTAAAATAGTGATATATATTTTCCCAACCAAAGATATTCTTCCCGAGATTAAATCTTGACAAAGTTCGATTAAAAACTTATAAAAATTATGTACATAGAAAAGTCACAGATGAACAAATTTGATTTTTAGATATCCATAAAATTTGCAAAAGTGGGATCTATTGAAAGCTTAAAATACATTTTTAAAGAAAATTAACTCATGTATTTAGAAAAAAAAGACTTTACAACTCTTCTATATATCAATACTTGTGCAATGCTACTTGAAAACAAAATTAATTCATCTTACAGCTTTTTTTTCTTCCTTTGCAAGCTTTAAAAAGAATCAAAAATGAAAAGTGAAAATAAATATTAATCCAGCCTCTGTTTCATTTTATTTTAAATGAGGTATGGACACAACAAAAAAAACAACATTCCACCACCCATCTAAGAAAACACAAATAAGTGAATTTAAAAATATACTGACTTTGTAAAAATGTAATGTTTCTTGCAAAACCAAGTAATGTAAATTGTCTACATTAATTATGAAAAGCTATGCAAATTTAAACTGTTTACATTTCAAGTTTTATTTGCATTTAAACTTTATTTTAAACCTAAATTTTAAATGATAGTTAAGCATCAATATGAATCTAAACATATAAATGAAAATTTATCAAAATTTTCCAATTTTGAAAATTAAATTTTAAAGTTTGGTGTAAACCTACCTCAAACTATTTTTTTTTTTTTAAATGCAGCATTTCATTGAAATGAGAAGAGATTGGAATGCAAATATAAGTAAAATGCATTTTTTTTTTTAAATTAAAAATATTTCTATGCTTGCAATTTACCACAATACAAATATACATTGGAAAATATTGTTTATTTGTATAAAGTGCAAGTTTTAATTCGTTTATATCCATTCAGGATAGTCAAAATATTTAAGATTCATTCTCAGATATGAGAAAAATGCTTTTCTATATATTGTTAAAGTCCCTTGAATCAGTGATTTTTTTTTCCACAGTAGTAGTTATTTTTAATCCTCTTTATACATTCTATTTTTTGTTGTTGTGATTTCATATCCCTGTAAAGGATAAAATGTCCTGCATATATGATGTTTAAATGCAATTTAATTTTAGAAAATATTTTATCATTAGTTTGGGAGTAAAATGTTAATAAAAAAAATAATAAAAAATGCAATTCTATCATATTTATTAATCCTTAAGTTTATGATTAGCTGCCTATTTATCATAAAATTATATTTAATGATTCTTGCAATAATTTCTAAAGAAAACAATATAAAAATGGTACAGTTGGATGTGAATGAACCCTCTACTGCAGAAATAACACATGAAAAAAGGATTTTGATAAATAAATAAAAACACTTAACTGCAATTTATATTTTGAAGCTTAAATCTTTAGCATGCTTCAGTTGTTTAGATTGTATACTTCATACTCCCAAAAATAATTGGTATTATACATTTCCAACAACTTTAGAGTAACTAATTTACAATATACATGCAAACCGAAATGAACTTTATACACAGAGAATTAAAAGATGTACAAAAACTGACCTTAACAATACCACATGCATTTGTTGATAGTTTAAAAAATAAAGATTTAAAAAAAAAAATTTTATTATTATTTTTCTTTAGGAAATTTGAAATATAGGGAATATGATTGTTCAAAGGCCTATAACAAACTTACTCAATAAGAACCTTTTGATATAAGGGATTTTTCTTATTCAGAATTTGCTGTTTCTAAAGGTTAAATGTCAATTATCTAATAATCCATAATTATCTAAAAGTTCAGAAAAGACATCACATTTTTTACAGAAAAGAAAGTAGTTTAGAAATAGTTTAGGTAGTCACATTACTATTACATACAGTATACAAGATTTAGACAGTACTACCAATAACAGGCATCAAGAAAACAATAGAATTTCTATAGTTTAAAGGAGACTCTAAACAACAAGTTACAGGAAGTAGTTTATTGAATTTTGCTTGGGGAAGCTGAAACTTCGCCCCATTCAAATTTTGGACTTAAAATCAAGTAATTTGTATATGGAGGTTCAATATATTTAACCCTAAAATATTCCATTATCTACATGGACAATTTCAGATTAAAATTCGGTTAATAACTGTCAGGTTATGGATTTATTGATTCACTATCCTAACCAGAAAAAAAAAAGCATAAAATGATAATGCATTTGCTTTAAAATATTTCTTGATGCAGTATTGAAAATATTACAATTATGTGGAATTAACAGGTTAGATATATTATGTAAGTATTTATGTTTTTCAAAAAATTCATGGAGGCTTAAAATTTTCTTTAGCACTATACAATAAGTATTTTGTATTATTATTGCAAAAAGAGTGAATTTATCAGTTTGTTATATAAAGTATTATGAATTTTTATCTTATTACATATAGCCAATAGGTAACTGGAAATATGCTAATGTCAATTAACAGAATGTACTATTACTAAACTATATCCAACCATATTTTGTTCAAAGGAAAATATGTCACTAAATATATGTAAATCTTATTTTATTAAACAATTATTAAATCTATTAAAGTAAGAAGAAATACAAAAATGTAGATTTACGAGTGTGGGCTGAAAAGTTCATATGATGAGATATCTACTGTTGATGACTTTTTTGATAAATAGGATCCAAATATTACAACACCAATAGAAGAAGTGTGTGAACTATAAGGGGGACTATGTTGAAAAATAAACCTCATTTGGTTACATTCCATGAGAGTATCTTGGTTATCCTATGAACTTTTCAGCTGACCCTCGTATAAATATAAGTGAATGTATTCAGGACTAATAACAGTATACCTAATAAAACATTAATCAGATGTAAGAAGGGGTCATATTATTTAAGTACTATATAATTGTTTTGCTTATCACAAAATCTTTTGATAATGAAATCACATGCAAACATGTACATTTATGATTAAAAGGATAAACACAGAAGTAAAAAATCAATTAAAAGAATTCTTTGCTTTTATAAGAAAAGGGTGTGATGTAAACAAAGCTAAGAGAAAAGTGTTACCTTTTTCTTCTTTCGATAATCTGGTATTTCTTTTTTCTCTGCAATATATCCATCCACTTTTCTTTCAATGTCGATGGATACCACCGCAAATGGACGGCTGGCCATCTGTTCCAGTTCCACACACATTCGCTGAAAGAGTTTATTTTTGTTTTGTGAGTACGTGAAAATGATAACAGAATAATATGAAGTGAAAAGCTTGGCAGATAGGGGGACAAAAAAAAAAAAAAAAAAAAAAAAAAAAAAAAAAAAACAGTGAAAAATACTTCACAGTTGGTGAACATCTTCAACAAATTCATACACTTAAGAACATTTATAAAAAGAAGAATTTTCTTGGTATGATCAAATATTACCTTGCTTTATTCTTGTTTGAATTTCATGACAAACCAAATTTATATTTTAGAAAATTTGGTAAATATAGTAAAATTAAAACTCTCATAGGATTACTCTGTTGGTTTCTTATTTTAGACACATACTCAACATTTCTTCAACTAATATTATCATCAAATAGACGGTGTTGGTTTCCATTAAAAGTAAAACTATATTCTGCAGAGTTATGGCAAGTCTCCTGCTGATAGTAATTCATTTCAAATGTTAAGTGTAATGTTTTTTTAAGAGTTTCCCCATTACCAAAAAACATCCATATTTTTTGTTTGGAGTCAGTTTCTTTGTACAATGGCATATCAACCTTCAGGAGTTATTTAATGCCAAAGCCATCCTTGTAGTAGAACTATTTAGCCCATAAAGTAAAAAAAGTAAAGTCGGTGGGGTGGCCTAAGATTGTTATCCGCCAAATAGTGAGGGAGTATACACTTTTCTTTAGCATTAGACCAAGGAGATTGTTTTTACGTCTAGGGTCGAGTGCCACAGCTACCATCAGCTCCTCACTTTACCGCAAAGATCCAAGTCGTGCTACTCATGCACTGAGTTGGCGAGGGCCGGTATCAAAGCTGGAACCTTGGGATTCCTAGGTGGATATTCTACATCAAACTGTTGTGTATACAATCTTTTTTATATTTCAAAATTAAAAATATTAAAAAAATAAAGTAATTACACTATACTCTTGTGTGTGTGTGTGGCTTCACAATAAAGGCAGTTTCAAGCTGTTTGAGAAAGAATGAACAGATATATATATATATATATATATATATATATATATATATATATATATATATATATATAGAGAGAGAGAGAGAGAGAGAGAGAGAGAGAGAGAGAGAGATGTGAGGAAATAAATGAGGAAGAGAAATATCTTAAAAGCAAGTTAGACTTAGACAACAAGAAAGAAGAGATGATATGCAACAAGAGGAACATCCTGTATATTTAGAGCATGATAGAGTTCCTATGAATGAGAATGAATGAGCATATTATCTTGAGCAGCAGAGAGAAGTGCATAGACTTAGAATAGAAAATATGAATGCTTAAGAACAGCACAATTTCAAACAAAACAAAATGCATAATGAACATCTTAGTAAAAATGGTCCAGCAATTAATATTAACTAGCAGAACATTCAGAATTTCCACAGATCCTGCTAGTAATATCACATTTGTTAGGAGGTAAGAGCTCATAAGAGTACAAAGCCTTTTGCATTTGGTACTACCTAGTTTGTTTTTTAATTTATTGGTGGAATGTAGGTTCAAATCCTGCTATTGAAAATCATTAGTTTTTTTTTTTTCCACAGTTTTCTATAAAATCTAAACTCCTCTAAATTTTACAAACTCCATTATGGGTGGAAAAACATGGAAATAAATTCAACGTTAGGTAGAAATGTAAATAAGAAAAAACAAAGTATTCCAAATTATTAATAGATGCAAAGTTAGTAAATGTTAAAATGTTTTTTTATTAAAAAAAAAAAAAAAACTTCAGGACAATTGGATGATAAAAAAAAGCTTTTTCTTATTTACATTTCTATTAACTCCATTATATTACAATTATGTTAAATATAATGCCAAGTCCAGAGGTATGAAACATTTTCATTACCCTTCAAATTTTCAGGAGTAATATCTGTATCTAATAAAAATTCTTGACAAATACCAAAACAAAAGGCTGAGAATTCCTTCCAACTTAAGGTTCATTTAATATCTAATTTAATTGATACCAATTATTTTTACCTGAAATTTTCTAATATATCACAGAGTTATACTGAGAATTCTTGAAAATAAGATGTTAGATATAAACTCCTGTGTCTGTATTTTGATTGGTTTTGGTTTTATAGCATATCAACTCCTTATGGATTATTTAGTATCAAAAATTCTTTTATTTATAAATGATTGTATTAAGTATATTTTTAATGTTTCATTGCATTTTTTTTTATTGCACTTTTTATTTGTCTATAATCATTTGTTTGCACACAGTTATATCAAGTATTCCTACTTATAATGTAAGATAAGCCATTATTTTTTAAACACTTAATATCAGATTGACTCAAATGAAAAGGCATGATGTAATCATTGCCTTAAAAGTGCAGAATAGTGATACAGATATAGCCCGCTTCCTGAAAGCTGCCCGATCTTTCACTGTCAAAGTTCGAAATGAGCTGGAAGATACTGATGGAAATCCAACATTTAAATGCAAAATGCATATAAGTAAAAATAAAGTTGCCAGAGTGACCTATTATCAGTATCAGCTGGACAGTGAGGAAGTCTATCCCCTTTTCACTAGCGCTAGACTAGGGAGTGTTTTTTTTGCCTACTGTCAGCTCCCCACTTTACAGCACAGATCAGATTACCCAATCTGTGCTACCTATGTGCAGAGTTGGCAGGGGCAGACATCGAACCAGGACTGAGCTAAACTGGCCTATGCATGCATAGGATCCTAATGCAATCAGAACACATAACTCTGTAAATGAAGTATAAGAAATAATTGATAAAATCTCTGGAAATGTCAATCAGAGATATCGCAAAGGACTTCAAGATTTCAGAATACACCATCAGAAAAGCTGTGCATGAGGACATCTGGTACAAGTCATATGTGTAGAAAGGTCAGTTTATGTCAGATGTGTTTGATCCATGTGTAAAACATTAAGAGGCTGGAAGCTTTTAGCCATTCTCTGATGAGAAACACTGATCAAGATCAAAATGTAAACCAAAAAGAATGAGATGATTATGCAGAAACCCGAATGAGGTTCCAACAGTCAAGTATACTAAGTTCAGTGTTTTATATTGGTAACAATCATTTTTTAGATGGTTAGTGTAGAAACAGATTTGAATTCAAATCCAGACCATTAGGTGATTGATATTCAGTGACATCAAGTTGACCCCCAACTTCTTGCCAACAGTGGGAAAGAAGTTTAGAGTCAGTCAAGCCATTAGACATTGGCTTCAATCCCGCACGGTTGAGAATCCTAGGAAGGTCAGGTCCTGAAGTTAATAAAAATGTGATCACCAAAAACTATATGCCTTGCATTTGGCTCTAAGAAGTAATGAGAACCTTGGCATAACCAAAGAAACCAGAACCAGACCAGTCAACAACAGACCAGTAGAAGAAGTTATAAGAAACCATGAAGATAGCTACAGACTACAGAAGATAAAAGTTATTTATTCTTATTAGTGTTGTCACTTCAGCTAAATAATGGACCACTCCATTTTCATTAGAAAGAAAGAAAGGGAAGAAGGACATGCTATATAGAAAAAAAATATAGAAAGAAAGAGTTGGGGAAAAATAGAGAGAGGAGGTGAGTGCACAGATGCAATAATGCTAATCTGTTTCAATTGAATGTAATGAAAAGATGAAAAGGAAAGAAAGAAAAAAGTAAGAGAGAGTTAAATAAAGATTATTATACTTTTTACATATTTAACTATTTTGCAATAAACATATCAAATGTTGTAATAATTAAATTATCATACTGTGGTATGTATGTATTTACCAACTCCTCCGCATGAGCAGGATATGATACAAGGTCAATTTATTTAACAGATTTTAATAGGTTTGAATTCAGAGTTTTCCTTATCCTAGACTAGTTGCCATACCAAGGTTAAAGAGTCCAGTCTACCCTACTATTTACCCATAGATGGAGAGAGAATAGTTGGATTCATACCTTTCCCAAGGGTATTAGTGCTATGTGAAATGCAAACAGCCTCGTACAGGATTTGAACTCTTATCAACATGTCCATTTCCTACGATGGTAACCATTACACCACAAACACCTCTATATCCACAGGTCCCACTAGTATATTAAAACCACATTTGTACTAGGCTCAGTATTATCCTCGTACCCCACTTGTACAAGGTGAGGCACAAGGCCCTATTAACGTGGGACCACCTACAAGCCGAGACTCATTGGTGGTGGACGCACTAGGCTCAACAACAGTTATCTTACAATTCTAGCAGCATCTGTATTTCTTATTTTAACTGAGTGGTGGTCATAGTGAGACTATCTTGCCAGATGAGAAATACTACTGTTAGATAATTTACTTTTCAATATGAGAGATGCCTTAGCATTTGTTAGATAAGCTAAACCAATTATCTTCTTCAGCAAGTGATTAAATAAAAACATTTAAGTGGACAGGATTGGCAATAATTAAATCTATGCTATGTTGTCTATTGATGAGAGAAACTAATGATAAAACAATGTTAGGTAGGTTCAAGATATAGCTAATGAATATTCCCCTTGTATCTTATCTGATAATAACCAAGTCATTTTCAGGCTCTTTATTCTTTCACACGTGACAGGATTTAGCCATTGCTTGAATCCAAATGGTATTAATTTTCTATTTTTGATGATCTTCAATTAGGGCTAATTTAGCTCAGTCGGTAGAGCATTTGCCTAGGAATTGCAAGGTTCTGGGTTTGATATTTGTCCTCGATAACTCAGTGTATGAGTAGCACTGCTATGTAATCTGATCTGTATGGTAAAGTGGGGAGCTGATTGTAGGTGTGGTACACCACTTCAGCAACACAATGTCCCTGGTCTAGTGCTAGTGAAAAGGGAATAGACTCCCTCACTGTCCAAATGATACAGACAATATAGTGCTGAAAAATTCTCAATTTGACCAAGAATGGAATAACCCAGAGCCGTGAAATGTAGATGCTAATCCATATATTCAATCCCACAATTGGCACATTATTTCTCAATTTTCATTACCCCACCCCACTGAAAAACAAAAAAAAAAAACAAATTTAATGTCATGTGCTGAGAAAATAGAAACATAAGATTGAACTAGAGAACTAATTACCTCTAGTACAACAGCAGAACCAGTGAGATTACTTTGTACAAGTAATAATATGCCAGTTGCTACCTCAGATAATTGATTTTTTTTTTTTAAACTAAAAGCAACGTAGCTATGCAGAGCCCATTAGCAAACGAGTGGCACCATTTAAAGACCTCCATTAGGAACTAAACTGGGAGGTTAGTGGCACTAGTGAAATAGCCAATGGAAGTTCAGGTGTTAGCTAAGCTAAAAAGAAAAAAGGTTCCAAGCTGTAGTTAAACGAAGACCGTACATACAAACTTGCTCATTAATAACTTAAGGCATATGTAAACAAAAAATGAGGAAGAGATTTGGTATGGGAGGAATAGAATAGCTGCTAATAAGATTATGCGTGCACATAAATATTTGTATTAGGTTAACATCAAATGTAAGTCAGTAGTGAAAAGAAGGAAATAATGCAGGACACAAATATGATGCAAGCATTAATGGAGGGTGTGGCAGTATCACACAACAGGATTTTTTCTCTCCTGCAAATTCAATATATATATATATATATATATATAACAAAACCAGAGTTTTTATTTGAAAATATAGCAAAGAATATTTATAAATATACAAATATTTGTTTTTAGGCATAAGCCTAGGAAAAACCGAGATATATATATATATATATATATATATATAATGTTTTCATTACAGAAGAGCTAGTGTCAAAGAAAGTTTTAAAAATAAAGTTGGGGGGGGGGGGTGAAGCAATGATAATTATTGATTATTACTAGTTTGGAAAAGTGGAGGGGAAAAAAGAAAAAAAAAATATTCAGAGGGTGTATCTATGAATGAATAATTTTACCTATGTTTGAGCATTTCATTTTTTGTTATATATTAAACCATCTTCAGGGCAATATTTAGGTGCAATGTTATGAAGGTTTTCAACTGAAAGAGGAGGAATTTCTTACATAATATTTTCTATGTTACATCTAGTTCTCAGTATATAGCAAAGAAAAGTTATTTTTGCCTCTAAGATACAGACAGACAACTGGATGCCACAGTCATGTCTACAAGCCATTGGTGGTGGTGGGGGGGGGAAGATAGGTCATGAAAATCAGAAAACTTACCTGTCGCCTCCGGTAAACATCATACCTCTGTTTAATTTTCCAAAATATGGCTGCTATGAGGAGAAGGGATAAGAAACAGCTGAAAAAAAGAGAGGGAAGAAAATGATAGTAAAAGAGTTTGGATCTGGCAAAAGAATGCCAGTAGCAATGTTTCAACAAAAATGCAAAAATGAACACAAACTGGATTATAAATCACTCCCTAAAGTAAATAAGCTTTCTACAAAGTCAGCATTTGTTGCTAGATAAAAAGTTAATTAACTCCATCTTACACTTTAGGATTTATTTGCTTCTGGAAAAGGCACTGAAGAACATGTAATTATATAGGATAATCAGATAACATTTTATCTGCACTTGATATATTCTAGGGTCAGCTAAGTTACATTTCCCTACCATAAATAACTTACAAATACATGTTCATCATGATATATTTCATTTAAATTTTAGAGCCCTTCTATTTATATGCATTTTCATAAGTATATTATTCCTTTGGTCATGTATATATATTGTTTCCTACTTAAGATAAAGAATATCTCATTGTCAACAGCCCATGGTGCGTGATCACCAACCATGGAGATCATTTTAAATTAGAGATCACTAAGTTAATTTATGGTCAAGATACAATACAACCTATTTGTGACCCAAAGAAGAAATACATATATATTAAAGTATTCTGTATGTAGATTTCCCTCTTTTTTAAAATGTATTTCTTGAATACAAGAGAAAGACAGTTTTAGCATCTATCAAGTCTAGCTTTATATAACTATATCAGTTTGAATTTTATAGTTTCATATTGATGACATGATTATCAATAGTGAGATTATCAATTAGGATATTAATAAAAACATTGAATGGAAAACAATAAGGATTTGATAACTTGCAAATAATATACATTTATAGCAAAATGTATATGTATAAATATATATGTATATATGTATAAATATATATAAAAACAAAATGTTTTTCTTTCTCTAAAAGATACTCTTGTATTACATTTCCAGGAGTCCAAGTGGATACATGTCTAGAGCATGAGAGTAAATGACTTCTGTATTTGATAATCACAAAAATTGACTGATAATGTAGAAATAAGGTTAAGCTGTAAATGTGCTTATTACAGTTAAGTACATTGATTGGACAGTCTTAGTTTAACATACTATTTGCAGCAATTTTACACAATTACATCATTTTTTTTACACTTAGAAGTATATTTATTTCTAGATTCATTAAAAACAAACAATTTATTTGTAAAAATTAGTCTTAAGAAATTTAATTTATCAAGGATCTAAATTATTTAAAGAATTATGCAAACATTTTTTAACAAATTGATAAAAACAAATGGATTCCTTACAACTTTTGTTAACTATTTAATTTAAAGAATTTAGATATTAAGTATTTTATTTAAAGAATTTAGATATTAAGTATTTTATTTAAAGAATTAAGATATTAATGATTGAGATATTAAGGGATTCTAAAGCCTTTTATGTGTAAAATATTTAATGAAAATAGACCAATTGATTATTTCTTAACACCACATTCATTAAATAATATAAATTAAAATTCATAAAATATTACAAAAAACCCAAAACAAAAACAAACAAAAGTAACATGTAATAACAAAAAAACAAAAAAAAAAAAACATTGTTTTCAATTTGATTAGAATACAAATCTAATAAAAAATATAAATTTATAGACTAAAAAAATGGAAACATTCAAGTGCATAATTAATTTTAAAAGATTAAATATTTATCTTAAAAAAAATTTTTATTTTTTTAAAAAAAAAAAAGGGGGAAAGGGGGAACATTGTAGCACATGAATCTTAGTAAAAATATGAATGCTATAAAATCTATTTCTCCTTCGATTATAAATTAACTGAAAATTATTTTCAAGTTTTAAAATTGATGACAAAACTTGCTTGAAAAGGTCTACCACCACCACTACCACAAATTAGTTTTAAGAGAAACTGCTACGGATAGAAGATAATTATTAAAAATGTTTCAATTTGAAAAGACATTAAATATAAACAAGCTACAAGAATAACAGAACCCGAAGAAAATCATTTAATAGTTTTACTATAAAAATCATTTAAAAATTAAACCAAGTAATCATCTGGTGATTTAGTGGTGAAATTAGACATTGCTACTTAATTTTATTCTATCAGCCAACTAGACATTTAGGTACCAATACAAAATTGCCTTTTTATTATAAAAAAAATTAGTGAGTAATCTTGATGTCAACAACAACAAAAAAATCCTAATGTTAAAAAAGTGAGGCAATCTTTCTTACATTTACTTAAAAATAAAAATTAGAACTAAATTTTAGTAATTTTCAGGTTAGCACACAAATTATTCCTTCGATATATATGCAATTTTTAGATATTTCCTAATACCTATTATACTCATTATTTAATAAATTGAATGTGAAGCAAAATAAAAGTATTATTTTACACAATAAAAACGAGACCTAGAGTCAAATAAATACAGAATTGTTTTTGTTTTTCAGCGATTTGAATTATGAGATTTTAAATATGAAATGTGATCTAAAATTAGACTATTTAAATGAAATTCAAGAAACTCTTTAGACATTGGTATATATATATATATATATATATATATATATATATATATATATATATATATATATATATATATATATATATCATACTTATTTCAATCTAAGGAGAGAAAAAATAATTTCATTTTTATAAGCCTCCAAATGAGATGACATTTAGATATTTGATTCACTCATCCCCCAACCCATTTCACATTCAAAATTGATAACATTTATTAAAAAATATACAGTAAAGTTAACTTCTCCACATGATCAAATAATTAGCATTACATACTTATTTAGGTGAACTATGATGAAACAGATCCTAATATACTGTCATACTCTTGTTACCTAGAATGGATGACAGCTCTGTTCTGAAGTCATTCTAGATAACTGAGGTCATTTAGAACATTTGCCATAATGTTTTGGTTTGTAAATATAACAAAATACTTTTCATAACAAAATCAAAAATGCAAGACAATATGAGACAATAAACATGCAACAATCAAGACAAAGATACAAATATGAAACACATAATGGTTGCATCTTAAGAGGAGGAAAAATGCACCTGTCCCAATCCAACATGTTTCATGTTAATTTGTATTATTCAAATCTCATTTTAATAATGACACTAGAACAATGTATAAACAATTTTCAAAGTCTTAGTAATAATATCCAGATTTTAATATATTTCTTTGGATTCTTTGGAATAAAATTATTTCTGTAAATTTAAATCATAATATGAAAGCAACAAATTTAATTTCTGCTAGGATGAGACTGTAGTATCTGTGCATCCTGTCTAGAATCAAAGTGTAGTATCTAAAAATAAAATGAAAATGTTTAAAATTTCTTTTAAATAATGGTTGGTTTGTTGTTGTTTCACAGTAAATCAAACATTTTTTGGGTCATCTAATGTCGAATCAAGTTATTTTGATATTTGGTTTCTTACAATAACTGCTGTTGGTTAAATAGTCACCCATCTAAGTATTTAACAGGCTCAATGCTGCTTAACTTCGGTAATCTAACAGGAACTGGTGCTTTCAGTGTGACTTGACTGTAAGCTTTTTTAAATAAATAAAAACTAACTCTTTGAAAGAACTTTTCATTTGCATATTTTATATATTTTTAAATAACCATATCCTAGTAGAAATAGTGACTAATATATATATATATATATATATTTACAATGGAAAGGAGTAACCTACTCGAGTTTCATTGATTGATTCTTCAGGGTTACATCAGTTGAATTAATCGAGTTTTCGATTAATCTCAGTTGGTATAATACATGCCCGTTGGAATGGGACTTATCCTTTATAGACGAACACTTATTTATATTTTCAAAGATTTATCGTGAACCGTTTTTGTTTATTGGATTAAAAATTTGTAAAAATTCCATTGTAAAAACAAATTTTTGCTCTACATTGTATTGAGCACATTGTATTTTCTCAGTCTTAACCCGTGGATACTGTGCGCTTCCAACGTTCGTACTCATACCCGCCAGTAACCTACTACTCATACATTAACAAATATATATATATATATATATATATATATATATATATATATATATATATATATACTTTGGTGTGGTACCAAGTTTCCTGGTACAAGGTGATTCTAGGCTGGTCCTATTCTCTACTAGTAGTTTGTTGTAGAGTTCAGGTTCTGTATGAGAGCTCAATGTTTAATTATTGTAAACAGAGCAAAGTTATTTGTGAATAAAAAGGCCTTAAATACCATGGGTATTGTGGTTATGGACCATTTCCACTCGTGGGTATCTAGGGCCCACGTATACGTGGTCTGAAGAAGCTCATGGGCCCTAGATACCGAGTGGAAATGGTCTATAACCACGATACCCATGGTATTTAAGGCCTTTTTATTCACACACATATTATATATATATATATATATATATATATATATATATATATATATATAAAAAATAGAAACTATGCTAGTTATCATTCACTATACACTTTGTTAGACTTCTCAGTGTTTACTAATGAAGAAAAAAGTTGATAAATTTAAAAAAAAAAAAAAAAAAAAAAAAAAAAAAGATCAGATAATATGAATGAAAGTCTTGACAAATGGACAATCAGATGCAGAGCCAATTGGTACATGCCTGCATAATCCATAGAATTTATCAACTATATTACGGTGTGTGGTGTAATTGCTATCATCAAAGGAAATGGACATGGCAAGACTAGTTAAAATCCTGGACGAGGCTGTTTGCATTTCACATAGTATGAATCCAACTATTCTTCCTCCTATGGGTAAATAGTAGGGCAGATTGGGTTTTCTAACCTTGGTATGGCAACTGGTTTAAGAGAAGGAAAACTGAATTCAAATCTATTAAACTCCGCTTAAGAAATTGACATTGTGTCACATCCTACTTGTGCAGAGAGGTTGGTAAATATGTATATTAAGAAATCCATAGTAGAAAGGATATAAGCATGCCAAGAGAAAGATGAAATTTTAAACTTGGGGGATAAAAACACTAAAATATGAATATTGTATTCTTTCATAGGAAAAGAAAACTAGAGATATGGTAGAATCCAGTGATCATCCTTGACCATGGGATTTGGGAAAGGTTGCATGAAAGACCAACAGATGTCTATACAGAAAATCTCTTCATGTCACTGTTGTTGCCCAAGGGAACAGCAAGAACCAATACAGCTTGCTGTCAGTATCATTGCAGAAATTGTGGATTATCAGCATAGAAAATTGAATCTGTATCACAAGCAAAAAGACTGTTAGTGTTCACTATGTACTAATGTTCATTGGAAAGGCATGAATTGATCCATCCCTTCTCCCAGTTATTAGGAAAATAATAGGAAGGGTTTGGCATTAGAGCTTTGGTGGGCAATCAACCCAGGAGAAGGACAACTGGAATTCAAAATCAAGAGATAGAGAATCTAAAATAGTACAGGGTTTTCAAACTTTTTCAGCAACCAGAAATATGCCCCCCCCAACTAATCAAAAGTTAAAGTCCTATCTTTCAACCAAAGTCATCTCTTCTTAAAACTAGTGATTTTTACTGGCAAATGTCTCACATCCATATTGTAAAATTAACTATAGTAAAATATGGCATAGAAACATTTTCAAATCTTTTTAAGTTGTGGCTTTACTGTGTGCATTTATAAAAAAGCAAATTAAATATGGCAAACTATAGATGTATGTAACTTGAGGGGGAGGGTAATAGTAAAACTAAAAGGATTTTTTCCTTTTCAGAGCAGATCTAAAATTCTTATTCTAATGATGGCATATCCTTATCAAATATCCTTAGTTAAGTATTCCTGTTTTATTTGGATACAGGGAAAATTGTTAAGTATTTCTAATGACATCTTTAACACAAGTAATAGTTGTTAATCACACCAAGGGCAAAAACAGAATTGTTTACTTATAAGAGAATTAACTTTATCAGGATAGAAAAGAAGGCAAAGTTTATTCTCTCGATTGGTTAATTTGGTAACAAATATTAAGACAGATCAAGAGTAGATTAATTGTTTCTATATTAGTTCCTGAGCATTGGGCTTACTTAATAGGTTTGGAAAATCTCCCAAGATGTTAACAATTCTAGACATCTTTAGCATTGATCATAACAATCATACAACAGTTGGAAAAGGAGAGACATGTTGAAGACTAAACGATATCGGCAGCAACTAATTGGAGTTTTATAACAACAAACATGAAAACGTATTACACACACACACACACAAGCACCAATTAGTAAGATGCTTTGTAAGAAAAAGAAAATGCAACAATGAGAAATAATCAAGTAGCATTAAGAAAAATAATGAAGAGTTGGAGAGAGACCATTCAAACAATAGAAAGCACTAAATGCAGACAAGTCAGCCATGCTTTATATAAACATACCTGAATGAAAAAAAAAAAAAAACAGAGTTAACAAGAGGTTATGGAAGCTGAAGAAATCATACAGAGCAAGTTTGTTGCATGCAGGTGCAAATAATTAGTTTCCACGTTTAAAGAGTAACAGACTAAGTGAATGATGGAAACAAATTACTGAACACACTAATGTACTGGATAGTACCAACATACGAATGAATTGTCACAAAAGTTTTTGTTCCAAAAATAAAGTTTTAAGATGGCTGCATATACACTAAAAAGATCTTTTATTAATTAAAGTTTATTGTACCAACAAGATTCTTAACTTTTAAAAAAAAAATTTTTTTATTACTCAAACAACCCATTCCTTCCTTAATTGATAGAAATATTACATGCACAATCTAATTTATTTCAATCATCCATCATAACAAAAATGGGCGGGGGGGGGGGGACTATTCAAAAGATAAAAGATATGGTTATTGTCTGTGAAATAAAAATCAGGAAAGAGGGGAAAAATCATGATGCAAAAATTAGCATTCCAATTTTGGGAATCTTCACATGCAAAATGTAAAAATTAATAAAAGTTATTAAAAAGAAAGAAAAAAAAATCAAGTAATTTATATACTATCCTAAAATTGGTCTTTAAAAATAAATGTTTATATTAGTAAAATGTAATGTTGAATTTGATAGATTTTCCCCAGCTTAAGTTTTTAAAACAAATTCTCTAATGAATACATATTAATCCCATACTGAAAATATTTACATCTACATAAAATTATACAGAATGGATAAAATATGAATCTTTAATAATAAAATGATTAAGGATGAACTTGATCCTCAAAATCCAGTTTCAATGCCACATAAATAAGCTAATTTGGTTATTGTTTTCTAATTCTTACAAAATTAGAAATATACATTTTTTTCAGAGAAAGACAAATTGCAATGTTAATAAAATTACTATAAAAGACAAGGAGATAATAAAATCTTTAAAAAATTATGATTTAGCAGGAAATATTAATTTGACATTTTTTCCACTTAAATTTCAGTTGCTTCTCATCATAACTACTCAAGACCATCATTCTAACATGGATAAGAAATAACATTTTGTAATAAACTTATCCCTTTTACCTCAGAAAGACTATCTACAAAAGCCAGTAGTATTGAAGATCAAATCTAACCAAATGGGTATATTCCTCAAACATTCTGCACCATATTTACATACACTAGTAGATTTATGGTTTTGGAAGTTCTGATAAAAAGAAATTAAAACAAAAGAAATACTAGTCAAAATTAATTATGGTTAATAATATTTTTTTGGTGGGGGACAGAATATGCAGTTTGAAGTTATATTTAAAAAAAAAAATGTTTAAAACATTCTAAATATCTAAGTTACAAAAGAGTTTAGTGCAAAGGAACTGCTGCACATCTAGAGAAAGACTGAAAAATATAAAGAATGAAATCGTATTTTTTTTAATATAAATAAAAAATTCTTATTAGCTAGTGTTCTTTTATATCAGAGCTCTGTACAGAATACACACATAGAAAAAAAAGGTAAAGAAAAAATAAAACAGTGCCTAACATAAAATATAGATTTGACTCAAACTGTTAAACAATGAACATGTTTCAGTACCAGAAAATCTTGACTAATTTTGAGTCAGAACCCAAAGCCCATTTTCTACAAGTATTTCTTACAATTTGTAGTATTTGCAAAACCATCTGAGTCTAAATATCAAAGCAAGCACTTCTTCTAGGAAACATTTCCAATTGTTTGAGCTTCTTGGGTTTAATACTCAATTTTTTGGTAAAATCCCTAATATATAAGATGGACATTGCAAAAAGACTACCAACTGCAATTTACCTAAATAACGAAAAAATCGTTTTCATCTGTGCTACTATATAAGTAAAAGTTTACGTTAGGAGCTCTTAAGTGGTACAAATGGCAAGCAATATCTGAGAGAGTGCGCTACTTTTCTATATTCGATTACAATAACTTTATAAAAAAATATAAACAACTAATAAAATAAATATTTCAGGGATAATCTAGTCAAGTTTATACAAGATTCAAGAATCTGAAGTCAAATCTTTACATACAGATCAGCATAATACTTCACATTTAGGTTTAACTTTTATATAAACACAGGAAATGTAGACTTTAACAAAGTTGTGTTTTAACATTAATCACTGAATATAAATACAACTGTTTATGTGTGTTGGTGTGTTTGATTTTGTGTGTAAGTTTCACAAAATATCAACTTTGTTATTTAATATTTGAAAAGAGTAGCAACATCATAGAGTATAAAATGACCTTAGAGGAAATAGACAAGGTAAAGACATAATTTCAACACCATATAATGAACTAAAAACATAGTATTATATATATATATTGACTGAATGGTGCAGTTGTTTATCTTACCTAATCTCTCGAAGTATAGAGACCGTAGTGTATATTTGCTCACAGTACGTCCCATTGCATGTCATGCTAGAAAGCACGAGCGAGTCCAGAGAGAAAAAAATTATGGGTGGCAAAAGCACAAAGATGAAAATAAGGAGGCGCCCCAGGATTGCAGTGATTGAGAAAACCAGAAGAAAAATTATAATAGAAAAATAACATGGAGTAGAGAAAACAAGTAGTCTAAATTAATAGCACAAAGAGAAGGAAAAAAAAGGGGGGGGGTAGTGAGTGAGTGAGAGAGGGATAGAGAGATATGAATGATCAAGAGAGAGTAGGTGAGCCAAAGGAAGCTCCTAATGACAACAATGATGCTGACTTTGTTAATCCAGCTAATCCTTGAGATTGATCCAAAAACAGATAGATGTAAATACGGATATCTACGTCTGTGTCCACATCTTTTAAAGTTTAGCAAACAATAAAGCCGAGAATCCTTGATTGAAGTGGCAGAGTTTTAATTTGAAAGTGACCGGTAATGACCAATATGCAAAAACATGAAAACAATGGAATGCCTAATTTGAGCAGAGATTCAAAATGGTTGTTTAACAGTCACATTCTAATCCAATGAAGTGCTTATACTGCTTGAAAAAGCAATCAGAGCAACAGTCAGGCATGTTAAACCATTTGGCAAGTATAAACATGTGCACACTTATGTAAAGAGAAACCCAACAGGAAGAGATGACCTAAATATGTACCTATAATCATTTGTAAAGGTTTCATACTTAAATCTGATTAATCAACTTCTAACTTGAAAACTTTATAATACTATTATAAATTGTCATTACACTTAAAGTTTTAAATAAGAGTTATGTCAAATTTATATATAGGAAATATTTAACAAATACTGAAAATAGATAAATGAAAAATTAAATTATAGAATTACCTCCAGACTTGAGCTACAATGTCACACAATACACTAGATACAAACTGTGTGTGTAAATAGTTGGCCAAGGTTACCGTACATTTTTTGCCAATAAATGGCTCACATATCAGTATATCATCAGCTGTGTTTATATTGCCATAGTGCAAAAAAAAAAAAAAAAAAAAAAACAAAGAAAAGTTACACCCCCCTCCCCAGGAAGTCAAAATGAAAATATATTTTCAAACATATGAGCTTTAGCCTAGCCTACTGAAAACGGAACTTATGGGATACATGATGAAATTATCTTTTGGATATCAAATGATACTCTAGTATAAGGTAATAAACCAAATTATTTCTTTTGTAAATCATTAACAGTTAATACCAATTTTTTTACCCAAATTAAACTATGTAATATTTCAAATGTATTCATTACCAATTGTGTAGAGAACGGCAAAAATTATATAAATTAATATTTGAAAAGATTTCAAGTTGTACTAACAAATTGTAGTAAAAAGAGCAAGTACAAATTAAAAACTGAAAAAGTAGTCAAAATTAATGATTGATATTTTAAAACTTTTATCATTCTTTTCTAACATGAACATATACTTGAATGCAGAGTTTTATTTTTATGTTTTAAACAAAAGTCTTATGAAATTGTGCATATGTCTGAAGGGATTTAAAAACATAAGAAAAAGAGAGAAATAAAGGAAAAAAAAAAAAAAAAAAAAAAAAAAAAGAGAACATCCATACAACATTTTCTATGCGAGCAAGAGAGACAAGATAAAGAAAAATATAGAGATTAACGGAAGAGTGCATAATTAAGTTATTTGAGTAATTGTTAAAAAGTGCATACAATCAAACTAACAAATAAAGGGAGTTAACTTTTTGTTTGCCAACAATGAATGAATATTTTCACTAAAAGTAAAAAATAAAATACAACAGGCATGTCAAACTGAGTAGCCCCCTAGGGCCGCATGGATGTATGTTATGAGGGCCACATATGACAACCAAGTCTTTAAATCTTACTTATACATTAATAGAACAAAGTGATGATTGCTAATTTCTTTATTATCAATGAATACATATCTTTAAAAAAAAAGAAAAAAAAGAAAAAAAAAAAAAAAAAAAAGAATATTACTGACCAAGTTCAAATATTAAAACATACAAGTCACTGTCATTTTCAATTATAGCCATGAGTTGATTGAAAGTAAGAGAAGGCAAGAGGAAAGACCCACTCCCTTTTATTGGCTGAGTTAGCCTCCTCTTTCTGCAACTCAAACAAAGGGGTGAGGAAAAAATGTGTTTATAACAGACTGTTTAACACATTGCCCTAATGAAAATAAATGACCGTTTTTGTTTGGGAAAAACTTTAAAAAACCTAGGCAGTCTGTGTGCAGGCTGCACCTGTACTTGCTGAGTGAGGGCTGTAAGTGGCCCATGTATTAGACATGCCTGAAATACAAGGTGTGCCCAAAAAGAAACCAAAAACAGTGTTTTTGTGCGGTGATCGAAACATTGATCTTGACCTTTGGTATAGAGTTTAAAAAAATAAAAAATAAAAAAATTATCAAGCCAAGTTGGTTAGTTGGTATTGAGCAAGAACATGTGTAGTGCACTTGTTTTGTACCTCCTTTCCTACCAAGTTGAATTTAGAAGTAGCTTGAATTCATTTGTGTGAAATTGTTTCAAATTTAAAAAAACAAAAAAACAAAAAAAAAAAAAAAACTTTTACTGGCTTTTATAATGGTGCCAGGTCTTATTAAGTTGAAGGTAAAACAAATTTGTTTTTGAAAGTTTCATTTTGGATACACCTTATATGTCAATATTATCTTATAAAGTTTTCAGAGATTAAAAAAAAAGATCTCTAGTTCAGAATTAGTGATGCCATCCTGCCTAGGAAAGAAAACTTTAAACTGCAAATCAAGACAATAAAACATTTTTTTTTCCTTAAACAGATACTCTAATGCTTATAAAACCTAAAATATAAAACATCTGATTGAAAAATAACTTCTGCATGGAAGGAAAAATTCTTCCTGCCAAAATAATATTAAAGTTAAAATAGTAAATATATTTATATTTGACTAAAATAACATTAAACACGGAAAAGTACATTTACTATAGGTGTGACCAAAATTTAATGTTTTTTTTTTGGGGGGGGGGGGTTTACCCTCCAGCCCCAATGAATCAAAATTCAACAAAACTTAAAAAAAAAAAAATGAAGCTTAACATAATTTTTGCTATATTATAAAGTTAAATGATTTTTTTAAAATCACATGTAAAAATTTGTTTTACAGTCTTTAAAATAGGAGAATTTTATAAATTATAAACTCTGTATCTCAAAATGGTGGATTTTTGCCGTTTTCTTTTTGTTTCTTTCTTGAATTATTATTTCATTGTTAGAATTTTTCAAAAATTTAAAAAATAATCAATATAAGTAACAATTTTAGATATTTTTATAAAAGTTTAAAGAAAGGAGTGATGTGCTTTTGTATCAACATTTTGGCCATACCTAATTCTATCACTGATTTACCAATAAAGTTATCAGCAAAATAAAAGATCAATTTAAATATAACTGATGTAACAAGAGAAGTATCAGCTTTTTATTTTTCAAGGGTTCTTTTTTTGTGTGTGTTTATTGATTAATAATATAAACAATTATCTTTGCAGAAAAATAGTGCACTGTTTAATTCTAATGACATTAAAATATAATGTACTTAATTCTTAGAAATCATGAAATTTAAGCAAGATAATTTTATAGAAAAAAAAAAAAAAAAATTTTTTTAAATATTGAGATTAGAGCCAAGCAATATTTTGGTGAAATCTTGTGCCAATCTCCTGCTTCACTGAAGAATTGTACCACAAACATTCATTATTAACAATTAACTTGCATTTACTGGCAGAAAAATTAAAAGAACAGAATCACAAATGACATTAATTGCTAGCATTTATAAAAGAGAAAAACAGGAATCTTCAGACAAGCCAAAACTATTGAATTACAAAATTGAGACATTTTATACAAGATATCTATTTATCTTGATTTGATCAGTTAAAAAGGTTAGCGGCTGTAAAAAAATAAAATAAATAAAACCCTTATAGTACAAGAATCTGTAGCTATTTGTGTAAAAGTGCTTGTAGAGATGTAAATCTTTGACAGAAATAAACTGTCCAAAATACTAATGTTATCTTTCTAGATTTCAACCTGAACGACATGAAAATCATGCTTTTTGGCAAAGATTGATGGGAATGGTTAGTATGAGTGTTACGTTGTATTAGATAACTTGGAGAAGCAAGTAGTAATGGTTATTAGAATTTAAACAAAACAAAAACAAAAAAGGGTTGGGGGAAGAAAAAAAAAAAAAAAAACTGGTAATGGTTTTCATAAGAAAGAAAATTCCAAAGCTTTTCTTTTCTGCTGATCATCAAAATTAATTATCCTGACAAAACTTTCATTTCTTTATGAACCATATTCTACTAATTGATTTTCTACTTATATCAGAAATAATTAGGGTAGGAGTTCATAAAATCATAATCCTTATAAACTTAGACCATTTCAGACTGGCAAAATTTGGACCAAAGATTAATAATAATAATAAAAGACTAGGCATGAATGGGTGGGAAAAGTGATACACTGGGAGTTGTGCAAGAAACTAAGTTTGGACCATACTACCAAGTTGTATATGCACAAACTGGAATCCATCCCAGAAAATCAGATGCATAAAATTCTGTGACTTTGAGATACATACGGATCACCTAATCCCAGCCAGGAGACCAGACCTAGTATTAATTAACAAGAGACCTTGTCATCTAGTGGATTTTGCCATCCTGGCAGACCAGAGTGAAAATGAAAGAAAACGAAAAAATAGACAAATGCTAGGACCTTACCAGAGAAAAAAAAAAAAACAAAAAAAAAACAGTGGAAGATGGAGGTGAAGGTGATGGCAATTGTTGGTTGGTGTTCTGGTCCTGTTGGCATTAAAAAGACACCTGAAGTATCAGACAATAAACCTGACCATTTAGACAAGGAGGCAGTTGCTGCCATGAATGATAGCACTCTTGAACTGAACAGATTATTTCCAATAAATAATTGGGGGAATTTATTCAACAAGAAATAAATCTAAAGAGCACTCAAAATATAAATGATAAAATTAAAACTACACAAATGTATATATCCTAAAAAACAAAATAAAAACTGTCTTGTTCATATTTATATTGACTCTTTTACCGTTTTGAGAGCCACATGTGTCTTTCAGTGTTTCCTATGACACATTTGAGGGTCATATGTGGCTCTCAACCCACATTAAAAATAAAGGATAAAATTGTAGACATCTTTAATTTGCCTTGAATAGTGAAAGGGTTAACAAATGCTACTGCATGTTCAAAATTTTGAGAATCTCATTTCATATTTGTCTGTTTTGTTAGAAGTAAAAGTTACATTAAAAACATTAGAAAAGTTATTTAGAATTTAGAAAGGTATTTTGCATTTTCATATTAAAAGATGGATTGTAAGACTGTAACAACTATATACTGCAGGAATATTTATACTATAATTCACCAAAAGTCTTTTTTTTGTCAATCATTGCATAGCTCAGGTCATGGCTACCAATTTTTCTATGGTTTTAAATGGTACTCCTATTAGTTGTTAAAAATTGTAAAGTATTTATCATTAACAAAGTGTTCAATTTACAATTTGATGCTGAACTGGGCCCTTACTTTATGTCCATCAGTGTAACCCCCTCCCCTCTTTAATCCTATGAAGCAGAATATTTCTCAGCCAGAAACCAAAGTAATGAGTTCTCCTGTGACTATTTCTGTTAAAGAGGAATGAGGCTGGTTGGTTGGTTTTGTGACATATCAACCTTTTTCAGGTCATTTGATGCTGAATCAAGCCATTTTGATATTCAGTTTCTTACAGTACTTGCTATTGCTGCTTAATCACCCATCTGAGTATTGAACAGATCCCCCCCCCCATTACAGCTTAAATTTGCTGATCTAGCATAAAGTGGTGTTTTTAAAGTGACTTGACCATAAGCAGAGGAATGAGGAGAGTTATGATTACATTTAAAGCACAAGTAAATGCTCTGTGTGTTGTGGTGTGTTTATTGCTGCAATAAAAAATGGGATGGATAGATTTATAGTCAGTTGGCATAACATCAAAAATAGTTTTCTCCTACATAGCTTCACTATGACTCAATAAATATTTAGTTCAAATCTATTATATAATTGGAGCTAAATGGCCCATTTAAGTGTTTTTCCAGAACTAGTTTAAAATCACATCTAAAAAGGGCAGATTTTCAGCTAACATTTATAATCCTTAAAAATCATTTCTCTCTAATCCCAACTAAAACAAAGGTATTATTTCCTTTAGTGTCTCTTTTCATTATGTTCAATTGAAACATTAGCGTTATCGTTTCTATGCGCTCACTCCATCTATCTTTCCCCTCTTTCTTTCTTTCTTTCTTATATTTTTCTGTGTAGCATGTATTTTTCTTCCCTTTCCTCCTGGATAAGCAACACCAGATAATCAGGATTTACATTATTGCATTTCATCATTGACAATTTGGATGGTTTCATTTTTAAGAGGGTGTTACAAAATGACAACAGTCATACAATTAAGGAACACTAGTATCAATATATAGATAGTATCCAACAAGGTTATTTTTTTCACCTTTTACAAAATTAAACTACATGAATATATGGATATGTCCTTATTCACAACCACATGGGCTAAAATTGTATTTAAGCAAGAGAATGTGTGTGCATGAGCACAGGTTATTTTTGTTTCTATGCTAGGAAAACATTACACCGAGTAAAGGGGGGGGGGTCCATTAATAAGAATGCCTCTAAAGAAAGACAGAAATAAACTACATATTAGAACCAAGCAAATGATCAAGAAATCTAAATAAAACTTCACCCAATTTTCAGTTGAGAGGTCACCATGAAAACAGCAATTAAAAACCTACCCTAAATAATGGAATCAAATAAGTCTTAATACAGGCTGGTTAGTATTTAATGGCATATCAACCTCTGTGGGTTATTTACTGATATATATATATGTACAAGTGAATACTTTGTAGGTAAATTTTCTTATTTAATGCCAAATGTTTTTTTGTATATATCATTTGTAAGCAAATAGTTTGTAGGTAAATATTTTTGTTTAGTTTTGTTTTATAAACTGGTAGAAATAATATTCATTAACTTCATGTATATCAATAAACTGATGGTTGACCCTCAGTCACCACCTTCTAACACCTATAAAATAAAAAGGATTGGTGTTTATTTGTAATAAGAGCAATTTGAAGAATATGGGCAAGTGAGACTTAATCCTATAGATACTAGGACTTGACATCAGATCAAGCCTTTCTGACTGCCTAGCAAGAGTAAGAGCCAAAGTGGAGTGTTGCAGGTCATGTGACCACTTAGTACCTGGGTCACAAAGCACTCAGCCACCTTTCCTCGGGCATTACAGGTCACCACCCACAGCCATCAGGTGGCCCCATGGGGTTTCGTCCCCCCCCCCGGTTCAGTTGACATATTCTAAAGCCTCAGCCAACAGGACAGCTTTCAATACAGAGGTTTACATCATTAGCTAATGATTTTTGTAAACACTGAATTAACTTCAGTAGGTAATGGATATAAACCACTTATCTTAACCAAAAACAAAAAAATTTTTAGATGAAGTAAACTTCTATTTCTAAATTGTATAAAGAATATCATTTTAGTTTTCACGTTCATTATGCAGCACAAAATTATCTTAGTCAAAATATACGGCATATTCTTTTCCAGTTGAAATATAAAGGATTTTTTTTTAATCTAACATGAAAACTAATTACACATTAGCAAAACAAGAGGAAAATTGCAAAACAAAAGTGATTTAAAATATTTAAAAACTCCCAAGTGCATCTAACTATAAAAAATGATTAAAAATCCATTCAAATCAACCTCTTAAAAGTTAGAATTGTTTATTGGTTAGACTAAATTAAATTTGCATAAAACAAGAATTTAGAAAACACTTATAAAGGATCAAACTCACAAGACAATCAAGGTTTCTTTTACAGCAATAGTCAGAAATGTTATGCTTTTAATATTATAAAGTTCTGATTTAGTTCATTCATGTTTTGAGCTTTTTAACCCACAAGACAACCATGAAATCAAAACATGTTCAAATGTTACTAAGGTGCAGATATTTGTCTGCAAACTATACCCAATAAAAAAAAATCTGGTCACTATATTAAACCCTTCTATTATTATTATTATTATCATCCGACATGTCCTCCCTCAACCCAAAATATTAGACAAGCCTGAAATATTGGGCTTATAAGTGGGTTGGTTTTATAGCATCCATAAACTTTTGTTGGATTATTCTAAGCCAAAAACAATTCAACAATGTATCTTCACAATCACTTTAAACAGGTAAACTTCATTATTGCAGATAAGTGGACCTGGGAGTAATAGCAATGAAGGATTCATTCCATACTCCCCAAAGGTAAGCAAAATGTAAAATTGTGAGTAAAAAGAGAAAAGGTAGCTATCACGGAATCAAAGACCATTCCAATGAGAAGAGACTATAAATAAAGCCTTTACCGAAAAACATTCTAATCTGATCTAAATTCAAACCTTATTCAAATGTACTTCTTTAAGACAAGATTTCAAATTCAATTTGTTATAGCATCACATGATTGACTATCAACTCACTGGTCAAAAAAAAAAAAAAAAAAAAAAAAAAAAAAAAAGAAAGTTTACTCCACTGGTGCTTATAGTCTCAGACAAGATCAATGCCACATCAATTGAAGATGATCAGATTATTTCAAACCAAAAAGTAGCATAACACTTAATATAGCTGAATGATTAGAGCAAAGGACTGAAGACTATTCTACTGAATGTGAAGTCTTTTCTTAAAGAAAGAAATTTAAATAAACCTTGAATTTAGAAGTTTTAAATCCAGTTTTGAAATGTAGAAAAAAAATTCTAATCAAGATAATATCTACTGTTTATTCAGTTTGATATAAAAAATAAAAAAAAAAAAATAAAAAAATTAAAATTAAAAAAAACTTAAAAAGGCAACAAAGCTCTTTCTTGTATTCACAAATGAAAACTAAATAAAAAAAACAAAGAAAAATTAGATTATAACTGGACTTGAGAGCATTTAAATCTTGGAGCTCATTGCCAACTGATATAAGAGGTATGATTAATTATATATACATATTTCCTAGAAAGAAAATGTTCACCATTGAAGCAAGAACTCTATTCCTAAAGTCCTGAAGAAGATCTAACAGACCAAAAGGTTACCACGTTGACATCACTAACTACAATAAACATCCATTTTCTACAACATCCCATGTTTGTCTACCTTTATATATATATATATATATATATATATATATATATATATATATATATATATAATATATATATATATAGAGTCATCATCGATATCAAATTAGTTGAAATACATGTCTATGCATGGTGAGAATTAAAATTTCTGAATATAGATAAGCCCTGAAAACATAGCATTTTTTTTTTTTTTTTTTTTTTTTTTTTTCAGCATTATTCAAGACCTCGATACAATGTACAGAATTGCTATATTTTTTTTTTTTTTTTTTTTTTAATACTATTGTTAGGATTATAGTTATGTTGTAATCCCATATAACTTATGTCTAAGTGAAATAATACACCAAACTAAGTATTACTATAAGAGAATTTTGTAAAAAAAAAAATTTTTTTTTTAAATCCACAAAAAAGAAATTCACCAATTATATATTTTATATTATCTTATGAATTTGATATTGTTCAGTGAAAAATGGAATGGAGTTTTATAGAGAAATATTTTTTTTTAATGCAAGTAATGGTTAAAGCAGAGTTTTTCAACCTTTTTTATTTCATGGCATAGAGAGCGGGCCAATAAATTGATCGAGGTACATCATCAGTATATAAACATAATTATTTAATCATTTATTTTTAAGAGTACAAAAAATAATTAAAACAAAAAGTATTTAATTAAAAAAAACATATTAAAGTAATAGAATAAAAATATAAGAGGATGATCAACCATCCTCAACTCTCACTGCACACTGGTTGAAAAACTCTGGGTTAGAGGTTTATTGATTAAAACTTTTGGTCTGGATTGTTAGTCCAAACTAAGCAATAAAGTTTCACTTATTTTACATATCCAGATTAAAGAACTACCTATAGATCTCATTAGTAATGTTTAATTAAATGAGAATTATTTTAGAATGACAATTTTTCTTTATGTATGATTAGTTACATTTTGCAGCAACATGGCTTCCTACTGTTTATTATATGACCCCCCCTCCCCACCTCAAGTTTTAATACCAGCCCTAGTTTTTACATGAAAAATGATTTTTTTTTTTTTTCATGCTAAAATAGTCTCCTGGTCTCAAATAAGTATGTACACCAAATTTGGTAGTTCTTATCAAAACCATTTGATAGACAAAGTCTTCCGAAACTAGATTAGTTGGTTATTTCAAGTTTAATACAAATTTGCTAATGATTTATGAAAACATTACATCATTGATCAAAATATTCTATACATGCATGCAAAAAGACTGTCTTGGTGGATTAAGGGTGAAAACAAACAAGTCTACAATTAGGGGTCCTAATTATAAAATTCAGGACTTCAGAAGTGGGTGGGAATGTCTATGAACCGATTCTTATCTTTATGAATAAAACCAGATAGTAAGTGAGTAACACACATTAAATTTTGATTTTTAAACCTAAAAATTGTTAACCTTGAAGATTTAAATAATCTACAATTAGGAAATCATTGTGTGATAGTGTTTGACAAGTTTGTTTGATTGTAACAGACAAAAATATAGTTTTTAAAATATCTAGTAGTTTGGATATAATGGACCCCCCCCCCAAAAAAAAAACCTTAGATTTTAATTATTATTCAATAATATAAGTTATCCTATTAATAGCAAGATTTTCTGATTTTGTTGCAGGTAAAGTTTTAAAGAAAGCTACTTTTTATCTTTATTTTTTTAGTTCTATAAGCATACACACAAAACTAAAATTATATTAGAAAAAATAGCATGATAAACTATTTAAATAGGGGAGTGGAAATTGCACATTGCAAGTAAGCGGTTAGCCATATACAACTAAATTTATATTATTGAGATATAGAGCAGGAAGAGATCCCGGCACAGTGAACGAACAAGCAATTTGCCATATTCAACTAATATTATGATTATTATTATTCCATTTATGTTTATATAAAAAGGCAGGAGAAAAAAAAAAAAAAATGATTATCACATTGCGGGCAAGCAATTAAGTAAATTTTCAAACCCTAAGGCTTCTTCAGATCTGCAAAGGAGAGGATAATAATCATAAGTGATCATTATAAGGGATTCTTGGAAGGATAACTTATACAGTAGCAAGAGACATGCATAAGATACATGCAGTAGCTGATTGTGTCAGGAATCTCAATTATGTTTTTGTTTAAAAAATAAAAAGAAAGAAAAAAAAGAAAAGTAATCAATTAAGTGTTAACTCTTTCACCAAAAATCCCAACCCAATTTCTTTCAACAATTCATGAACCAAACATTTCTCATGTTAATTACAAAATGAGTTAAAAATCTACAACCCTCATCAACTTGAGTAATACTTAAATATCAGACAGGAGCTCAAGATTTTGCTACTGCTGTATATACTGAAAATAAGACTCAAGAAAGTTTCTTTAGGTAAATGGTTCATTTGCATATTTGCAGAAATAACTCTTAATAGTATTACTTTCTCTATTATACATTAATTTCTGTTTATAAAAAAATAATAGATCTATGTACAATGACTGGGAAAAGCAGTGATTATTTCAAAAGAGCAATTTACTTAGGGGGAAAAAAAGCAGTGGTATTTGAACCATAAACTGAATATATATCAAAGTCTATATAAGTAATAAACACCAAGCCATGCATTATGTTTCAGCTTTGTATTTCGCAAGAATATGGTTCAAATGCTACTGGCACTAATTTTGCTCCTCCTCAGAAAAGAAGGAATCTTTAAGATTCCTGTACAAAACATACTCAAAAGTTTGGGTGAAATCAATCTGATATTATAAAAAAGAATTAACATACATGCACACATACATACATACACTGATTTTTATATAGATATCAGCAGCGTTGCTTTTTAAAAATATAATCTTAAAACCCTTAAAATAATCCAGTCATTTCATTCAGTATAAAGTTCAAGGTCTATGTAATACTGAAAGAGTTAACAGTTTTATGTAATAGTAGCAGCTAAAATACAATTATAATTCAAGACAACTAATTGTTTAGAATAGATAGTTTAAAACTTATCTACAATTAACATTTACATAGCAAAAAATAAGAATAAAGTAAAATATAGTAAAGAGAAAGCAAAACATTGAAGATCCATGTACACAGCTGGTCAGAGAATTAGAGGCAGTTTTCTACAGTTGGGGGGCAGTCTATTCTGCAGCTGTGATAATGAAAAATCTTGACATTAGGATTATAAAAACAACAGAATGAAAAGAAAATAGGATGTATTAAGAGTAATATCTTATATTGTAGATGCACATGTATCATAAATAGGATTTGATTGATAAGAACTATGTGAACTGGAGTATTCAATAGAAAGATTGATTCTTTCAAAAATCCCCACAAAAAGATTTTTATATGGTTCATGATTTATGTCTTACAAGAAATTAGAAATATTTTGAACCAATAAATTGCTAAGCTTTATATAAAGTTTGAAAGCTTCTCACTGGGTGTAAAGATATGGAAATAAATCCGACAGTATGTAGAAATGTAAATAAGTTGGAGGTGCATGGACTAATGGTTAGAGTCGTAGGAAATGGACTCTTCAATGCAAATTTAAAATCTGGATGAAGCTACAGTTCACATAGCACTAATACCCTTGGGAAAGGTATAAATCCAACTACTCTCCCTCCAGCTATGGGTAAATAGTAGGGCAGACTGGACTCTTTAACCTTGGTTAGGCAACCACTCTAGGAGAGGGAAAACTGAATTCAAACCGGTTAAACTCCACTTGAGGTGGTCACTACTAGAAGAGGCTTAGTCCTAATTAGTGATATAAAAAAATTTTAAAAATATTCCAAAGGAACAATATATAATAATGAAAAAAATAGATAGAAAGTTAGTCAATGTTAAAATGTTTCCTTCAAGACAATTGGTTGATAAGATGTTGTCTAACCACAGTTAAATTCATTTCAAAATGAAGGTTTTAATGAAAAAAATGAAATGTTTTAATATTGACTAACTTTCCATCTATTAATAAATTCATCCCTTGGAATACTTTTTCTCTTATTTACATTTTTACCATCATATTTATTTCCATATTTTTCCACTCATAATGGAGTTTGTAAAATTTAGAATTTTTCGACAAACTTTTCACTCTAAAATTATATATGAAGTTCCTGAAATATCTTAGAACATTATGAAGATGTATAATTTCTTTTTTTTTTTTCATTATAAAACTCATTTTAACAATTTCTGAATTTCTGAGATGAGGCTTGATGATTAGTATTATTTGTATTATTCGGACTATTGTCCGAACAATACAAATAATACTAATCATTATAACAAGTCATTTATAAACGCACCTAAAATGATGAGGAAGTAGAAATATAGAAAATTTACAAGGCAAAGTGTTGGCTAACAAAAAAAAAAATTGTTAAAATTATTCACACTTCCAATCATTTTGTAAGACCTTATCTTATACATAAAATCAGATTCCTAAGAGTTTGCATAAGAATCATCTTTTAAATGATAACATTTAAAATCTTATGCTTAATAATGACATGTTAGAATTTTCAAATCACTATGTGTGTGTGTGTGTGTGTGTGTGTGTGTGTGTGTGTGAGAGAGAGAGAAAGAGAAAAAGAGGCAAAAATGAATATGTAAAAAGTTTCTAAAATTCTTTAGGAGAAAAAAAAAAAAAAACAATCGTTCATAAAAATGGATGAAATTTGAATATCAGAATCGATTTATGAATTATTCTTAGAGTTGATCTCTAAACAACTTCTTATATTTTTGTTTCTAATAAAAACTTCTTGTCAAGAACTAGCACCACAGCTGCATCTATTTAATTAGATAAACTGAAGTGACAAAAAAATTAGAGAGAGCAAGCAATACATTGGATGGTTTCACTCTTCTCCATTTGTAGAAGTGAACTCGGCCATATACATAATATAATAGGTAACAAGGTAATGTACTTTTAGTAATGTAGATCTTTACAATCCAGATGGGATTTAACACCATGAAATGATTGAAGCCAAAAAGACTGAGTGCAATCTCAGAAGTGGCAACTTTTCTTCTGAGTTTTTCTTGGGCAACAGTAGCAACTGTTTATCAGGAACATGTGATATTAGTGGCACATGAAAGTAAAAGTAAAGTTGGCGGGGCGGCTTAATGTCTGTATCAGCCAGATAGTGAGGGAATCCATCCCCTTTTCCCTCGTGCTAGACCAAGGAGATTATTTTAGCATCTGAGGAAGAGTACCACACTATCATTAGCTCCTCACTTTACCACACAGAACCCTATGCAACTCATATGCTGAGTTGGTGGCCAGTATTGAAACCCAGAACCTTGTGATTCCAAGGTAGATGATCTACCGACTGAGCTATGAAAACTGCTACTCAATCTATCAATCAAGGCACTGTACAACATGCACTGCATTCCATGAAGCGTCATAGTCACCGATAGCATCAGTTACTATGCCTCACCAGGACCAAAAAAACATTGCCACTGGACTGTTGAAGACCAGCACCAGGTCTTTCAGGAAAATAGTCAAACTAATTTTTTGAAGAGATTGCATGAGGCTATCAATCCAGCCTATTCATTGGTTGCTGTACAAGTTGGTGGTGGCTCTGTAATAGTGTGGGGCAGGTTCAATAGTTTCAAGTTTGCAATAACCATTAGTGAAATTGGAGTGTCTTGACAGGTATGACATGCAAAGTTCTTGCTGCAGGTCATTTACATATCTTTATGCCCACCAGTTTTCCTGGGAGTGGTGTGGTGATAGTTTATTCCAACAAGATAATGCAACCCCCTCCCCATTGTGCATGAATGACACAAAACTAGTTAGATGTATAGAAAATGTTGCAGACCTTAATTTTAATAAATTCATTCCAGCCGAATCCAACAAAGAAGTTATGTACATCCCTGGAATGTCCTTAGATATATTTATGCAATGAGCCAAGCACCTAATAGACGCCATGCTATATCACATAGCTATTATTCAGGAGCTACACATTAAGTAACAGTCTAATTTCTTGCCACTTCAGTTATATACAGGGTGGTGGTGGTTGTTGGTTTGTTTTATGGCATATCAACCTCAGTGGGTCATTTAATGCCGACAAAGTTTTGAAATAAATTTATTCTTAATGGATACTCTTTTTTTTTATAAACTCATATATACAGGGTGGTGCAAAAGTAGGTATAGTTATTATTGCAAACAAATGTTTCGTACATAGTTCTTCATTATTTATTCTATTAATTACATTTTTTTTCTTTCAGAGAATTATAGCTGGTACTTTGACCATCAATCAACAAAAGGGAACAAACAATTCTGAAAGACAGAATGCATAAAATGTTTGACAGAAATTGGGTGAAATAACAAGCGTAACCCTATTTTTTGCACCCTCGTGTATATTATATATATAGATAGAGAGAGATAGAGAGAGAGAGAGAGAGAGAGAGAAGGTCATTCAATGAATAAGGTGAATTTTACCTAAGGAGTTGGCAATAGTTTACAGTTGCACCTTTAAGGAAATCAATAGTGAAAGGTATTTTCATGTCCCAGAATACTGTCAGCATGACCTTTACTGACTGCTGCAACTGGAATTTCTTTACCAGAGAGTGTATTTCCGGTTCATCTTTTCGACTCGGGCATATAGTGGCAAACCCATGTTTAGCCCATTTCCAACTTTTTTTTTTTTTTTTTTTAACTAATCCACTTCTCCAAATATATTCTTCTGTAATTTTCACATGGTATATAATTTTCAGCCACAATAAATTTGATGAGAAAGCTCTGTTCAAACCCGGAGCACTGTTTGATTTCCTGCCATTTCGAATAGCCTCAAAACAAATATTTTGGGATTGAAATAATTTTTGGTATAAACCAATTTCAAACAATGCAGAGTTTGCATTTATAGAGAAAACAAAAATCTATTTTGCTTAAAAATAAAAAACAGAAGCACCATAATTATTGAATGACCATATATATATATATATATATATATATATATATATTACACACACACACACAGCATTCCCTCAAGAATGTATACACAACTTGATCACAGTGACTGTTAAAAAAACTTCTTTTTTTTTTTAAAGTCTAATTATACCTAACACTAATAAATCCATAATTTCATGTGGTATTCAATTGTAACATGCATGTTTTAAGGTGCCCAGTAGTTGCAATTGTGGCATCTAATGGAGCAATTTAACTTTACATCACAAAAACAGCAACAATCGGAGTTGAGAGCAGCAATTAAAACAATGTACCCAAATGAAAATGATTTGTGAAGTTTGCAATTTCATCTGTTCATGTTATCAGTGGTGTTTTAAAACAAAATGCTCATCAGTTTGAACACCTGAAATACTGAAAAATATTCTATACTCGTCTTCTTAAACTTAAATTATATCTTGAAACTTTAATATATCTTGATAAACATTGTATTTATAATAAATCAAAGTGTGTATACATTTTGGGGACTGTGTGTGTATACACACACACACACAAGAAATAAAATGCAAGATCATAAAGTATGGAAAGCAGTGTATACATTTTTTTTTTAATAAAAGAAGAAAAAAAGAAAGAAAATAATGTCATAAAATATACAATTATACAATACTAAGTAGAAAAATACAAAAAGATTTTTAAAAAGTTTAGTTCCACATTCAGGCCAGCAACTATTCTATTTTTCAAAATAAAAATGTTTCTATATTTATTGACACCTCCCACTACTTTCCCCCCCCCCACACACACACACATCTAAATAAAAATAATGCAATTAATTGATTTTATCCAATTGGCAGTGAAAATAAGTTCAATTGATTTTTGGCAAAGTTTCAGATAAGCTCTAGGGTTGAAGACTAAAGGAACAGGAAATAAAGTACAACAAGCAAAGAAGATTGATTTGTTACCAATCATTTATCCAAGGACAACAGGAAATTACATAAACTATAAGAAAGTTCTAACTTTACTATTAATATGGGTCATGTAGGCTAATAATCTTGTTTATAAAATTTAGATTCACCACAATTATTAAGCAAATTTAAGCATTTTTATTATCTTTGTTTCAAGACAAAAATATCCTGTGACTCATTCTTTTTTTTTTTTTTTTTTGTGGCTGTGTCCATTGTTTTAGATTAAAACACTTTATGTGTCGATACAGACTAGGAAATATCTAGCTGCACATTTCCAACTTAATTTCTGGTTGTCACAATATTTTTTTTCTGGTTGCTGTTTAAACCCAATTTATTGTGCAGCACATGATATACACCCAAGTGTATATCATGTGCATATAGCAAGTGATATGAAGGAAAAATAAAAATTAATGAAATTCTTTTTCATTTGTGATAGGCCTACATACAACTATTGTAATCACTTATAAAATATAGTTTTAACATAAGCTATTGTGACAACCAGTTTAGTTTTAACATAAGCTATTGTGACAACCAGTTTAGTTTTAACATAAGCTATTTAAAGATAGGTACCAGTTATCTCAATTCAATGACATAACCAAAATCATGATTTGTGCTGTATTAGTGGTAGAGTGTTCTTTTGAGAAATCTGTACATTTTATGGTTGGAAATTTTATATTCATTTACTGTCATTGTTAATATTTACGTTTAGTGCGCGTGCGTGGGGGTGGGGGGGGGGTGAACAGATTCTAAAAATAAAATAAGAAATAATAAAAAAACTTTAGTTTTGTCACTTTCTCAGTTGAATTTTTAAGAGTACACTAACATACTCCAATACTCTATAGACCTTAGGCCATGCAGCCTTTAATGTAGCACTTGTCACCAAGCTGTGTGTGTATGTGTGTGTATTTCTAGTGTTTACAAGAATGCTAAATTAAATGATAAAGCCAAACAAAAGAAAAGTAGGAAAATGTTTTGATAACATACAATTAAAATGCTTTTATAAATTTCTGTTTCTTCCAAGGTGCTATGATCCCCCCCCCCCAAATCAAATTTTATACATGTTCCATCCAAATCAGTTTTTGAAAGATTAAATAACTTATATAAGAGTAATTGTGAATAAAAAGAAAATCCTCTTTAGAAAAGAACAGCAAATGAATGACAGTGAATCTAGTTGTAATAAAAACAAAACGCAGAAAACAAAAACTAAGATTTACTAACACTATAAAAAGGAGTTGATATAGAAAGCTTGTGACTAATCTTTATTATAAAACCCTAACCTAGTAAACGCTGCTCGAAAAAGAAAAAATTAGTGTATTTGTACTGACAAATTTACTTAAATGCTTTAGTTTGTAGTTTAGCTCAATTCATTTAACCAAGCCAATAAATACAACAGGATAGTGTTTATGTGTGCATGTAGTTCAGAGGATACATATCTGCCTTCTCAACCCTTCCTCAAGCTTGTAAGACAAAGGGAGTAATGGGCTTCATACTGATCCATGAAGTATTGGTAGTGGGGTTGAATTCAGAGTTGTCCGTATCCTAATATGATAGCCTATGAATTGCCAAAACAAGACACATGAGATCTCCAGAGAAAATTAAACATTAGATCCCAAGTTTATAAGCCTGAACAACAGAAGCTATGAAAGATGATAATATATGAATTTATTGATTACAAGATTAAAAAATAAAGAAATGAAAACTTAGCAATTTTTTAAAATTCTTTTTTTAAATAGCACAAAAAATATATAATTTTTGAAACACTTATATGCAAATCTGAAAAATTAGACAATATAAAAATAAAAATCCCTCTAAGGTGCACACACATTAATTTGGTGTATGCCAAAAGTAAATACACAGTAACTGGCATCATTACTAACTAATCATGAGTGGCCAGGAAGGTTACTATGGAAACCACAAAACCTGCTGTAGCAGAAAAATTGACTGATGAGTAACTAAGGATTTCCCCAACAGATCTTAGCAGGAAATATATTTTGGGAAATGGTGTCAAACATCTATATTTGAGAAAAACAAACAAAATAAAAGCACCTATCTGACATTTATTAGTAGAATTGGGGGTGGGGGGGGGTGTTTTTATGAGAAAATCATTGGTGTGTATTAGGAAATGGTAAAGGTAACTAATTACAAAAGATCACTTTTTTTCTTCTGCAATTTGATGCATAGAAGCAAAACTAAGCCATGAAAACTTTTTACAGCATAACAACCCTTTTTGGGTTATTTAATGCTGAACCAAGTCATTTTGATATGTTGCTAACTGTACTTGCTGCTGCTTAAGTGGTCACCCAACTAAACAGGCTCATCACTGCTTAACTTCAGTGATCTAGTAGGAACCAGAGGAACTTGACTGTAAGTCAGAAAATTCAAGGAAAAATAAAAAATAAAATAACTTGTGATTCTTAGATGAAAAGAATAGGACCTAACCAAATTTAGCATTGCTTTATATGTAGAAATACATACATATATATATATCATTTAGTAAAATAAATTTTGATTATATATATAATATATATATATATATATATATATATATAATCAAAATTTATTCTACTAAATGGTGATATCCATTAGTCTTGTAAGGCCCTGGATCTGTGTCTAGGAAAGTTTGTATGAAAGGCGGGCATAGTTGCCCATAGAAAAAATGTTTAGCCTCGCAACGTTTATCTTACTAATTACAAGAACTTTTTTTTGTTTAAGTAATGACAAAGATTGTGTTCTCCTGGCAAAAAAAGGTTTTCTCTCACTAAATGAGAATCAATAATTTTTTTTTTTAAATTCACTTGGATTATTAATCTATAATGGACAGAGCAAGGTTATAGCATAAAGCTTTAAGAAATAACTCGAGTTTATTATTGAGAGCATAAAAATAAAAATTTAAAATTGTTCATTATGTCATACAAATGGTTATTTCAAAACATTTACATAATAGATATTGATAAAACAAAGCTCTATTCAGGCTTTTAAATCCCAGTACTGAAAACAAAGAGTTAAGCTATGATTTCATATAGAAAAATATTAATATAAAGATGTTTATTCAATTGAAACAACCAATTAGTGATGTTTATAAAAATTTAAGTCACTCGTAATCAATTTAGGACAAAGCAGGCAGACCACTTGTACTATACAAATGAAGACTTTTTTTCATTTTTTTTTTTTTTTTGGACAGTTTAAATTGTGGTGTGAAGGATTTCAAGATATTCCAATTATTTTTATTACATTCATGTTGAAGGAGAGCTCAAGGCTTTAAGAAAAAAAAAAATTGAAGCCTTACATTATCATGAAGAAAAAAAATGTATTTCTCAACACTTTGTAACTTTAGTCTTCACTAAGATAAAGTGTTTTAGCAAAACAGTCAACCTGACAGAGTTTGTTTTGTTTTTGTTTTGCAAATGAGTGGGGTGGGTTCATATTTTTGCTGTAATCAAAGAAAGTTTATATCTAAAACCAGCAGTTCCATTTGGACAGATTTTTGCAATTATACTGCAAACATTGATTTCATAAATGGTTGGATTTATAAGCAAAAATCCAGTATTGATTTTAGAGTAGCGTAAGAAACGAATTCAAAGTAAAGTTGAAATGCAATTGATGAAGTTGCCTATTTGATTGACCTATTATAAACAATTTGTCTATTCATCAAAACCACTTTCTACAAAAATATTTAATCATAGAAATTTTATAAATATGGAAAAGGGGGTGGCTGAAATTTAGAGAACAGAAATGGCCTGAATGTGGAGTTAAACATGTAAGAGAAGGAAGTAGGTAGAAATTTAAGTTTAACATTTGTTAAAGAATATACAACATTTGTGGAGATGAGGGGATAAAAAAATTTATTTACTAGTAAGCTTATTCATTTACAATACAATAAAAGCTTTTAGGACAGAACATCTTTATAAAGATTAATTCAAAGTTTAAAATTCAAAAGTGAAACTAAGGCAAAGTTTATGTTTATAGACCACTTAATCTATTACTGACAACATCCTATAATATATATATATATATATATATATATATATATATTTACACACACACACACACACACACACACAAAGAGAGAGCATAAGAAGAATTTGGAAGTCAGAGAAAGAATGTAAATAAAGTATTTTTTTTTTTTTATATATAAATGTCATGCAGGGGGAAATGGTAAATAAATACCGTAGCACCACATAGACACCATCTTTGTCTTCATTCTCTATGGTGTTGACTGTAGCATCCAACCTGGTCTTGTTTTTCTCCATGAACCATTTGGTAAACCAAAAGGTGTTTTTGTAAGGAGGCACCAAATTAGAGAGCAAGTGGCGCCCGTGTGTGTACGTGTGTACAAAAGCAGTCCGGTGAAGAGTAGCATAACCACACTTGCTTGCTGATTTACTCCTACCCCTTTACATTCCCTGGTTGGCAAGTGATGCAACAGAAAGTGAGAGAGGAGGAGGAGAGTTTTCATTGGTGAGAGGAAGCTGATAATATACAAGTACTATCAGCTGTGAAGGAGAAGAAAAAGAAGCTAAGGGAATATGTGGTGGTGGTGGTTGTTGGTACCCTGCAATGAGGATACTTTGTGTCATGATAGTGCTTTACTGTGTGCCTGTTCATATAGAATCTTGTTACACTCACTGCTGCTGATGGTTGCAGTTTCAGGCAAGATGGAACGATTACAGAAAAGGAAGACAAGTGCCTTCCATGCCAAATTCATTTTCTTTCTTTCTTTCTTAGTGAGCACATTCGTCCAGTGTTTATGATGTAGCCACCTTTTGCCAAATTGTCTGCCACACAGATTTTTAGTGTTGATTCACAAAGCATTCAATAGTACTTTTATAGAACAAAAGTAATTGAATTAAATAGCTTATTGCATATACATTTAGTTGCATAGCAAAAAGAATTCAAACTTCATTGAAACCCCCCCCCAAAAAAAAACACACTTTTGTAATACCTACACGTCTATACAAATGACAGGACATTATCATCTCCCCCCCCTGCACACACACACAGGCATTTATAATATTAATAGAAGTCTTATACAATCTCATTACAAACAAAATTCCTTTTAATAGTTATTCTGTAAAAAAATTTTTTTTAAAAGTACCCCCATGTTTCTTGGTGCTCCACCTCCCAATATAATTTACAGACTAAAATATAAAAAATTAGAGATGTGCAGATACAGTATGCCTTTTTTCCCCTTTTAAGTGGTTCTATTTTAGTGCTATACTATTAATAGCATCAAAGATCAGTAACTTTACGTATTATGCTATTCAAAGCAAATTTATTTTTGTGGGTTGTTACTCAATTTTTAATTTTGAAGTTTTCATTTTGTGTCTTGTAGGACTTAATGGAAAATAATGAACTAGAAGAAGCAATGCCTCGTAACAGAATGGCAATACTTATGACAACTTTCAAATCTTACTAAATTATATATATCATAAAACGTGATCAGAGTAAGAACAACCCAAGATATATAAGTTAAAATAATATCACCACCATGCATCTAAAAACTGTCACTTTAACTAAAACACCAGTAAAAACAGTATAAAATAAAAATAAAAGTACTGAAAATAGAATACAGAGTAGAGCAAATATAATAATTCAAAAGATTATTTTACCTATGAGTGAGTTTCATGATTCTGGTCAAGTTTCAGATCATACACATATGCCCACATGCATACACACACACACCAATTCCTCTGCATGAGTAGAATGTGACACAAGGTCAATTTTTAAATGGAGTAATAGGTTTGAATTCAGAGTTTTCCTTCTCTTAGACCAGTTGTCATACCATGGTTAAAGAGCCCACTTTGCCCCACTATTTACCTATGGCTGAATGGAGAGTAGTTGGATGCATACCATTCCCAAGAGTGGTATGTGAATTGTAAACAGCTTTGTCCAGGATTTGAACTCTGGTCTCCATGTTCAGACAGACAGACAGACAGACAGACACAAATTCAGTCAGGTTCATGTGTACTCTGCTAGTGTTTATACACACACACACACAAAATCTAATTTTGGCTTCTATGCATATTTGTATTTTTTAAAGCAGTGTTTTTATCAATTTTTTTTTTACCAAGTAACTAATATTTGATTAGTGTTTTATCTGTACCCTGCATAAATGGACCTATATATATATATATATATATATATATATATATATATATATATATATATATATATATATATATATATATATATATATATATTATTATACTAAAGCTGAGATTTGGAGCGTTCAATCCCAAAAGGCTTTTTTGTTTGTGACCTTAATCACACGAAATTTGTCTCTAATTATTCCTTAGTTTTAGCTCAACCTATTGTTTGAAAAAACAAACACTTTAATTGGTTTAATTAGTCAGAATTTGCAATTAATTCAAATCTTGACTCATCCCTGTCTTTGCATCCTACGTTCCTCCCCTTTTTACCCCCTATACACCAAGGAAGGGGAGATGAAATTGATCACAAGTAATACTACTACAAAGGCGGCACTCAGCCCCCACCCAACATCCTATAACTCTAGAGTCGCCTGTCTTACATTCAACGAAAAACACCCGCCCCGTCCCGCAATAAAAATTCTGATGTCTATTTCAATTGTCTAGGTCAATTCATTGAAAAATCCATGTTTTTTTTAATACAATTCTAACCCTTACGTTTGTACCAAAACTCGGGGAAGTTTTCGATTTTAATTTAGTGTTGATTTAGCAATGAATTTTTATTCTATTTTAAAACTTAACCTTGTCCTCCCCTGCTTTACGGGTACAAAATAACGGTGTATATATATGTGATTGATACTATTTTCTACATAAATAAAAAGACTAGACAGAAATTTTTTGGTACTCTTTGCGGAGAACCGTCCCGGCCCCCTGCCTCAAAAAATGCTTGCCGGTGGCTGCTGTAAAATAAAAAATTTAAAAAAAAAAAAAACACCAGCTACGATTGAAGTCCATAGCCGAAGCGGTGTTACTTGAATAAAAAAAAAACTCTGGTTTGGGTTTGAGGTTTAGGATTAGTTTAATGGGGAAATAAATAATTTGGGCTCTGTTTTTTATAACCAAGAAAAAACAGAACCCAGTCATTTTGTAATAAAACTGTTAATTTTAAGTAGGGTGGGGTTAGAGTTTAGGATTGGGGTTGGGTTTTCGGGAAAAACGCCCTAAGTTTTGTTTTTTTTTGCAAGTGACACCGCTTCGTCTACGGATTTCAATCGTAGCTGCATTTTTTTCAGCAGCCATTGGCTAGCGTTTTTTGGGGCAGGAGGCGGGACGGTTCTCTGCGAAGAGTACCGTTTTTTTTTGGGGGGGGGGTTAAGAATCTGTTCGAGTAGTGAATAAGTACCGAAAATCGAAAAATAAAATGAAAATAAAAACTAAAAAACTGGAATCCTGCCTCAAAAAATCGTAGCCAGTGACTGCTGAAAAAAACAAAAAAAAAACACCAGCTACGATTAAAATCCGTAGCCGAAGCGGTGTAAAAAATAGAGTTAGGGTTTAAGGCTAGGGTTTCGGTTGGGGTTAGGGTTAGTTTAATGGAAAATAAATAAATAAATTGGGTGACCCAGGAAAAACAGAACCACAAATTTTGTAATAAAGCTTAATTTTAACTAGAGGGAGTTGGGGTTGGGTTTTCAGGAAAAATGCCCTAAGTTGTTTTTTTTCTTTTTTTCAAGTGATACGGACTTCAATCATAGCTGGTGTTGTTTTTTCAAGTCTGCGGCTAGCAGTTTTTGAGGCAGGAAGCTAGGACGGAACTCTGCAAAGATTACCATTATTTGTATTATTCAGTCTATTGTCCTCATCTTCATTGTTATCTGTACAGTGTTTCGGCCGATGTGCCCTCCGGCCTTCTTCAGGTATTTCTTGTCGGACACAGGAACCTTCTTGTAATAGGGAGCAATCACAAAACTTTGAACCTAACTCTTTATTCAGCCCACAGGGCTATCATGTTCTCATTCCACTAACAATAACTGAGGTACAGGTGTTAAGCTATGTTAATTATTATTCTATGTTACTGCTGCCCCTGACCAGGATTGAACCTGCAGTCTAGAGATAACTGTCATTTAGAACTGTCTTAACCTAACTCCTTTATCTACTAGGTTATGTGTCTAATTGGACAATCCAGAGTGAATTTTTTTCAAGCGCAAAGGTTAGAATTTATTTTGTAAAAACGAATTTTAAGTAGCGTCTTAGCAGATCAAGATGATCGAAATTGACCGAAAACATCGTTTTAAATGTATCAAAAATAAATTAAATGTGTAATATTATTTTGCTTTTTTGCTTATGCTCATTATGTTACTTTTTCGACTTAAAACTTGACCTTAAATCGTTTTAATGAATTTTAATTCATTTTTAAAATGAAAAGCAGATGATATTTTGGCAGATCCTACTCTTTTTCCTAATCCCAATCATCTAGCGAGAGCTTAACGGGTGACCCAACGGGTCACTTTTTGTCTAGTATACATACATACATACACACACAAATAGTACACTGTAACAAGATTTTTATTAATATACTTAAAATGTTCCAACTTAGAATACTGCAATTGTTGGTCTATTTTGCAACTAAATGATAATGTTGTAGCGTCTGCATTTGTGCCTAACCTTTTTATTTTTAATCATCCAAATTTTCAATATAACAAAACTAAAATTCTAATGAGAATCTTTCACTCCCTCCTAAATAGAAGCATTTATATCATCATGGACTCCAGGCTTATATAAATTGGGGCAACCCAGTGTATGAATTTAAACATGAAAGGCGAACACACTTAAAAATTCTTTTTGACATCAGATGATATTTTGGAACCAGGGTGATTGAAAAATAAAATGCTGTAGACGTTATGAGAGTCAGTCAAGATGTTTGGTACTCTTGTTGAGATGATTAGACATTTCTTTAAGAGATCTGATTTCATACCTCCCCCCAGCTCACAGTAGAGGATATAACTATTCTTAATACAAATATTTTGCATAGTTATACAGTTATCTAACATTAATCATTTTAAAACATATTTGACACATAGATGGTTCAGTTGATTTTAAAGCATGTCAACACTTGTTGGGTTATTTAATACTATGTCCATTCTTTTCAATTAATTAATATCTTATTCATTAACTATGTCTATTAAAGTCTAGCCAAGTTAGATTTGTCTCAAAATAGCCCATGTTATTAATGCTTTTAAAACCCTGCAATGTGTATTATATATTACTAAGAAATAAGGGTTTACATAATATATAGTGTAGATAATTTGCATACTGGTTTTAACAAAATCAGGTTTAATAAATAATTACTTTGTGTTATTGATTTTTAATATTGTTTTATTCTCAAACATTAAAAGCAATCGTATATGTAATTTTATATAAAACTCAAAATGAAAATAAATGTAATCTTTTAATATGCATTCTTATTTAGTTTCATTAGTATTTATAACTTAATACATTTTTTTTTTAACATTAAAACTTAATTGATGCTGGGAGAGCACATTTTTTCAAGTACTAATAATTTCTGAAAATAGATATTTACCCCATAGGTGGAACCCTAACATTTATTACTACTCAAGGTCAGAGTGGACCTGGGAGTAATACCAATGAAGGGGTACTCCACACTGCCCTATAGCTACAAAATTAGAGGCTCATCACTGGATATAGTTTTGTATCATACCTAGGACACCCCCTTGGAGGGGTGGGGGGTGAATTCTACTTTTAGGGCAATATCATATAAGCCAGTAACAAAGCTGTTATATTAAAAGAGTATTAGACTTTAGTTCACAGGAACAATGAAGAAAAAACAGTTCAAGAATAGACTAGTACTTGGTGGTCTAGTGCTAGTGAAAAGGGGATAGACTCCTTTGCTGTCTGGGTGATACCGACATTAAGCTGCCCCGCTGGCTTTACTATAAGATTTTAGTACACAGGAACAATGAAGACAAAGCACTTCAAGAATAGATTTGGTGGTCGGTAACAAAACTAGATTGTTGAAAAATATTGCTCAGCCAAATATAGAAAAATGGAATTGATCTAAAGTGCACAAAGATGAGTTCATGTTTGACGATCTTTTTTTTTTTTTTTGCAGAGTTTAACATAATAATGCAGCAACTGAATATGATTAAATATAATACTGGTGTTCCTTAATCTTCCCTCCGTTATCATCTAGCAACATGCTCTGGTTAAAAATGAGATGAAATGTTGTTCTTATTATAAAGAAAGAAAGGACATGCTGCACAGAAAAATATAAGAAAGGGGGGAGATAGAGAGCGGGTGAGAACTCAAAAACAACAATGCTAATCTGTTTCAATCGATGATGAAAAGAAGGAGAGAAAGAGTTAAATCTATTATACTTTATACATATTGAACTATTTGCAATAGTTCATAAGTAAACATATCGAACATTGTAATAATTAAATTATCATACTGTCTTCTATCCACAGATCCTGCTAGTAATTAAATATTACTCTAGTAAAAAAAAAAAAAAAAAAAAAAAAAAAAAAAAAAAAAGAAGAAGAGGGGGGGGGGTAAACAAATATATTAATATTCAATAATGATACACAAGGAGAAAGGTTCACTTCTACCCATTTCTGTAGGTACAAAGATTTCTACGACTAGCATTACCAAAATGTGTGTGTGTCTGCTAATCCTTGTTACAAAACTTTTTAACAAAGATTTGCTTGTCATTTATTTTCATCTCTTCTTTGGATTAAAATTTCAACATAAAAAGAATTGGAAATGACAAGATACATATACAGATATACAAATGTGTATGTGTGTGTGTGTGTGGGGGGGGATCAATCCTTATTGTTCAGTTCAAAGTAAAAATAAACTGGTTTTGCAATATCCAAATCTGTAAGAGAACTTCTTAAATATATATAGGCAATTAGTAAAATTTGGACACCAGCACATCTGTTCATATATATGTACTAGCTAAAGTACCCGTCCATGACCGACTAAAATAAATTTATCACCAGGGAGTGAGAGAGAAAGTGGAAGACAGTAGTTAGAGAGGGGTAAGAGGAAAATAATTCTTGAAACTAAAATCATTGAGAATTTGTATATTTCAGGATTTGTATTTTCTGTTTTATAGTTTAAAATTATTTCATATTATTATACAACAAATTGAAAGTATTCGTTTGCATATTTGTTTGTTATTGTTTTTAAATTTTTTGTACATGACAACAATTCACATTTAGTTCTTAATTGCATGTTGAGTTTAAAAAGAAGCTGAGAATCGAAAATTTAAATTCTTCGTATTGCAATATCTATTTTGCTAAAACCTAAGATAGTATTATAGGGACCATCAATTGATCAGTTTAGGCCATCTTGAATAAAACGGAAATATTTTGTTATTATTTATAATTAATTGATTTTTCATAGAATTTTAAAAAACTCTTATCTTAACTTGTTTTTAGCTACATTAATTTTCAGTTGATTTAAGAGTGCAAAAATGAAAACATTGTTTTTCAATCATAATTTCATTATTTCTGTAAGCTGAAAAAAAGTTAAAAAATCATCAGGAGTTTATTTAATGTTTTTTCTTTCAAATGGAAAATTTTTTCAAGAAAATATTAATTTTTCTGCAAGTTTCATAGTGTTAAATATAGGGGGGGGGGGGGGGGTAAATTTCACAGGGTAAAATTGGTGGTACCTAGTATTTTTAAAACATTGTTTAAAAACGTTTTGGTGGACCTGATTATCTGGACCCCCCCCCCATCTATTTTTTTTTCCTTCAGTTGATTATTATCGATTACACACCAATCTATCAGATTGAAAAAAAAATTCTTAAAAGTTCTTTATTATTTGAGTATTCACGGGTGCTCATTTCCTCGTATAAGTTTATAGTAAATTGATCCCCATATCGGAACCGCTTGAACGGAACCCAAATTATTTATTTTCCCATTAAACTAACCCCAACCCCTAACCCTAAACCCCCCCCCTAGTTAAAATTAAGTTTTATTACAAAATTTGTATTAATTACAAAACATCAATTTTCATAAAAGTTCAAATGTCACCTATGAAATCTCTATTTAAACATGCCAATTTTTCAGAACTGAAAAGTTGCACTATAACTCAGCGATGTTTATTGACTTCACAATAAAGAGTAAAATCATAAAACTTAAAAATTTAATTTGTAAGGCAAATTCTGAGGAATATTTTAAATTGTATTTTGAATAATAATTTAAATGTTGGTTGTTAGTTGTTTTGTTTTATCAACTTTTCGGGTAATTTACTAACGAATCATGTCATTTTGATAAACAAAGCGCTTACAATTTTTCGTACTTATAAAATTTTTTGAAATGTTCCAATAACTGGATATTGTCGGATAAACTTGAAATAAATTTTGTCTTACAAATAATTGACTTAACTTATCTCCAGTCGGGCCTTCGACTAAAGATAAAACACCGGATTTTGACCGTATTAGTAACCTTTGTTTTTTTGTTTTTTTATCGTGGTTTGAGAAAATAATTAGTTAACGAACCAAAAGAAAAACAGTTTCTAAGGAAATTCATCAATCTTATTGTTATTTTTAACCCTTTAAAACTCTAACAATAAAAATTAATAAATAAATTAAAGAATTAAAAGTCATTTTATTCGAATGAAAATCTTAGTTTAATTTATACAAATATGTAACCGTACTTACGACGTAAACTATACGTAGTTTTTTTTTTTTTTAACTCGCTGTAAAAAAACAAATAATCCATAAAAACACATACAAATTACATATTCAGAAAGACTATTTCATCTTATTACTAAAGATATAAATATTTTAAAGATTAGATCCTAATTAGGTAAGAGATTCCGATCTGACTGATATAGACTGCACTGCTGGTATCGCAATAATCATAGGCAGCGTGGCTATCCGAAGCCATTTTTTAATTTTTTAACTCGCTGTAAAAAATGATTCAATTGATAAAAACTCACACAAATTACATATTTTGAAAGAGTATTTTCTTATCTTTCTAACGATATAAAAATTATTAAAGATTGGACCATAAATAGGCCATAAATTCGGAACTGAACGGCTTAGACTGCAAAATTAATTCATTAAAATCAAAACTTCGCTGCTGTTATCGCTTTAACAATAAGCAGGCAGAGACAATATTTTATTATCAGGAGGGGCTGATATACGGACAGTTCCACAAATTGGGTGATTTTGGATTAATTAATCGATTAAATCCCTTAATCAGTAAAAATCAATAACCAAATTTGGAATTTTTCTTAGTTAGAACGATGTCAATGTGTATGCAAGATTTTGAATCTGAGTGACCTCCCGTTTTTTTGTTATACGTCGACACGTACATACCAAAATCTCTGTTTTATATATTAGATATGATGTATGTATAAACTGTAAATTAAAATGTATCTCCAAAAAGAATGTAAAATTTGATAAGCTTTTATACAAAAAAAATTCACATTATGATTAAATGAAAAATTCAAGAAAAAAATACTGAAGAAATGTAATCTTTGAAATATTTAAAAGTTTGTATCTAAAATAAATTATCAGAAGTCATAAATGTTGGTCAAATAATAGTAAATATAAATTTCCTTCTTGCATTAAATTTTGCCCAACATTAATTATGTTTAATTTATGAAATATACACACACACACACACACACACATACATACATACATATATATATATATATATACACACACACACACATATAATGGTTAGAATTATATCACAAATAAAATTTAGGAAACTTGATTTGTATTATGATTCATAAAAGCTGACATGAACTAATAATTAAAGTTAGTATAATAGAGTTTAGTAGCAACATTTTTGCATTATAAAAATAGGCTTTCTACAACATTTGCTCAACAGGATCCTGCTTTATTTTTCAAGACCTTATGTCAAACCAATTTACATATTTATATACATTAATCGTTTTAGCCAATTTGCAAGAGATTATGAAGTAACAAAGTATTCCTGTTTTGTCAAACACGTCATAACCTCTCGGGGACAATGGACCAATTTTGATAGTTAAATTCTTAAAATAGATCTCATTCACTTTCTATAATACAGATAGGCAAACACACTTTCAAAGAATTAGGTTGGCAATCTGTATTACAACTTCTAAATTTGGGCTTTTCTCTCAGTTAAGCTACTGGCTACAAACAGTTAATCCAAGTGGCAAATAGTCATAAATGCCAATATGAAATTCTAATAAGCAATTTCCTCACATATGGAACAAGAATTACAAGTGCAGAATCTATTTATTGACCCCTTTCTCTCCCCTTTTGAGGCCCCAGGACACTCTTCTTGCAATAAGACAGCTGCAGTAGTTCATTTTTAACAACGAAAACAAGATAATGCTAAGCTGATGTGAAAATCAATTTTGTCTGGATGAACTTAGAGCAACAAGCAGAGGCTGGAAATGGCCAAAAATGTGGACAGAGAAACAATAATAGAATTCTTTTCCTAAGTTACACAACAGTGAAAATTGTGCATTGTTCCTGAATACAAGACAAAGAACAGACAAAATGCAATCTAATTTACCAAGTGAGAATTTATGCAAACACCCACAATGTAGAAAATGTAACACAAAGTTGGTTTAAAATGAGGACCCCCATAGGAAGCAAGCCTCCCCTTCCCAGGAGGGAAGTCAACAAATGAATACCTAAAAGCTGATGCTTAGGAGGAAAAAAAACAAATTACAATTTGATTGATTGATTTTAATAGCATGTCAACCCATCTAGCGTTATTCTATGTCTAGAGGTTAGGGAATCACATTCATTGTACATTTATATTTTTGTAAAAAAAAGACCTTAGAGTAATGGCAGTGGGGTACTCCACACTCCACAGAACAGGAGTCTCACCATCAGATGCAGTTTAGTGTCATACCTAGAACACAAATTACTACTTTATATGCAATTTAGTAAGTAGTATATTCTTCATTATACACTGGTGTTAAAGAAACTAAGATCTAAAGTTTTGTTTATTTTAAACATTACAGCAAGGAAAATAGAAATGCTTTCTTAACCCATAAGAGAAAATTATTTTTTCATACATAAAAACGACCTAATTAATCTTATTTAAAATTTCTTGAGTATATAAACCTAAAACTAGCTTGTTTTCATAACAATCCTGAGGAAATAAAAGTGCCAAACGTTTTTGTAAATTTCTTGCATTAAAGTATAAAATTCATTGCCATTTAAAGAGGTCATTTGCTCCAAAGTAATACTTCCTCCATATTATCTTAATTGCAATTTTAAGAGAATTCTTTTTATAAAGTTGTTTTATGAAGGAATATAAAACTCAAAACTTTATGACTTTCATCTTATCCTTTAAAAGATTAAAAAGGGTGTGGGGAGAGGGGGGTTGTTTTAAATTGTTACTTATAAGTTTTACAAAAAATGTATCTAAATAAAAAGTATATGGTTATCTCCTACAACTCCAACCTAAAAAAGGGGAACCACTCTGAATGAATTTTATAAATTATTTATTTATTGATTTACTAGGAAAATGAAGACAGTGTTAGGGGTTAGTTTAATGGGAAAATAATGGGTAGATTAATTAACAGATAAAATTCATTCAGAGTGGTTCCCTTTTTTAGGTTGGAGTTATAGGAAATAACCAAGTATACTTTCAGGTTTCATTTAAATGGAAGTTTGAAAAGATGTTTCTTTTAATGTTAAAATCCTAAGTTGTTCATAAATAGTTCTAATTCATGGCTTTTCATTTGTTTTCAAGAATAAGAAATTGCATGCTAATAAGGATTTTTTAAAAATCAAATTGACAACATATTCTGTAATCCACAAGCCACCAAAGAAATAAATCCCTATTTCTCTGTCTACCATAAAGAGAATAGGTCTACACTTAGAAAAAACTAGTTATGCTGTGGAGAAGAAAAGATCTGGCAGTTCTAGAACTACTATAAATATAAGTGACAGAAGACTGAAATACTTAGTTCTTAAGAAAAAGAAAAGCCTGCAGCAATTGTCACAAGAGTTTAGAATTACTGAAAACTAAACTGTTTCCAGAAGAAACATTACAAGAAGATTGAAAGACAGTGGTTTTTGTCTTGAAAAGATGGGCGGAGAAGCCTATTTTATCCAATAAAAACCTTAAGGAGTGATTGCACCCTTTGACCAAAAAGAGTAATTGTACTTCACTGGAGTGATAAAGCAACATTTGAACATTGAAGTGATGCCTTCATTGCCTTCACAGAACTGGTGAGAGATGCTGCCCAGAATATATCAACTGATGTTAGAATCATGGTATGGTATACATTTTCATTTGGAGGGGCTTGTTAGTTTATAAAGGTGTGAATGGTCAATTACTGCCTTGGAATACCAAAAAGTGTTAGAGAGGATTACTTTCCAGCCTGCAAAAATTATTTCCTGGAGGGAAGGAGGCATATTTTCTGCCTATACTGCAAAAGCAACCAGAAATGGTTAGAGAAAAACTCACTGAAAATTACGTTCTCACAGAGAACATTAGGTATGTATTGTAAAACCTCGTTGGAAGAAAAATTTGAAAACTAATCACATGAAACACAGAGCCATATGTGGCTTTCAAAATAATTAAAAGGTTAAAAAATGGTCCTCAAATTTTCTTGTATAATTAAATTTCATTGGATACATAGCATAGTGGATATAGGCGTTGTATTAATACAGTTCTAAGAGAGTTAGCTCTAGGTTGCAGGTTCAATCCTGGTCAAGGGTGACAGTAACAGAATAATTAACACAGCTTAACACTTGTACCCAGTTATGGTTAATGGAATGAGAACAGTCTATCCCTGTGGATTGAATAAAGGGTTAAGTTTGAAGTTCCGAGAAGGTTCCCAAGTCGGACAAGAAATACCTGAAGAAGGCTGTAGGTCACATCAGCTGAAATGTTGTGTAGATAACAAAGGTGAGGGCAATAGTCCAAATAATCCATACTAGTTAAATTTCTTTTTGGTATTGTATTATTTATTGAACAAGGTTTTTTTCTTTTCAAGTTATTTGATTAGATCAAACTGAAATCACTACAACTTACTAATGTATTTCATGGTGCATAACAGGGTCTTCTTGTTTAAGAAAAACATCTATTACTTGTTGATAAATTTGCCAAGGGTTGGTTTCCATGTGTGGGATTTTGGTACCTGGTGGGCTTATCTAGTGATTTTTTTGTAGCTCTGTCACTTTTTTATTCCAATGGATACCAATGTGGCTTAGTATCCAGCACAGAACGATGGTTTTGTGTTTGGGAAGTGTGTTTCAGCTTATTAATTAATGGATTTGTTCGATCTCTGAGAAGATATATTTGTTGGGTTTGTTTTTTGTTATTCCATCCAGCGCTAGGTGATCTCAGTGCTGTATATTGATGACCCATCCATTAGTCATTTTAAATATTCTTTGTTTCTGTGAATGGCAGCACTTCCTGTTCCATTTCCTACTTTTGAAGGATCAGTGTATATTTGCACAAAGTCAGAATTAGTTATTTTTTATTTGAAAATATTCTTGAAATGTGATTTTGGTTTGTTTTTGTTTGTTCAGCTAGCTACAGTAAAATATGTGGTGATTTTAACAGCAAGGGTGGAATTTTACAACTGGAGTGTTCATGGATTTATTATGTGTTTATTTTTGTTTTATTTATGAGTTTTTTGTGGTGCGGAGGCTGAATGGTTTAATAGCCTTCTGCTTTATATCAAGAAGAGAGGTATATTGTGCATGAAAGACAAAGTTATAGGTAGGGTTGTGTGGGTATGAAGCTAGTTTAATGTGATACTGAAGTGATAGTTTTTCACCACCTGAGATGGGAGGGGGTTGCTGGCTTTAGTTAGTAGACTCTGCATTAGAGTAGTGTGGAAAGCTCCTAGACTGATTCCTTGGTTTAGGATAGGCTGTAGTTTTTGGAGATATGATTTGTAGGGCAGAGCTGTAGATAGTGCAATCATAGCTCAGTTTTGATCTCACAAGAGATTTGTAGACCCATATTAACATTGTCCGACCATTCCCATTCGGTCACTGACACAACTTTTAAGATATCCAAAGTTCACTAGCATTTTTGTCACAAATAATCAATATAGGGTTGAAGAAGCTCAGATAATACAGAATTCTAGAACAGCTTCTTTCCATGGAGAGAAGGTGTTATAGTCTTCTGTATTATCTGATAGAAGATTAAGTTTTTGTTATCCTATTTTTTTAAATGTGTTTGAGTAATGAATTGCTTGAGGAATTATTTTCAAACTGATCTGCTAATGAGCTGACTATTTCTTGCTTTTCTGTGCGTTTAGTCCCATTAGATCCATTCAAGTGTAAGGTGGTGGTAGTTGAATATTTCTTATTTTTCCAACCATTTTCCATACTTTCTTAGCTGGTGTTAGTATGGGGAGTTTAGAAACGTATTGTATTCACATTTTTTTAAATGATATGCCTTGCTTTTGCATAAGATATTTCTGTAGATTGTTAGTTGTTTTTTTGGGGGTTTTTTTTTAACATTTGTGGGTTTTTGTTTCCTGATACTTTATAGCTTCCTTGCATTATATATTAAACCATGGTTTATATATGCTATTTGGTTTAGCAGAGAATTTTGGAATTGTTTGTTCTGCAATCTCAACAAATATGCATGCAAACAAAATCAGCAGGTCTTTAATATTTGTAAATGTTTGGCTATTGATTTAATAATAGGTGAAAGGTCAGTAAATGCCAACCAGTTAGCTCTATGAAGTTGCCATTTTGGAACTATCTCCTTTGACATTGGTTTGTTGAGATCTATTAAAATGGGGGAGTGATTGTTCCCACACTGATCATTATGGACTCTCAACTGGAAATCCATGAAAATGGTTGGGGGAACAGATTTATCAGACTGTGGCTGGGTGGAGATAAATGCATGATTTATCATTAAGGAGGCACAGATCAGATGTTTCTTATATGGATTCTAAAGTGCACAATAACCATAGAATCTTTGCAGTTGGTTAATCAGTTTGTGTATCTCAATATATTTTAGTTTATACCTTGAGGTTATCTAGCACGAGCATATTGTTATGCTATGATGTAGTGTGGCTTTAATAGTTATACAGGGTTCCCACTCATTTTAGGAAATCATTTTCCAGGGCGTTTCTAGGACATTTTAAAAATTTTCCAGGACAGCACTTGTTCACGGTAATTTCATAATTTAATCGATATTAATCTAATAGACACATTTAGACACTTTTGTTACTTTTTTATGTTGCAGGGTTAATGAATTATCTTGGGTTTATTATAGACGATGCCTACATCTATCAATTAACTACAGTGTGTCCACGAAGTCCATATGCACTTTAAAGTTATAAATTATTTTAAGCGCACTGACTTTATAGACACCCTGTACAATAAAATTTTCTGGCCTCCTGTTTTTGCTTAGCCATGATCAATATTAATGGGTTATTTTTTCATTAGCAAATCAATTTTAAACCCTCGCCCAATATTTTAAATAAATGGTTTTTTTTTTAATTAGTACAAATATCAGATATTTACTGTGCTGTGTTTCTCACTTTTTTTTTTTTTTTTTTTTTTTTTTTTTATCGGCAAATATATGTAGATATTTTACAATGACCACCCCTTCCTTTATATCTGCATCATATTTTATATACTATGTATATTAATAACCATGTTCAATTTTTGGGGTATAAGGGAGATAAATGCGTATCCCAAGAGGTGATAACTCATTTGTCCCTTGCTGCTGAGTCAACACCAATGGTGGACAGACATTGAAATTTTTTTACTATCTTGAATGTTTTCACATAAAAAATTAGGGACCAGGAATTTTTTGGTCAAAAGGTCAATTCTGAATTGATAAAACATTTTTTTTCAAGCTTCTTCAATAAAATAAAGCTAATCATTATAAAATTAAGTCGGTGGAAAATAATTTGGTGAAAATTTCATTAAAATTGGTCAATTCCCTGATATTTGGTAATTGTTTTAAAATTAAGAAATTAAAAAAAAAAAATTATTATCTCCCTTGGCAACCCTTGAACACACCCATATATTAAAGTTATATTTTCAAGTTGAAATAATAGATAGGGAAGGACATGGAAAACAAGACATCTTAAAGAAGCAGCTCATATGTTGGGCTGTAGTGACCTATTGAGTAGACCAAATACAGAAATGAATACAATCATTAAAAAAGGCTGAATCAAATTGTTGTTTTTTTTTTTTAAAGTAGATTATTTTAAAAATAAAGATATTGAAAAAGACTGAAGGATTTTACGCCTTGAGGGTAGGGGTGTTGGACATTGTTTTGTAGAAATTCAATTGAAATTTGTACAAATTCATTAAAAAAAAAAAAAAAAAAACATTTTTTCACAATGAAAAATTGAAGTGCCAATAAAAAGCGGGGCGGGGGGGGGGGGAATAATATCTACATATATTTGTCGATCAGGGTTCCCACTCATTTTAGAAAATCATTTTCCAGGACGTTTCCAGGACATTTCTAAGATTTTCTAGGACAGAAATTGTTCTCGGCAATTTCATAAAGTAATCGATATTAATCTAACTAGCATAACAAAACCGCCCTTCGGGCGGTGTAAAAATAAAATTTTAAAAATATAGCCTGAGCCGAGTGGGATTTAAAATTCAATGTCAGAGTGGTAGTATCCAAGTAAAATTAATAAATGAATTGAAGTAATAAAAAACAACAATGCCAAAATATGCCAAAAACTTTAAAAGGATATTCAACATTTAATGATTTTAGTAATTAAAATCATCAAATTCATTAAAGGAGTAAAAAATAAACAATTTGAAATAGAAATTAGGAAAGTTAACTTTCTACACCAAAGTTTATCCTGAAATAATATTCAATAATAAAATTGAATTTGCTTTATCAATGAATAAAACAATCAACTACACAAAATGATTTTGTATTGTTTTGATTATTTCTAAAAATTTTAAAATAAAAAAAATAAGCATTCACCTTATTTATTTTACATTTAACAAACATTTAGTTTTAGTGTAAATATATATTACATGAAATAAAATAGAGTAATGATACTTAAATCAATTTTTAAATGCAAAATAATATTTAATATTAATTTTTTTTAATCGGAGTAAATAAAAATATCTAATTTATAGATTTATTTTCAACTAAATTTTATTTGGTAAAATTCTGTAAAAAGATAAATTCTTTAAAAATTTTCTTCAATAAATAAAATATTTTGATAAGAGATTCAGTATCAATTTGTCTGTAACTAAAACTATGTTGCTGTAAAATTAATAAATCAAATAAAGTAATAAAAAACAACAATGCCAAAATATGCCAAAAACTTTAAAAGGACATTCAACATTTAATGATTTTAGTAATTAAAATCATTGAATTCATTAAAGGAGTAAAAAATAAATAATTTGAAATAGAAATTAGGAAAGTTAACTTTCTACACAAAAAATTTTTTCCTGAAATAATATTTAATGATAAAATTAAATTTGGTTTATCAATGAATAAATCAATCAACTATACAAAATGATTTTTTATTGTTTTGATTATTTCTAAAAATTTTGAAATAAAAAAAATAAGCATTCACCTTATTTATTTTACATCTAACAAACATTTAGTTTTAGTGTAAATAAATATTACATGAAATAAAATAGAGTAATGATACTTAAATCAATTTTTAAATGCTAAATAATATTTAATATTAATTTTTTTTTAATCGAAGTAAATAAAAATATCTAATTTGTAGATTTATTTTCAACTAAATTTTATTTGGTAAAATTCTGTAAAAGTGTTTTAGTGTAAATAAGTATTACATAAAATAAAATAGTAATTATACTTAAATCAATTTTTAAATGCTAAATAATACCTAATATTAATTTTTTTTAATCGGAGGAAATAAAAATATCTAATTCATAGATCTATTTTCAACTAAATTTTGTTTGGTACACTTATGTAAAAATATGAATTTTGTAAAAAAATTTTTCAATAAATAAAATCTTTTGATAATAGATTCAGTATCAATTTGTCTGTAACTAAAACTGTCACTGCTTACATCAAAACACTGTCATTGATAAAAATATTATTTGATTAATAAATCAATAGATGCATGCAACATTTTGATTTGAGGGGGACAGAAGTAAGTTTCCATTTCAAATGGTTTCATTTTTCTTTACTCCTTTAATAAATTTGATGATTTTACCGATAATACAAACCCTCTTATATGGAAATTTTAACTCAGACAATATCTTTCAAAAATTAATTTTTATAACCGCCCAGATGGCATTTTTTGCTAGTTTATGTAAAAATGTTTGTACAATAAATTAATGAATATAATATATGTTGTTACACTCTTAATTCATTTTCTTAGAGATTTAATAAATTTTATATCCATTAACGTAAGCATTAAATTGAATAATTGGCAGACCTGAGCATCTGGAAACCCCCATCTAAAATTTTTGTTTTTAATTTTTTTTCTTTCTTTTAATGGATTATTATCAATTGCACACCAATCTATCAGATTGTAAAAGAAAAAAATTCAAAAAAGTTATTTATTTTTCGCGGTGCTCAGTTCCCTGTATAAGTTTATCGTAAATCGATCCCCCATATCAGAACCGCTACAAAATTTATTCATTTATTTATTTTATTGTTTTCCTTCAATGGATTATTATCGATTACACACCAATCTATCAGGTTTTTTAAAAAATTTCTTAAATGTTCTTTATTTTTTGAGTTTTCAGGGGTGCTCATGCCGACATATAAGTTTATAGTAAATCGCTGCCCCATATCAGAACCGCTCGAAAGGAAACTGGCGCAAATGTGTCAAAGTTAGGGTGGCCCAGAAAAAACAGAACCCAAATTATTTATTTATTTTCCCATTAAACTAACCTTAAACCCCAACACCAACCTAATCTCAAATCCTAACCCTAAACCCCCCTAGTTACAATTAACAGTTTTATTACAAAAATTTGTGGGTTCTGTTTTTCAGTGTCACCTTAATTTTGACACCTTTGTGCAAATTCAGCCCAACTGTTCAGGTAGAGCGCTCTTTTTTTTTTTTTACAATCTGATAGATTGGTGTGTAATCGATAACAATCCATTGCAGAAAAAAAAAAAAAATTTTAGCGGTTCCGATATGGGGGATCGATTTACAATAAACTTATACGGGGAACTGAGCACCCCTGAAAACTCGAAAAATAAATAACTTTTTTGAATTTTTTTTTTTTTACAATCTGATAGATTGGTGTGTAATTGATAATAATCCATTGAAGAAAAAGAAAAAAGATTTAAAAAATTTTAGATGGGGGTTTCAGATGCTCAGGTCCGATGAATTATTTTATTTATTTAATTTTTAAAAAAAAACAAAATTTTATATAAACTCGAAGTAAAATGCTATTTTCAATCATCTAATATAGAATAGTATTCCTCTTATTGATGAATGTGTATTGTTTAAACATTGAACAAAATACTATTAATTTCTCGCTACAATTAATTTAAATAAATGATGAAAAATAACATTAGTAATATGAAATAACCGTAAACAAATTTTGAATTAAAAATAAAAGTAAACATCTTTTTTTAATTCCTAATAGGAATAAAATAATTTGAAATAAAAAATACTTGTTATATTTGTGAAGGTGCCGCGAAAATTAAAAATATATTTTATCTATAAATTTTTTCATGGTTGTATCATTTGTTATTGTATTTCGGCGGCCTCGATTTAGATAGGGGACTTTTTTTTTTTAACACCGCTTTTGTTTATACAAACCAAACTTCGGTTAAACATTGTTGAATAATGAATTTTAAAAGTATTGCGTCAATTATGATAAAAAATAAAGATTAATTTTTAGTTTAAGAAAGAAGCGCTAAGTGTTAAAAAAACAAACACGTAAAATCATTTTTTTTGTTTTCATTTTTTTTTTGTCGTCTGATTCAGACCTACTTGTATTTTTTTTTTTTTTAAATCAACAAACTATTTTCTGTAAATGGTTGACAAGGTCCAAGGGTATATTTATGACAAATTAAAATTAAAAGATATTTCTTAATTTCTAAATAAATCACGGTCATCATATTTAGCGGAAAAGCATGGCTCAGAACTGGTTGTTATTTTAATTTTAATATTACTAATAAGGAATAACCGTAAACAAATTTTGAATTAAAAATAATGTAAACATCTTTTTTAAATTCCTAATAGGAATAATAAAATTTGAAATAAAAAATACTTGTTATATTTGTGAAGGTGCCGCGAAAATTAAAAATAAATTTTATCTATAAATTTTTTTATCTATAAATTTTTTCATTAAAAATTAACTCTATTAAAACTTTAAAAATATTTTTTTTTACCGCAACGAAAACGGAAGTAGTCACGGACAAAATACCATAACTAATAATTTAACGTAATATTTAAATTAGTGGCTGTATCTTTATTTTTAAATTAATTTCTCGCAAAACTTTATACATGAAATAATTATAAATACAAATAAAAATTAAAATATCAATTAGAAACTGTTTAGAACTAAACATGCATTTATTAAAAGATTCCTTGAAAATTGGCTATGCAAATATTACAAACCAGATATTACAAACGCATCTCAATACTTGTATATAAAGCAATTTGTTCCTTTAATATTATGTGTAACACAAATTGATTATAAATTAGGTTCTCATTGATAAACGCTAGAGTTTAGTTTGGAATATCTGACGTCAGCCGTGACGTAGTTTCGGCTTCAGACAAAAATGCAGTCTATCTCCATTATATATAGATGTCAACACATTTAGACAGTTTTATTGTTACTTTTTTATGATGCAGGGTTAATTAATTATCTTGGGTTTATTATAGATTATTATATCAATTAACTACACCAAGTGTCCACAAAGTCTATATGCACTTTAAAGTTATAAATTATTTTAAGTGCACTCTGACTTTATGGACGTGCTGTACAATACAATTGTCTGGCTTCCTGTTTTTGCTTAGCCATGATCAACATTACTGGGTAATTTTTTCATTAGCAAATCAATTTTATACCCTCACCCAATATTTTAGATAAATGTTTTTTTGTTTATCTTTTCACTGAATTAGTACAAATTTCAATAAACTCAAATTTCAGATATCTACCGTGCTATGTTTCTCATTTTTTTATTGGCAAATATATGTAGATATCTTACAATGATCACCCCTCATTTTTTATATCTGTATTATGTTTTATATACTATTGTACATTAATAGCCATGTTCAATTTTTGGAGTGTAAGAGAGATGAATGCGTATCCCAAGAGGCGATAACTCATTATTTGTCTCTTGCCACTGAGTACACACCTATGGTGGACAAACATTGAATTTTTTTTTTTACTATCTCATATGTTTTCACATCCAGTAAAACATAAATATTGGATTTTCTTTCCAATATCTTTAAAAATATTTTTTCCGGGAAGTGTAGCCAAAAAAACTTTTCTCTGTTGCATTTATTCAAACTGGGAGAGAATTCGGCCCCTTTTGTCATCTATAGTTGAAATTGACGATTTAAAAAATCTTTTTTTTAAATCTCAGAAAATATGCAACATATCATAGCATATTTTTTAACTTGAATTTTTTCAAAGATAAAATTCATGGCTATCTTTTGTTAAATTTTCAAGTTAGCCACGGATATTGACAAACATGTAAAATTGACCTTGAAATTTTTAAGGTAGTAAAAAACTCAATTTAACTTAGATAAAATCATTTTTTTTTTTTTGCATCAATTTGAAGAAAAAATTTTTTTAAACTACAAAAAAAAAAAAAAAAAAAAAAAAAAAAAAAGTGCTATATTATTCATTTGAGTTTTAAGAAAATAACTTTTAAATTTTAAAATCACTTTTTTAGGGTATTGAATTTATATTTTTTTTTTTTTATATATATATTTTTCAGGATATGATCTTTCAAGAAATGTAAAAATTAGGGAACAGGATTTTTTTTTCTTCAAATGGTAAAACGCCCCTCCCCCACTCCCAACATTCTGAATCAATTAAAAAAAAATTTTCAGGTTTCTTCAATAAAATAAGTTAAATCGTTATAAAATTAAGTCATTGAAAAATAATTTGGTGAAAATTTCATTAAAATTGGACAATTCCCTGATTTTGGGCAATTGTTTTAAAATTATTATCTCCCTTTGCAACCCTTGAACATCCCTATATATTAGTTATATTTTCAACTTGAAATAATAGATAGGGAAGGACATGGAAAACAAGACGTCTTAAAGAAGCAGCTCATGTTGGGCTGTAGTGACCTATAGAGTAGACCAAATACAGAGATGAATGCAATATGGGAACCAATCATTAAAAAGGCTAAATCAAATTTTTTTTTTAAGTAGATTATTTTAAAAATAAAAATATTGAAAAAGACTGAAGGATTTTATACCTCAATGTTGGGTGGTGTTTGGAATTGTGTTTTGTAGAAATTCAATTGAAATTTGTACAAATTCGTTAAAAAAAAAATTAAAAAAAGAATTTTAAATGGGGTGGGATGTAAAATATCTAAATTGATGTGCCGTTAAAAATCGCGGGGGGGGGGGGGGTTACAAATTAAGTAGATATTATACAATATCCCCATATTGTATAATATCTACTTAAATCTGTCGATAAAAAGCAAAAAACACATCACAGTACATATTTGATAGGTACAACCAATTTGTGTGCTCAATTTCATTTAAAAAACAAATTAAAATTAAATTGATTATTTAAGGTCAAGTTTTTGTTTAATTTGAAAAGTATAATCATCATACTTTTCAACGTAAATAAAAATTACATATGTAATATCATTTTGCTTTTTTTGTTTTTAATTGATGCTCATTATACTATAATGAGAATCAATAAAGAAAAAAAAAAAAGAAAAATGATATTACATATGTAATTTATTTTTAATACATTTTAAACAATTAAATTCAGCTAAAAAAAATTTGATCAAAATGGGCCCTTTGTGTGAAATAGTTAGACTAAAATCCCCATATCATTTAAGATTTTAAGACTTATAATAGTTTCTTCTTAGAAATCAATAATAGAAAAACATTAAATACACTATGTACAGAAAAATGATTAACTTTTTGATATTGATTTAAATGAAATATCTTTTTTTTTTTGTTCAAAGCACACAGAAAAACTAAAGAGTCCCCACCAAAATCTAGCATTTTTGTTTACAAAAATTCACCAAGAAATATGTTAAATGCAGAAAAAAAATTGCCAAAAATCAGAGAATTATCTGATTTTAATAAAATTTTCAATGTTGACTTATTAAATCAACGAATTTTTAAATTACTGAATCATTTCAATGGAAATAAATTGAAATTCTTTAAAATAAATACCACCTATATGC
>CM042157.1:48025093-48197593 GCA_023376005.1 Doryteuthis pealeii | reverse complement strand
GAATCTGATGGATTGGAAATAAAAGATAAGTTCTTGACAAATTTCAAATTCTTGTAATTTCATTTCAAGAAAAGCTTGATTAAAACACACCAGCTACTCGACCACTAGAGCTGCAAAGAACTTGTGGTCTTCAGAAGCCTAAATTAAATCAATGAATTCATCTCTCATAGTTCTATTAGTTTAATATATATGAGAGGGAGAGATTGTATTCAGATATGTCTGATTTAGGCTACATTGCAAGTTATATGGACTGGTCTAATTTCAGAGTCTTGCCATTCAAAGAAATGACACCATCTTGATTATATATGTCCTGCCTTCTTCTAAGGTTCCTCTTCTACCCCCCCCCACACACACACACACCTCTCCTTTCTGTTTAGACCCATCCCTGTCAGTTAAGGTCACTAAGTCCTTAAGACTCCTAGGTCGAAACTTGCCTAGCAACAAAAAGTCAAAAGTACTATCAATATTATCAAATTGTTACAACTCTGAAAAATGTTATTTATTTTGCTTTTGGAAGACCAAAATTGCTTGGCTACACTATTACTCAATTTAAAATGTCAAATCATCAGGATTCTATTATTATAGTCTGAATTCAAACAATAAATCAAGCATGTGCACGAGAGAGAACACTTCACTTTTAGCTTTTATGATTCAAAGACTAAAATATATAAATCCAAGTTTATGCATGTTTTTATTTATAATTCTATTTAGTAATGAAATATGATTATTCTATATAGTCACTGACATTAGCTTATGTTGTTTACTGTAGCCAATACATCCATTCACATTATTTTGACATTTAGGATACTTAAAATACAATATTATTGCTAAGAACAAAGAAACTGACAGTGAACCTCCAACTCTTTGGGGGGAAATGGTGTAAACAGCAATCAATTATCAGACTAGATCAATTGTCAAGTATCAAATAAAATAAAAAGAAACTGAGAAGAAGAATGAATCACACAATGATTCTGCTTGCAAATGTCATTCTGTAATTGTTAGAAAGCAATACTCTGTTGACTTCACATTTGCTGTGTAATCATTAAATGGACATAGTGTGTGTTGATCTTATTCTAATTCACTGATCAAGTTTAACTCCAAACTTCCCCAAATCAATTATAAAAGTACATGTAGATTCAAATAGAGAGCATTCAATTGAAATAACTTTTTTTTTCAAAGCTGAATAAATAAAGGACAAAAAAAGTACAGCTTATTTATAAATTTGAGAAGAGACATTCATATTGCATTCAACACATTTATTCATATATACTGTATGTTTAAATAATAATCAAAAGAAAAATTAAAGGTCTTTTCTGGTAGTGTAAAAGAAAATGGTTACTTGTTTTACACTGAAGGCTGTAGAATGGAATGGCTGCAATTTTATTTTGACACAAAAAGATTGGAAAGTATAACTTTCTAAATAGTTTAATCATTTTAAAAAGAATTTACATTATTTAAGAGAAATTACACATTTTAGCTTTGGGAAATTGTTATAAGATCATGATGAGCTAGTAATACTATTTGAAGAATGTTTATATATCTTAGAAGCATATCTGGACAATGAATGACAAAACAGACAGACTAAGTTCTACATTTGTAATTTTAACACAAAGAACAAGTATTCATGGCACCTTAAGAGGAAAAAGAAAAAAAAAAAAAAAAAAAAAAAAAAAAAAATCAAATTCAACCCAACCAAAGGATGTCAAATCTTTTACAACACATGCCCATTGAAGTCAATGTTTCTGTATTATGCTGTCCAAGATATAGAGGTACATTTTACAATATGGTGGTTAAGATATATTTCAACTGTCAACACAGGATTGAGTAAATTTTTCAACACATCTATATATTAGAACAATATCAACATTTCTATTTGTATTGATTTTTTTATAAATTAAAAACTATTATAATATGCATTATCTGTAGAGATGTACTAATAAAATTTGCAGCAGTAGCATAATTTTTTTCTTTCTTTTATGAAACAAAAATAAAACTCAGAAGTAAAAAGTTGCAAAATTTGTCAAAAAAGAAAAAGTTATCTGATTCAATGCTATACAGACTGAAGATATAAAAAAACATTATGCAACCAATAATAAAGACACTGCAAATATTGAAAGCCCCCAAGAGATGAATTGTTAAAAGTTCAGGAAATTAATACTGACAAGTTATAAATATGAATGCATTTGCACTTCAGGCTTATTTGGGATTGTATCAAAAAATAAATAGGAGAGAAAATGAAAAGGAGAGAGAACGTGCTAGTGAAATGATTAAACTAAGAGCCAAGACATTTAATGACATCAATGATTCAACACAAAAGTGCAACCTGAGGGCAATGGTAGAGGGGTTTTTTTTTTTTAACAAACTCAAAAGTTCATCTTACTCCTACTCAAAACAAACTTTTCATTTTATACCCAACACATAAGTTGCTTTAACATGAATAATTACTAAATTTAAATATTTGATAATTTAGTGGTTAGAATAGTATACACATGCAATCAAACTTAATTTAACTTGTATGTCTACAGACAAAAGATTATAAAGAGAGAAAAAAATCATTATATATATTAATAATAATAAAGGATAAAATACAAATAAGAAAACTGCTCAATGCTATCATTAGAAGAGTCAGGTTTAGAAGCTAAAATATTAAAATTATGTTCCCTCAGTCTGTTACTCAGTTTCATTCCAAGACTGCAATACCAATGAGATATATATATAATATATATATATATATATATATATATATATATATATATATATATATATAATTTCTCCAAGTAGAAATGCTAGGCAGATTGCTATATTTTTACATACTAGCAGATTTAGGTTAGTTGTTTTACGCTATATGAACACTTTTTGGGTCATCTCCAGATCTTTAAAATTTTTCCATATAGACCCACTGTCTTTAAGAAGGATATTAAAAAATCTATTTTAGTTTTACATACTAGCAAAAGTTACAGACAGTCAAAGAAACACACTGCTCATTATATAGATAAATTTTGGGCACCTCTCTTTTTGAGTCTCACTGGGTGCCCTATACATTCAGCTTTGTGCCACATCTAAGCTAAGCTTAGTAAATAACTATACATGGGCACCTCACATGGTGTAATGGTTAGCAAGCTAAATTAGCAGACCATTTTCAGTGAGTTTGATTCTCATTGGGCACCCCATATTTCTGGCCTTGTGCCACATCTAAGCTAAGCTTAGTAAATAACTCTAAAAGATTAATTTACCCACCTCTTACATATATTACACAGTAGATATTAACAGGCTGCAGATATTTTTCAAGTTTTACAGGACCATTTGTAGACAGAAATGAAAAGCTAAATATTTGACATTTATTTAAAGCAAACAATAGCCATAATAAAGCCCTATGGTCAATATACAAATAGTTGAAGTGGAAACCTTTTAATCAATAAATACAATGAACTCTTTTAAATCTTCAATTGTGACTACAGTCAAGAGAGATGCCAAGACTTTATTATTGATTTGATCATTTGAATCAAATAACTGGAAGAAAATTTTTTTTTTTTTTTTAAAAAAAAAAAAAAAAAAAAAAAGGGAAGGACAATAGTTTAATTAAAATGGAGATAGAAAAAAAAAGTTATTTTAAGAACTATTTTAATTTACTGTGTAGAATTGCAGGGAGAAGATTATTCAATTCAACAAAGCATTTTTTTTTTTTTTTAATTCTGAGAATTAATATAAAATCATTCCTGTATTTTCTTCCATTGAACTCTTTGGAAATAAAAGAATTGGTTAGTACTTCACAGCATACTGACCAAATTAAGTCACAACTATTTATCATAAACATTATATCTTTAAATCAGAAATATTTTGTATGATTTATCAAGAGGGAGAGTACAGTTATTAGAAACTTCAGATGAATGAAGGATTTTTTTTTGTACAACTCAAATGTCTGTTTTGTAATAAACACTAAAAAGTCAACAAAAAGTTCTACAAACTATGAATATAACTAGCAGACTTGTGATATATTAACATTTATATTTCATGCAGTGTTAATTAGTACGACGTCCCCCTCACATACCACTTTCAAACCACCCAAGTGATATATCATCTTACATATCAGTTAATCACAAAACAGATAAAAATAAGACAAAAGTGTAAACATGCCAAAAGCAATAATGCACAATATTTTATATTTAGTAATAATATTGATTATATACAGCTTCTTAAAAAAAAATTGCTCCGTACTTTTTCATTACAATATGATAGACAATGTACTGACTGTACTAGAGATAGCAATATTTACTAGGTCATATTTATTAATGGGTAGATAATACTGATCTTGTCCAATTTGGATTTAAGAAATACAAATATTGCAGAATAATCAGTGCTAAGCGTTTCAAATTTAAGAGAATGAAAAAAGAATTCTAGTTAAGTATAACAAGGATTCATTCATGTTAGACCAGCGTGTATTTTTTTTATCAAATTTACTCAATTTATGGAGAATTCCTTATTAACTTTTGGTCTATTTCCTGAATTATGCATAAACAGAGAGAAATCTAATAAAGCATTGTCCAACATTAATAATTCATTTTGTTCAGAAAATCCATTTTTTTTTTTTTTACTTGGCTAAGTTTTCTATATGATCTTTATGTATTTGTAAGATGTTATCCTGGTGGAAGCAGTTATGCAAAGCACAACATTGAAAATACATCTTTGAATGTAGAGGATACAGTTTCAGTAAAAAATTAATTTAAAAAAAATTGCCATTTCTAAGAATCACTTCAAGCAAAACCTCCAACTTGAGCAATAGGAAATAGGCAAATATTCCAGAAATAATCTTCAAAAATTACAAACCCTTCAACTGAAAAACCTTACCAATCTAATGATTAGATGTAAGGAAGGTTAAGGAGAAAAATAATTACTTTTAATTTTTAATATTTATAGAAACCAAAAATAATAAAGTACTTACACTTTATTATGTTAGTCATTCATTTCAGAAAAATGTTCAGAAATACAATATTGCAGGATTTTTTTTCTTCTCTTCAAATTAGAATTTCATTTTTTTTTTTTAAAGGGGTGGGGGTGTTACATGTGGCAGGCAGTTACTGATATTTTCTTAATGTTCCCTGATAACTTTTATGTACAAAGTACTTACCTAAAAAAGGTTACGAAGAAATTCACAAGATCAATGTTTGGCTGCTGGGTAAATGTTATCTGGAAATAAATTAAGATTTTAAAAATAAATAAAAACATAATAGAATGAATATTAAAACAGATAAAGAGTGAAACAATTTTATAAAAACTTATTTGAACAACAAGAATGTGTGTAAAGTTCCTTTCTACATGTCTTATCTACACTTCCAGAAATATACTTTTGCTGAAAATCAAAAACAGATCAAGAAATTTCAAGACTTAAAAAAAAAAAAAAAAAAAAACAATATGTCTGGCAGCAGTGAATAAGAGAAATGAGGAAATAATTATAAAACTATTATGCTGACCTAAGAAAAATCTAGCTATAGTAAATAGGCACTTTACCATCTGTATGTATAGAAAGTATTACAGGAAAATATAACTATCTCAATTTAAGTAATTTTCTGCACATTGAATAATAGGTATTCATTTTTTCCCCCATCTCAATGTAAAATTTATAATTTGTATTTTCAGAGTTTATCAAATGGGAATCAAAAATGGTACTAATTTATTACTCATTTTACTTATTTATGTTAGCAAACAAAACTTTTCTATATCACCAGAACCAAGAGATGGACAAATTGAATAATTAGAAAATCTATTGTTATGGTAATACAAGACATTTTTAGCCTCACTCAAAATGTCATGTTACCACAAAAAAAGTGGTGATAAAGAACTCCTACAGTAAATATATGTAAATATGTTATTTTCCTTTACATTCATACCTAACTTTTGTCATGGGTAATATCTAGTGTGTGTGTGTGTGTTTACAATGGACCTTGTTAGAGGCTATGTTTTTTTTTTTTTAAATTTTAATCCCAATCACCAATTGGAGAATATTACATTATTTTAACAACTTAAGTTCACTGTTAAACAACTTTCCTTTTTTACTTTAAGTATACACAAGTAACTTATCAAAATCAATCAGGCTTTGTTTTCTCTACAAAAGAAATCCTTTTAGAGAAGCATGTGGTGTAATGGTTATCATTGTAAAAAATGGACATAATACAAGTTCAAATCCTAGATGAGATTGCTTGCATTTCACCTTTGAGAAAGATATGAATACAACTATTCTTCTTCCTGCGATGGGTAAGTAGTAGGGTGGGCTGCGCTCTTTAACCTTGGATAAGGCAACTAATCTAGGAAAAGGAAAACCTGTTAAATTCTGCTTAAGAAATTGACCATGTGTCATATCCTACTCATGCAGAGAGGTTGGTAAATATATACAAAAGTAATTTTTTTTTGTGATCATCTGAGTATTGACAAGTCATAATGAATGTTTATCAATTGTTATTAATTTAAAAAATCTTCATACAACTCAAATTTCTTTGTTTTGTAATAAACACTAAAGAGTCAAAAATTTCTACAAACTATGAATATATATATATATATATATATATATATATATATATATTGAATGAAGTGATATATAAAAGTTTAGCTTTTATTCATTTATTTGGGAACGATATTACTACCAATGGTTTCCTGCTAAAAGCATTCATCAGGTAAACGAAATAGTTTTATATATATATCAGAAAGATTTATATTTCTGGAAAATAAGTTATATGATTTTCAGTTTACATAAGAACTACAATTCTAAATTTGCAACATGACATCCCCACGCTCAATATATGCACCCTTGAAGAAATTTTTCATATGCTATGCTATTCACTGATAAGTACTTGGAAAGTTCACAAAAAAAAAGTCCTCAAAAAGAATTATTCATTACATATAGCAATTATTTAGACTATTCTACATTTTTTTAAATTACAAAACCAAAAATGAATGTATGTTAATAGAGGCATATGTACTTTTAACAGTTGCTAAATGAAAATTGAACACTATCTTAAGAATAATAAACTATTCTGCTTTTGGCACATTTTAGGAAATTGTATCTTTTGTCGTTCATTGGCCAGAAAGAGTTTTTGAAGCCAAGATGCACAATGAATCTACCCACTTTGAGGTTGGTAAGAAGCCATGAGAAATAAGGGAGATTAAAACTTTGGCTTAAATTTTATATAAAATGTCAAAAATATCCATAAAATTGTTATTCTTTAAAACAACTTCTAAACATTTTGAAATATAACATTATCAACTCCTTTTCCAAGAAACTTAACGTAATTGGATTTGTCAACAATATTATTATTGGTTACAATATAAACAACACAAATACATCAATACATTGATACTTGCCAATTTATATATTCTATTTAATCAAATTTCAGTTTTACATTTATATAAAAAAAAAAAATACATTTCTTTTTAAAAAATCAGTATTAAGTATTTTTAATAATAAAATTGCAAGGGGAAAAAATTAAGTTTTAAGTTAGTGATGTCATTGATAGGAACACTTTACTTAACTATCATTTTGAGACTGACATATCAATTTAAGTTTTTTCTTGTATTTGAAACTACTAAAGAGTATCAGCATATCTATGAAATTACAAAACAGCAGAATTTTAATTAAATAAATAAAAATAAACCAATTTCTGAAAATTGCTGCAATCCTTTAAATTTCCATTATTGCTAAAAAAGTACCTTAAAATTTGATATCTCCAGGTGTAACTGGGCACAAAGGGTTAAGCAATATTAAGTTTATGGAGACTGGATTGATTACACTTGTGCTCATCTGAAGATCTACTAAAGTCTATTTCTTCATTTATTTGAGATTGCAGAGGTTAATAAGAACTACTAAGCCAATTAAATTTTCTAATAAATTTTCTGTAACAAGGATAATTTCTTTAAAAATGGTTTCATCAAAGAAAAAGTAGAAGCATTTGAAATAGACATAATTACTTCTGCATAATAACTTCCTGTATGGATTCTAATTTTTCTATTTACAATTCTGAACAATATTATTTTTTTTTTTTGGAAGAGGGAATAAAATCCATGTCCATTTAGTCAATATTTTCTTTAGCATAAAATTAATTAAAAAAGCATTTCCTGGTCAAATTAGAATTCAATAATGCATACATAATCAGGAATTATTACAAGGTGACCTTCCATAATCTCATTTATTTGGATATATTAAAAAGAAATCTAACTATAAATTAAGAAACTTTTTCTTATTAAACAAGTTCAGAAAAAATAGATAAAATTTATATCATTAAAACCATCAATAAACAATGCTGCTTAGCCATATTTCCTAAATCAACAGTAAAGATGTAACTTTTTCTTTAAAGATTGAAAAGGTGTTAATTTTTGCCTAAACTCATTTCTAAACAAAAAGAACAAACAAATTGTAGGTCAGTTCAAAATTATTTCAGGGTGTTATTTTGAATCAATGTGAAACCGTTAATTACAATAGTCTTACAATCTTAGGCAAATTCTAAATCGCCAATATTGGTAGGAAAATGTAAAAAGGTTTCTTTAAACATTATAAAGGTTTTTATTTCGAAAACATGGCACTCCCAAAATGCATTATAACTTTGATAAATCTAATTCTGGCCTATAAACAGTATAAATATCAATGCTGATATATTCGTGAAAGAATGTAGCCCCCACCCCCTTCATTTTTCAATCTTGAGACAGAAACTCACATTTTACGTCTTTTCAGTTTTATAAGAACATTTGTTTCATAAGTGTTTTTATCAGTAAGTAAATTTTCAATACACTTAAAACTTTTTTACCCATAATTACAACAAAAGCAGCAGTCAAGCCGATATAATTCCAAATCATTTATGTCAGAACTTGCAGATTCTGGAGACAACTAGAATTGTTTTAAGATTCCAGCTTAATGAAGCTCACAATTATATGAATACAAAGATAACAAGACATTAATTTCATACAAAAACATGATATACTTAACAAGTAATCAGCTACAACCTTTATAAGTAACCAACTTTTACTCAAAAATATTGTGGATTTAAAACAACTTCCAAATTCACTAAACCCTTGATTAATTTTTTTTTAGATTCACATTTATCAGAGCAAGGCAAAAGCAGAACTTTATTTTCTTTTCTTAACCTTTAACTCTTGAGCTCACAATATTCACAAAAAAATCACAAAACACATTCAAACTTTGCTTCAGTGTGCAGGCATACCATCATTCCATTATTAATAATAAAAAGCTTTTATTAGTAGCATCTGATGGGATTTCCTGAACCTGAAATATTAGGCTTATGTAGCTTAATAGAATACAGCTCAATTTGGAATATCAGGTGCAAAGAATGAATAATAGAGGATAAATTAGTTGTAAAATATAAAAAGAAATTTCAATTCATTAAAGTTTAATAAGTTTATATATGAAACTATTCAAGCATTTTTAAATCAATAACAATATAGTAGCAAAGTCAGCAGAGTAGCCTATTGTCGGTATCAGCCAGACAGTGAGGGAGTCTATCTCCTTTTCACTAGTGCTAGACCAGAGAGATTGGATTTTGTGTCTGAGGTGGTGTGCCATACCTACCATCAGCTCCCCACTTTACTGCAGTGCTACTTATGACAGAGTTGTTGGTATCAAACCTGGAACTTTGTGGTTCTTAGGTGGATACTCTACCAACTGACCTAAACTGGTCCTAATAAAATAAATAAATAATTATTGGCCTTTCTCAAGGTAGACTGAAGGCAACAACTTTTTGCTATTGCCTACACAGATAAGATAGTTATCACTCACCGAATTTTCATCAATCATGGCATACCCTGGGACAAGATATCTGGTGATGGAATAGAATGCAGGTAGAAGTAGATTCATGCCTTTCCCAAGAGAATTAGTGTGATAAGCAGCTTCAGTTGAATATTTGAACTGTTTTCTATGCTGGTAACCATTACACTAACCCAACTTACCAGTGGTAAAGCAAAAGATTCAATAATCATCAGGTTACTAATAATAAATGAAAGTGCCAGATTGGAATGTTTCAGGTGTCTAAAATAGTAGCATTATTAAATGTCTGACCACCAAGTCCTTGAGTTATTCAAAGAGTAAAGGATTTACACAATTGGACAATAATTCTCTAGTAGACACTCCAATACATGAGTCTAACTGATCTATTGCTACTACTGCTGCTGATCATCTCAGCTCAAAGCAGTTATCTTAATAGTGACGTAGAAAATAATAGATATCATAGCATGAAAGACTTTAAGAAAACAAAAGCCTTACCTGAAAATAAGTCATTTTTTGGTAAAATCGAACTTAATGGACCTAAATTTCACCATCATATGTCACCCGCCAAAAGAAAAAAAAATACCAAAAATCAGGGAATTAACCGAATTTAATAAAATTTTCAGTGTTGATATATTAATGAATAAAAGATATAATGCACCAGTTATTTTATCTAAAATCTTTTACATTTTTCAGGTCAGTTAACTTTGAACCACGTATCTTTGAGAATCTGTGTTACGCCTCAAAGATATGTGGTTTAAAGTTAACTCACCTGAAAAAATGTAAAAGTTTTTAAATTAAATAATTGGTGCATTATATCTTTTATTCATTAATATATCAACACTGAAAATTTTATTAAATTCGGTTAATTCCCTGATTTTTGGTATTTTTTTTCTCTCGGCGGGTGACATAAAATGGTGGAATTTAGGTCCGTTAAGTTAGATTTAACCTATTTTTTTTTATATTTTAGAAAAATCTATGAGTTCCACATTTGCACTCAAACTAATCATAATTTCTCTCATGGATGAATTGTTTAATGTCAATTGTAGAGTATTTCTCCTTATTTGCAATTAATAATATCAATAGGATATGATTTAACAAGTGGCCTTTAAGAGTCTTTCTAAAATAGAAATTGACAATATTAAGTGGGTGAGGGGGGGGGGTATCCTAATCAAAGTTTTGAAGCACTACAAAGAATTGTCCATTTTCAAAAAGACCATAAAATTCTGTTAATAGGGAAATTTAATATTGATCATTTCATTGATACCAAAAGAAACACTCAACTAATAATGAAAAAATCTAATGACAAAACATTGTATTTTACACATAAAATGTTTTTATATATATCATTGCTTTTAGGCTACAAATGATTCTACTCTAATTCTTTTTTTCCAATAACATTTCCTAATCTTCTTAGTGTTTGGACAGAAGATACACTCAAGTGAAAATAATCCTAGATTAGTAGAAAGCAAAGATTTTCTTTGTCTTGATGAAAACAGCATCAACTATAGAGGATTTGCCCCCTTTTTTACAAGCTACATTGAATAAACAAGGTTTTTTTTACACATTAATATACAGGGTGTGTCAGGTTTTTTTTTTTTTTTTTTTTTTTTTTTCCTAGAACACCTCTTTCAAGAGCTGTAAATTTCTTCCATTTTATTTTTTATACCTTATGTTTCAGAAATAATATCAGACATCAAGTGGATTCAGCAAATGAAAAGGCATGCTGTAATCCTTGCCTTAAAAGAACAACATAATGATAGAGGTTGTCTGATCCTCCGTTGTAAAAGTTTGAAAAGAGCTGAAAGCTACTTGAGATCCAACATCAGCAGCTAAATGCATGCACAGTCTTAATACTATCAGAACACATAACTTTGTATGATAAGTCTAAGAAATAATCAATAAAACCCTGGAATGTTGATCAGAGCCATTGCAAATGACCTCATGGTTTCAGAATGCACCATCAGAAGAGTTGTGCATGGGGACATCTGGTATAAGTCATATCTGACGCATAGAGGTCCAAAAGGAAAACCAAGGGAAGGACATGGTTATGCAGAGACCCAAATGAGGGTCCCAATGAACGATCCAAACCGACATGTATACTAAAGTCCCAGCAACACTGATGGTTCTGAGTGTTGTCAGAAATAAGGGAGATGTTATGCTGCCTCCCTTTATTTTCACAAGGCTTAAGGCTTTCCACAGATGTTGGAGAAATTTATGGGGTCCTGGATAGACATGATTATATATATATATATATATATATATATATATATATAATCTCATCCAACAAGACTGTGCCATCTCATAAGTCTAAGCTAACCCAAGTGTGAATGTGTGCTTATTTCCATGATTAGGTTCTCCCTGACACATGACCTCTTAGCTTACCAACTATCAATCCACTGGACTATTATATAGGGTGCATAGTCGAGAGATAGAGAGAGAGGTCAATCAACACCCCCATAACATCATACAATCTCATCTGTCATAACCATATGTCCAAAATTGATAAAGATCATCCAATTCAGGATTCATGCAAGAAAATGTGGATGTGGGATTTACTATTTGGAACTTCACCCTATCTGGATTTAATGCTGAGCTGGATTGTGTAATCTGACTCAAGACTTGGTACCAATAATTTGAGATAATTAGAACTAAACCCTTTTCACAAATGTATTCTCTGTATTACTGTTTAATATGTCACACCTTCCAACAATAAAAAGATTCCCAAGATTATTTGTACCAATTTGAACATCTTAACACTGTCAATGCAAACAAGAGAGACAGAGACAGAAAGAGTGTTAAATCTTTGTTATTAGGAGTTTAAAAATAAAATTGTTTGATTTTAATGGTATTCCAACCTGGCTGGAGCCATATAATGCCTAGAGGTTAGGAAATTGCAATCATTGTACATTCTTATTTTTTGTGTAATTGTTTCTAAAGAGGTGTCCGCTCCTTCAAAGTCCTACAGATTATGAATAATTCTTAACCCATAGATGGGACCCAAACAGGTACTACCACTGTGGGTTAGAGTGGACCTGGAAGTGATGCTCAAGAACTGGAGCCTCACCATCAGATGTAATTGTCATACCAAGGACACTCTTTTTGAGGCGGTTCTTACCTCACTGCAGGGGATACAATCAGCCTATTCTAAGCCCCGCCAACAGGGCATCTAAAATTGTTTATGAAATAAAAGGCAACAAACAAATACTTGAAAAATGATTTAGATAAACTCTAAAATAGCTGGTATAGCATTTAAATAGAGTTTAAATAGCCTGAAATGTGCACAGACATTGCCAACTCACTAGCATTGACATTTAATTAAACATGATCCAATGCCAAATACATTTTTGCTTAGAAAAGCACATTTATTTGGCATATGTAGAAGAATAAATTTGTACACAGTATATTTTATATTAAATAAAGGATTTCCCCAGTCAAATGTCTAGAAACAAGATAATTGTCTCTGCAATGTTACTAGCAAAAATAAAAATAAATCCTTGAAGAGATCTTAACTATCTAGGTGTATAACATAAAATACACAAAGATTTGCCTGCCCAGTGAAAACGTATTGAATAGAAATGTGAATATAAAATTTTTGCACAAAAATTATCCAAACAAATTTATTGCAGATTTTACAAATAGATGATATTCAATCAGCATTCAAGCTCCTAGATGCTTGCTTGTATCCCCAAATTAGCATCATCAATATGAACAAGATTACTAAGGTGATCTACAATATTTCATTGCTACAACAAACAAATGATGAAATGGGTGTCATAGCTCATCTGACCAATATTGAAGCCACAAGAACAAATTCTAGAGGGGGGGGGGAGATATTACATATACTTCTTCACTGAAATTAATTTCTATCAATTTGATAATTCTGATACCTAACTATACAAAATAAAAATAGTTCAAATAACTGATTGATTTTGATATTAGACTTTAGTATACAATTATCACTTCCTTCCAATAAATAAAACCTGAATGATCAATAACACATGACAGTCATCTATTAAAACCTACTTTCAGTTTAGCTCAGTCAGTAGAGCATCAGCCTAGGAACAACAAGGTTCCGGGTTCGATACTGGCCCTCAAATAAATAACTTTAGGCTTAAAGATAACACAGGGAATTGATAATGGTATATATTCAAAATCAATGCTGTATTATTAACCCTCTTGCAAGCGGATATTTTTGAAAATCTTTGTAGAGTGAGTAAATTATTTTCAGAAAATTTGCAAAATAAAGGGTATGTTCAAAGAAGTCAATTAATGATAAATAAATTTAAAAAAAAAACAATAAAAAAAAATTAATCAGCAATTGTCTGTCATGATAAAATAGCATGTCTATATTATGACAATGATATGCAAATCATGAGAATTCTGCAACAATCCTACAGCAATTCATGCAGTGAGGCTTCCTCGTGATGTTTTTACACATTAACATTGATGTACTTCAAAACATCATTAGATACCATAAAAGAAAAAGATCTCACACTATAAAAGGCAAGAAACAGGTGATATCCCACACAGACTATTACGGATGTGGACTACACAGATGATCTGGCACTTCTTGCAAATACAATTGCACAAGCCGAATCCCTGTTACATCGCTGAAGAAGGCAGCACGAAACATCAACCTCTATGTGAACTGATAAAACTAAGTTAATGTGTTTAAAAGAAAGGAGGCATCTCCACACTCAACGGTAAGCCTCTAGAGCTAGTAGAACAATTCACATCCCTAGGTAGTAATATCTCATCCACAGAAAGTGATGTAAATAAACACATAGGGAAGGCATGGTCAGCTATGAACAGATTATTAGTGATATGCAAATCCGATCTCACTGACAAGTTAAAGCGACAATTCTTCAAAGCCATAGTTGTATTAGTGCTACTGTATGGCTGCACCACTTGGACCTTAATGAAGCGCTCAGAAAATGAGCTAGATGGGAGCTGCACAAAAATGCTGTGTGCAATCTTGAACAAATCGTAGAAAAAAAACAGCCAACAAAGAAGCAGCTGTACAGCCACTTTCCCCCATCCCACAAACCATCTGAGTGAGATGAACAACATGCTGGAGAGGCAGGGACGAACTCATTAGCAACGTGTTCCTGTGGAAACCAGTACATGCCAGCACGGGGTGTCCAGCAAGGACCTACATTGATCAGCTATGCATAGATACAGGATGCTGTGCAGAGGACCCCCTGAGGACAATGAATGATAGGGAGGGTTCGCGACAGGTTGTCATGGATATTCATGCTACATGCGCAACATGATAAACATTGAATTCGTCAATGGGCAGTATAAAAAAAAAAAAATTAAAAAATTAAAAAAATGCCTTACATTAAACTACTGATAATGACAAAAATGTTGCTCTGCTCACAATAGGGTTAATTATAATTAATATTAACCAATATTGAACTACTGTTCTCTCATTATAATCACTTAACAATTGTACCCTTCAGTCTTCTTTAGGTGTGTCATAATTTGTAACCTCCTGTGAATTTCTAACTAAACCCTTCATTTAATCCATGAGGGTATAGTATTCTCATTTCATAGTTCATGTTTAAAGTCCAAACACATCAGTGAATAATATTTCCTTATCTCATACAGATTAACTTTGAGGATTTCATCTGCTAGTATAGGGAGGAAGAAAAAAGAAAATAAAGAAAAAGAGACTAAAGTGATTTACATAAATATCCATTCTAACATCAGATACTGAACCTATTAAGTAGAAGAGAAAGAATCTATTCTCATAATGTTTGATAATTTGTACTTTCAAGTCTTCACAAATCATGTGAATAAATGAAACCATCTATATATTAATACTTTTGTTCCTTAATCTGACTTATCTTGCAGCACCCTCTGGCTAAAAATGTGACCATCCAAATCATCCAAGATGAAATGCAGAAATGTAAATTCTGATTATCTGGTTTTGTTTATCAGCCGAATTCCTATCTATGAGCGTCGTCAACTCAGTTAAATAATGGACCATTCTGTTTATATTCTGAAGAAAGGGAAGAAAAACGACCTGTGATACAGAAAAAATATAAGAAAGAGAGTAGGGGAAAGATAGAGAGGGGGTGAGTGAACAGAAGCAATAACACTAATCAGTTTCAATTGAACATAATGAAAAATGAAAAGGAAAGATAGGGAGGGAAAAAAAAAAAAAAAAAAAAAAAAAAAAAAAAGCGAAAGGCAGTTAAATCAAGATTATACTTTTTACATATTGAACTATTTGCAATAGCTCTAAAAATAAACATATCAAACGTAATAATTGAATTATTATACTGTGGTATATTCACAGGTCCTGCTAGTTTACATGATTCTACAAATGAATCCTCAACACAAATCTCCTAAACATTCAATTCAGTTTTAAGTGTTCAAGTTTCTTCTCTTACTTGAATATACAATAACTAATTTAACCAGACTGATGAATAAAATGTGAAACAAAGATGATACTTGAGTCAGGCAGTTTGTAAGAACAGGCAATTGGCACTCACCTCTTTTCTGGCTTCCTGAAGTTATTTCAGACCAGCTCTAATGAACACAAGTAATGTTCTTTTCTTTGTTTATCTATAGAGGATATATTCTAATTGGCTGATTGACAAACTGATACTGCCAGCAAAACATATTCAAGCCTTCAAATAACAGAGTTGCAAGTAATATATAAACAAATGTACAATTAAATATGTATTTCCACTAATATACATATACAGGAGAGAAAGTGTGAAGTTTGAGGTCAAAACAAGCAAATAAAAAAAGTTAATCTTGTGGTTCCTAGGTGGATGCTCTACCAACTGAGCTAAACCGGTCCCATTAAGGTTACACTTGCTGTGTTTTTAACCTGGACTAATCTGGGCCATCAATTCAGGGCAATGGAGAAATAATGCAGATCAAAATTAATAAGAACTAGCAGGACCTGTGGATATACCACAATATGATAATTCAATCATTACGATATTTGATATGTTTAAGAGCTATTGCTAATAGTTCAATATGTAAAAAGTATAATCATCTTGATTGAACTTTTTTTTCTTTCCTTTATGTTCGATTGAAACATTAGCGTTATTGCTTCCACATGCTCACCCCCTCTCTCTTTCCCCTACTCTTTCTTATATTTTTTCTCTGTGGAATGTCCTTTTACTTCCTTTTCTTTCTTTATAATAAAAACGGAATGGCCCATTATTTAGCTAAGGTGACAACTCATAAGAAATAAGAATTCGGCAGATAAGTGAGGCAAGATAATCAGGATTTACATTTTTGCACTTCATTTTTTCGACGATAAAGGTCGTGTTAATACAGTTCTAAGTGACAGTTCAATCCTGACCATGGGTGATAATATAGCTTAATACTTTTATATGGTCATGGTTAGCGGAATGAGAACCTTCTAACCAGGTGGATTGAATAAAGGGTTCAGTTTGAGGTGACATGAAGGTTCCCAAGTTCGAAAAGAAACACCTGAAGAAGGTTGGAGGACAAATCAGCTGGAATGTTGTGTATATAACAATAAAGATGAGGACAACAGTTGAAAAAAAAAAAAAAAAATACAAATTAAATAATGAAAAACAGTTTTATAATAAAAGGGAAGTTGTTGTCAGATTATTTTTTTTCTTTACACCTGCATTGTGATAGTCTTCAAAATCAACCGCCAAACCAATATATACACAATGCTTCAAGCAAATTATAAAATATATATATATATATATATATATATATATATATATATATATATATATATATATATATATATATATATATATATATCCTTAACATTATAATAGGAAGAAGAAAAAATTTCACTTGAAAAATATAAATAAGAACTTTTAATGGAGCATGCTGTGGAAATTGATTCTATGGATGGAAATAACATTTTTCACTTAAATGGACAGGTCTGGTACTTATTACTAGCTATACTAGAAAATATATGAACCCTCTGGATGCAAGTATTTAATTTTTAATGTAATAAAATATATCAAATTAGAAAGGCTCCTGAAACTAAATAAGAATGCAAATAAAAAGATTTGAAATAGGTGGGGTATAATCAAAAATTAAAACTGAAACTTACTCTTCCATCACTCCCATCTTTCATTGCTAAATTTTCCTAATTTAAGTATTTAGTTAAATTAGGAAGTAAAAGAATAAAATTAGTTATTTCTTCTTGTTAATGGATTTCTTTTGAGATTTATCCCCAAGATTTTTGCTCATATTTATCAAAATACAACCAAACAATTAGAAATCAATAATACCAAGCCCATATTTATTAAAATCAAATTTTTAATATTAACACTGTAAACCACTATTTGGTTGTATATATAAATACAATTGCATGTTATTAGTATGTAGATATGGCCAACAGTATTAATAATGTAAGACAATTTTATTAATAATAAAGGTTTAAAAAAAATAAAATCATGGACAATGTGATGTAAATAACGAAGGGAATTGTGACTCGAGTAGTGATATAGTTTTAGTTACAGACAAACACAATCTCCATTATAATAAGATTTGTTTTGTTTTTCTATGTAAGTATACAAGTGTAACAGTGAGGTAAATCAAACTACTCATGGTTTAACATAAGCCTAAATAATAATGAGTAACGTCTAGGCATGCTTTTAACAACTAGTGCTGCAACATTGCATTTGAACTAAAAAAACAACCCTAAAATGAATAAAAATCCATTAAAACATTTTTAATCTAGCAAAAAGTAATATTTTCAAGGACAAGGGAGGAGATACTGACTGATGTAGCCACCAAGAGAGTCAATCAGACAATCCTATAAATGATGAGTTCAATAATATCAAAGTATTAATGTAGTTAGTAATAACATTCTTCATCCTAAGTACATCCTTCTTGTAGAGTTCTGCCATTAAAAAAATAGCTTTTGATATACCATCAAAAAAAAAAAAAAGATAATATTTATACAAGCTGTACAAATAAATTCATAAACATTACATAGATAATCAATTTACAATAGAAATAAAATTACAACCATTTTCGACATTAAGGAACCAAATTGGAGGTCATCCAATCATAGGAAGAGCTGCCAAAACAGAACCATTTCCTCTGATAAAAATAATTATCAGGAGATTGAACAATGTAATTAAGTGCAGAGTTGAAATACCAATAAGCAGAACAGCAATGAATAGAACTTCATACAATCAACGTTTGAATGATAAGTGAAGCATGTGGGAAAAGAAGAGCAGCTCCATTTCAAATTGTCATTTTAGCTCCAGTGAATGAGTATTAGCAAAACATAATTTGCATGTGTACATCAGTTCCTTTCACAGCTTTTGAGTAAATATAAATAAAAATAGTGTCCAATATTTATTAAATAAAGTTGACAGTAGTGCTAACCAAGCAAGAGACATTCCATTATGACTCTTTCAAATTGAAAATAAGATTAACAGCTTCAGGGGAAATGGATGATTAAAATGCACAAGTTTTAGCACATTTTAGCTAGCCTATGAATAAAAAATTGGTTTCTAAATTAAAACATACAAAAATACTAGAGGCAGTTTATATGAAATTGAACAATATTATTATAACATTCCATTGGAAACTTACCTGAAGTGAGAATGGAGTGGTGAAGCCATACACGTATACATAGAAGGTTGTATTTTCAGAGTCACCAAATGCATATTGTTTATGAGTAAATTTCATTTTGTAATTTCTACATATTGCATTGGAGTCCAATAAAGTACCTTCCGGATCCGAAGCTGAAATACAAAAAAGAATACTGAATATGTTGAACATATTAAAACACTTACATATAATAAGGTTTAAATATAATTATTTTAGAATGGACATGAAATCCTGGAGAGGATGTGGAAATAGAATTCCTCTTTTTTAAAAACATTTCAATGCAGTAAAGCTTAATCAGTGCCTTAAAAGTTACAGGAAATATATTTTAAAAAAAAAGAACTTTTTTTTAAAAACATCTTGCTGTTGAAGTTTTTTTGTTGTTTTTTTTTGTAAAAATATTTGTTATGTTTGCTTTTTATGCTTTTAGACCCTAATCACACCAAGCAAACATAGTTAAGATAGAGGGGAAAAGTGTTTGAGTTTAATGATATTAACTTTAATTATAGGATAAATGAAAACTATCAAGATATTGATAAAAATTCTTAGCAATTCTAAAATGCAAACAAACTATTTGTGCTGTCCTTTTCCAAAATTTTAATTTCTCTAATCTAAAAACATTGTTTATGTAAAAGAGTTATTTTCATTATATATGAAATTTTTTTTTAAAGAACTATAATTACAAAAGAAAAACAAGTGTTTTGTAAATATTCTAAGATTATTCAATCAAATTGTGAAGTTAATTAAAGCATGCAGACATTCAGTATTTCTTTAACTCCTTTTGTAGGCTATGATAAAATTACATTACAGCTGATCCATTTGATGTTTATTATTACTGGCTACAAATAGCAATTCCCCTCCCCCTATTAATCAGCATCCTAATAAGGAATTAACTAATGGAGAATTAAAAATTCAAAGAAGTTATCAAATACATTCTTATTATCTTTAGTGAGTCACTTTTTAGTGCTGTTTTAAAGGATACTGATAAGTTATGCTTTATTTGTAAAAAATGTTTAAACATTTATGCAAATTTTTATTCAACATTGTTACTTTTCCTAAAATGTGAAAAGTTTTTGCCATTTAGATAAAAATATGAAAAATTAATTGCTAAAATGAAACTCTTAAAATGCAAATAATTAACTATTTGTATATCTCCTCGTATAAAAAAGCAGATATCTTATTTTAATTAAGTAGTTCTTCAATAACTTGAAGATGTCTTGACCTTAGTATATTCCTTTTTAAAAGTATATATTGTTGGATAGAATTAGTATTTTTAACAATTTTCATGCCAGGCTAATGCAAGAACATTTTCTATAGTTAAAAATACATTTGAACCAATATCATATTAAGAGAAATTTAAGTATTTTAAGAATTTTTAAATGGCATTGTCAAAATTAATATACCAATGATAATTGGACTCTAGAAATGTGTCTACAACTTTACAATCTATAAACAAATCTTTGTATGACAATAAAATAATTAAAGGTTTCAATGTACATGAAATAAAAAATTAGTCATTAATTCAGTTTTAGAATTTTTTCAAGGAATCAAATCAATCTGCAGCAAATGTTGGCAGTGTTAATCTACACTTTCACTTGAATGAATTTTACAGTATAATTTTTAATGGCTAACAAGATAAAGCTTGGTTGGTTAATTAGTTATTTTGTGTAATGGCATATCACCCATTATGTTTGTGGGTTATTTAATGCCAAATCTTTCTTTTTTTATATATACATGATATTCATGTGTATTAATAAACTGGTAGGAATAATTTTCATTAAATTCATATGTATTAATAAATTGGTTTACTTTGGTTATTGTTTAAATGGTATATCAACCCTTGTGGATTGTTTAATGTCAAATATATATATATATATGATTTAACTTCATGTGTATTAATAGATTGGTAGAAATAATTTCTATGTTAGATTTTCATTAACTTCATGTGTATTAATAAATTAGAAATAAATCCATGTGTATTAGTAAACTGGAGGTTAACCCTCAGCCATTGGCTTCTAGTAACTTTAAGATTTAAGAAAAAAAAAAAGAAAGGGAGAGGGGTGTCAAAAGAGCAATTTAAAGAATACATTCAAGACAATCATATAGGTGCTAGGGCTTGACATGACCAGCCAACTGATTAGATCAGGCCTATCCCAAGTGGAGTGTTGCAGGTCACAACCACTAGTACTCGGAGTCATGTACTGCTTAGCCACTAGAATACCTTCCTCAAGTATTAGTCACCATCCATGGCCAACAGGTAGCCCATTGGGAGGGGTGGTCAGTTAGATATAAGTGAATCTAAGTTTTAAAGAGATTTTATTATAAAATGATGCAATTCATTTTTTTTTTAAATGGGGACATGGTAGTCATTTCTGATCCAACAATCCCAGCTGGAAGAATTTAAAATGAATTGCTCCAGAGAATGGCAAGGGAAATTTTTTGAAACAGCTATTATTTAAAACATAAGGACATTAATCTGGTGCAGAATGGTTACAAAATAACATAATATGAATTCAATAAGTAAAAATGTTTCAAAAAATCAATATCAGGGCATAATTTTGGATAATTTCAAGGAAAACAAAACTAGATTGGTTTTCAAGGAAAATAAAAGGATAATCAAAAGTAGATCTTCTATAAACATAGAAACTGGTCAATATCAAAATCTGTAATTTCATTGATCTTGGATACAATGAAATCAGCTTCTTCCAAAATATTTCCTCTTGCTGTCTGCAATTGATTAAAAAAGCTTTAAAAAAGTCAGTCAGCTGAGTGAAGAAGAGCAATTTGTCATCTAACCAGTTAGAATCATTATATAAAGAGGCAACCAATAACCAAAAGGAGCCATATTAATGTTCTACATGTGAACTAGGGCCATTTGTCTGTCAGGAACTTGAATATCTTTGATAGTAATAGATTAATTGCTATTAAACTTTATAGACATTTTTCTGTTTAAATTGATGAATAGCCAAAATAAAAATAACTAAACAGGTTTTCTTTTACTTTGTTTTTAGTACTCAAACCTAGCACGCTAAGACTAAAAAGGTAATTTTTTTTTAAACAGCAAATAAAAAATTTTTTTAAATCTTATTTTTACTTCTGTTAACATCGAATTATTTCACACACACACAGCATAATATGCTAAAGCATATTTTGTTGGACAAAAATTCACTCTTTGCTTTCTGTATTAAAAAAAAAAAAAAAAAAAAAAAAAAAGTTTAAAAGGATTAGTGAAGTTAAAATATTTTAACAGGTTAGAGCAGAAACATCTTTTATATAAAGAGATAATAAGACAGTCAAGTCCTATTATTTTTACTTGGATTTTATATAGAGTATCAATAATCATTTCAAAATTATCAATTGATGAAACATCAAATTTTTTTAGGTTACTTAAGTGTCATTATTTGAAGAGTTTACTAATCTTAATTTTTTAAATAATTAAAAATTTCATCAACTGGAGTTATATCATTTTGGTCATTGAGGTGTCTGGTATAATCTAACTTTCTAGGAATATATATAAGTAAAAAGAGGAAATCAATCCAACAGTATGTGGAGAAAAGTAGACAAATACAGGATGTTACTGGATGGCAGTTTATTACCGGTGGTGATGTTGACACTGATGTTTTGGTCTATCGGACTTTCTTCAGGACACTAGCTGTGATCCCATAGACCCCATCACCACTGCAACAACAACACAAAAAAAACTACCTTCCCAAACACTCACACCACATCATCAGCAACTGATCACAACCCCCTCCCAATCACGACTGCAAGACACTCATCAGTAAAAGAACTGAATCCTTTAATACAAGAACTCAGCTCGTGTCCTGAAGAAAGTGTGATAGCATCGACATCACCACCAGTAATAAACTTCCATCCAGTACAACATCCCATGTTTGTCTACTTTTCTCCACACACACACACACACACTATATATATAAAGAATGCTTTTGGTATGTACGTGTCGACTTATAACTCCGAAAAGAGATGTCATTCTGATTTGAAATCTTGCAGAAACATTAATGTGTTTCTAACCAAGAAATACACAACATTTGTTTCTAACCAAGAAACACACAAAATTTGTTTTTTTGATTTTTACTAATTAAGTGATATAATTTAATAAATAAACAAAAATCAACCAATTTCTAGAACTCTTCACAGTAAGGAAAAATAAAGTAAGGAAAATTTAAGTAAAAAAGGAAATGAATTAGACTAATACATTTCACTTTAACTCAGTAGGCTAGGTACTCTTTCACCCAGTCTGTTCATCTCTCTCTCATGCGTTTATCTCTCTCAAATAAAATTATGTTTTAAAACAAGTTTAGGATTACATTTTTAAAAATAATATTTTAAATGTAAAACAAAAAAAGCATTTCCTAAAAAGAAAAAAAACAAAAAAAAAAACATTGTAATATACGAATTCTTGGCAATTTTTTAAAATTTTATAAAATATGTTTCTCTTATTTTCTCTTACTCCTGTTTTCTCCCTGGTTTGGTTGTTTGTTTTACGGCATATCAACCTCAGTGGGTCATTTAATGCCGACAAAGTTTTGAAATAAATTCATTCTTAATCGATAACAAATTTTGTTTATCAAATCTTGTTTTTCTATTTAACCCATAGACGGGACCCTAACAGGTACTACCACTCCGGGTCAGAGTGTACCAGGGAGCAATGGTGATGAAGGGGTGCTCTACATTCCCCAAACCTCCACAACTGGAACCTCACCATCAGATAGAGTTTAACGTTATTCCCAGGACATGTACACCCTCAGTCACCGCCTTCTAGCACCCATATGATAAAAAGGGTTGAGGCTTGCCATAAGGGAAATAGGTTTTTTTTTTACCGAGATTGAGCACCACACCTATTGTCAGCTCCAAGTGCATTACCACACAGATCAGATTACCCAAGCTGTGCTACTCATATGCTGAGTTGGTGGGACTGGTATCAAACTAAACCTTGCGATTCATAAGTGATGTTCTTAATGATATTAGAAATAGACTAGCGTTTAAGATAACAGTAAAAACAAAGTTATTACAAAAATAAAGCACAGGTTGATTAGAAGGCAAGGTGCTAACAGTAATTTTAAATCCTAAATTACAGTAAATTTAATAGAATATAACAATCTGCAAGCCATGAAATTTAGGGTATTAAATAAATAAAAATTTTAAAAAAATTTAAAAAATTCTTACTCGAATTATAAGAAATGTTCAAGTTGGCAAAACCGGAGCAGTTCACAGAGAAATCAACATCACGATCACCCTAGAGAGAGAAAAAAAAATTTAAAAAAAAAAAATTAACAGATTAAAGACAATTTATAGAAAGAAAAAAAAATGCTGTAAGAGAATAAAAACTTTTCTAATGGATCTTTAAATGTGTATATTTTTTATGTATTTATGTCATTGCATACATTAATATACATATTTGAATAGTATTTAAAACACAATTAGAACAGCTAATCTCTCACATTTTCACAAATATCATCAATAGAAATTGTTTATTTTGGTATTAATCCTCAAAAGCTATAGAAAATTCTAAAATTTTTTAAGTTAAAATTAAACTGAATTAGTAATAAAAATAAATACAGATGTAATATTTTAGCCAAACACTAAACATTCATATCAAATTTAGCCTATGTAACAAGTTTTAGAAAAAATTAAAACCCAATCACGTTTCTTTTATGTATAACAGCACAGATGGTGCTTGAGGGCGTAACAGTTATTGGCATAGAAAAATGAAACCCGCAAAGTTCAAATTTCATCCATCACTTGATATTTTGATATGTTACTGGTATGCATTGATGGGTGACGCAAGTAAGTGGATGAGTGAGCACTTGGATCAAACAATCTCCCATAATAACTTTACCTGCCCATGGGAGAGAAGGTATAATAAGAATTTCCTAATTCAGTACATCTAAGGGAGCATACAGCTTGACAAGACAGGGTGAACTAGCACACGTAAGTGTGCTAGTTGGAAGGATAACCTTCCAAATATTTAAGATAAAATATTAAAGTAAAAAGTACTAAATTTAGCTACAAAGATTTTTATTTGCATTATGAAAATGCCAATCTTGCTTATAATTATAATTCTATTTTCCCCACACATTATTCTAGATCTAAAATGTCTTAAGTATTTTTTGAAATAGCTTTCTTTCTTTCATATTTCCTCAGCTAACATTTGAAATATCTTACAAAAACGATTTAGAAGAATTTTCATAAATCATGTTATATTTTAGGTTAAAAATTTAAGAAAAATATAAATATGCACTAAGCACTTTCGACACTGAGAAAATATATAGCAAGTTTATTGGTATTATTACAAGTTAAGAAAAATGAAGATTGAGGGCATTTTATTTTTTCAACTTTGACAATTAGGATCAAGATACAAAAACTGGAATAATGCAAGAAAAATGAAGAAAGCCCATAAAACACAGAATACTAATTAGAGGATTGAGAAATGACAGGGAAACAACTTTTCACATTATCATAAGTAGTTCTAGTTCTATGCACACAATGTTTGTATCAGAATTTTCTCTAAGGCTTCTTTTTGCTAATAGTATAAAAGATTTGATAAGAGAATTTAAAGAGTTTTTTTCTCCTTGTTCTGGTATCAATTATCCACTGAAATTTTCTGTTCATACCTATAGTATAATTGACCCATTATTTACATTGAAAAGGGTATTATATGTAATCTAAAGATTATTAAGTATACATGAGGATATACATAGGTTCTATATAAATAGAATGTCATTTTACATAAGGAATTTTTGGCAGCCACAAATTTTGGTATCTGTTGGGGAAGAGGATCATAAAGATACCATAAGATAACTGTATATGAATACATAACCCATCTAATAAAAAGAAAATTAAGGTTTGTTGCCATATCCAAGAATTGAACTTAAAATAAATACAATTCAAGCTAAAATCAAATGTATAAATAAAGAAAATTTTATTTGGTGCTGATAGATAAACAAAAGTTGTGATGATTACTTACAGCTGAAGGTCGGTTCATGAAATTGATTTGCGTGTAGAACCGGTCATCTGATTTGGACAAATTGAACGTGAATTGATAATCTGTCAACAGTTTATCTATAAAATAAAAATACAATACTTATAAGTATTCAAAGAATCATCATTATGCATAAGAAAATCTAAAATTTCCAAATATTCTCTATAATTTCTTATAATTGCATTTTTTCCTACCTAACAGAATAGTCATTGATTGGTTTTGGTTTGTTTTACAGCATATCAACTTCTGTGGGTCATTTAATGTTGACAAAGTTTTGAAATAAATTCATTCTTAATAATGGATACTCAATATTTTTTTATAAATACAATTTTCTATTTAACCCATAGATGGGACCCTAACAGGTACTACCACTCCGGTTCAGAGTGGACCAGGGAGCAATGGTGATAAAGGGGTGTGACACATTCCCCAAACCTCCAAAACTGGAGAATAGTCTTTGAATTTCCAAGAAAATCATTATACTTTAATGTATTCTGATTAATGTTCTTATCTTGGTTATTATTATTATAGTCACATTTCTTTTGTCCCTGTACTTTTTTACCTTCAGGTACTTATATTTGGTAACTCAGAATTTCAAACTCAATCCTTTATTCAATCCATCAAGATAGAATCATTCTTGTTTAGCATTTAATACTTAGAAGACATATCATCAGTTAATTCTTCCTAGTTCATTCATTGTTAAAAGTAGATTTCCTACTGGACCCACATATGATTTTTTACGCAATACCTGACCCAGGGATTGTGCTTACAATTACCAGTAAACTAGATACAGTGTAACCAACACTTATATCCACTAGGCCAGAGATCAAAATTTCTTTACGGTGGGCCGGATAATTGAAAAATAACGAGCACAGGCCACCTTATTATTGTGTTCAATACGTGCTAGCCAAAATGAAAGCTCTGAGAAAAAGATGTAAAACAAAATTTATCTTTCCATGTTATATTTATAGATGAGTGGCATAAGATACACAAAAACAAATTTAACAAACATTTATTTTTGCAACATTAGCAGAAATGTTTAGTGAGATTTGGGAAACTGAAGTTTGCCTTTCAAGATATCAAAGTTTAGTTTGGAATTGCTACATCCAATGAAGAGAATTGCTTTCAAATGTTTATCAGCCAATTTCGTTCAATGGGTCGATTTTGAAAAGGCTTGCTTTTAAGAAACAAATTCAAGTACCATCGGTGAGCCTGATAAAATGCCTTCACAGGTCAATCCGTTTGGTGACCGCTGCACTAGGCCATTGTCTAGTAAGCTAATCTGGTGGTGTTAATTTGGATACTTAAAACCAAGGTCATTTGTTTACCTTGCAAACTGAAACAGATTGATGTTAACAGCACATCAACCAGTTTAGGGTTATTTTTTGCCTAGACATTAGGGAATCTCATTCATTGTATGATCATATTTACATTTTTTGTATATGTTTCTTAAGGGTTTTTGGGTCTTTTTTTTCCACACATTTTCCTATCAAATACGAGTAATCTTTAAATAGATCTATTTGACCCATAGATGGAAAACTAATAGGTACTACAACTCTGGGGTTAGATGAATCTGGGACCAATGGCAATGAGGAAGTACTCCACCATTAGATGCAGTTCAGTGTCATACTCAAGACACCCCATCTACAGGTGAAACAGCATATTCTACACCCTGCTAACAGAGCTGCACTGAAATAGAATTAAAGTAATTTTTTTTTTGTATTACACCAAACATCCTTTCTTAAAAAGTAAAGGTTCCAGCATGGTGTTTATTTCTATGCTAGGTGGCTATTAAAGCCTAATGTGTGCTGATTCACAGGTTACCACCGTGACAGAAGCTTGAAGGCAGCCAAATGATCCAAGGACCAAAATGTAACTATAGCCACCAAGATGAGGGCACTAATCCAGGCACAGCATATAAAAATCATTTAGTTTTGAAAAGTGTCTATATTTCATTGATAATCCTTCCTTTCAGGACTTGTGAGAGTTTTGTGAGTATAAATATTTTGAATATTCTTTCAGTCATAACAGCTTCTTCGCACAGATTATCAAGATAAAACTAATTTTAAATATGGATTTACCATAATTCATCGAAATGAAGATAACAAAAAGTTTTTGAAATAGAAATAGTAAGTCCATCTACAGAGTGGTCCGAAAGTTTTGTTATCCCTACCAAAATATATCTCCTAATTATAAGTCAGTGGAGTGGCTTATTGCAGGTATCAGCTGGACAAGAGAGTCTATCCCCTTTTCAATAATGCTAGACCAGAGAATTTTTTTTTTGTCGAGGTGGAGTGCCACAACTACTATTAGCTCCCAGATGCTTTACCACATAGATCATATTACCCAAGCTGTGCTACTTAGGCGCTAAGTTGACAGGGGCCAATATTGAACCTGGAACCTTGCGTTTCCTAGGTTGATGCTGTACAGACTGAGCTAAACTGGCCCTTCTAAACTAACTGGCCCTTCTAATTAATCAATTATAATTACATGAAATATGCTGCTGGAAATAAAATAGAAAATGATATCATTTTCATTATGTTATAATTAATGATATATATATTATTAAAACAAAGAAATAATAAAAGTTTTAAAAAAACATGTAAGGATGACAAGAATTTGTTTCCTCTGTACACAAAATCTTCAATTCCTTAAAGTAATCTATTTTCTTCAAGGTTTTTATTTTTATTAAAAAACAAAAAAAAAAAAAAACATCTAACTTACAATAACACGTCCCACCATCATTTGGATTTCCAACATATTTCTCACTGGTATCACACCTAGAAAATAAAAGTATAAACTGATTAGTGAGCAGAAGAAAATAAAGGAAGAGTTTAATAATGCCTCAGAAATATATATCATTTATCAACTGTTTATTTTCCATCATTTTCCAAAAAGCATATTATATTTTCCAAAATGTGAATATAAAATGCTTCAATAAAGTGATCCTCTAGTAATAAGCAAAGAAAAAGGAATCTAGTAAAATGTAGCCCATGTGAGCTATTCTGACAATTCAATACTTGTTCACAAGCAGTAAGAGTATCCAGTCATAAATTGAAAGTATATAACTAATACACATATTATGAATCAAGTTTTGTAGAGAAGGTGAGTCAAATTCTCCACAGAGCATTTCAAACCATGGAACTGGTATACTAAATACAGCATTGGTAAAAAAAATAAAAAAAAATTTTTTTAAAAAAAGTGAAAAAAGAAAAAAAAAAATGTGAAAAAACTGAAGTATTTTTCTTCTTATTGCAATAAATTTTAATGAAAGTTCAGTGGGCTAGACACACATCATCATCATCATGTCGCGCAATTAGCACGGATATCCATGACAATCTCTCACCAACCCTCCCTATCACTCATTGCCCCCGGGAGCTCCTCTGCGCAGCATCCAGCATCCTAGACATAGTTGGTCAATATAGGTCCTGGCTGGAGTATGTCGCTTATGAGCTTGTCCTTGCTTCTCCAGCAGTGTCCCGCATGCCTAGTCCATCTTACTCGTATGGTTTGGGATATGGGGGGCAAGTGGCCATACAGCTGCCTCCTTGTGGGGTGCTGTTTCCACGACTTGTTTAAGACTGCAAGCAGCATTCTTGTGCAGGTCCCATCTAACTTATTTTCAAGGCGCTTCGTTAGGGTCCAGGTGGTGCATCCATACAGCAATAATGATATAGCCACAGCCTGGAAGAATTGTCACTTTAGCTTGTCAGTGAGATCGGATTTCCATATGATTGATAATTTGATTGTCGCCAACCATGCCTTTCCTATTCATGTATTGATATCACTCTCTGTGGAAGAGACTTTACTACCTAGGTATGTGAATTGTTCTACTATCTTGAGAGGCTTACCATCAAATGTGGAGATGTCTTTCTTTTTGAAGCTCATGAACATTCTATCAGAGTTCATATAGAGGCTGATGTTCTTTGCTGCCTTCTCCAAGCTATGTAGTAGTGACTCAGCCTGTGCTGGTGTATCTGCAAGAAGTGCAAGGTCATCAGCATAGTCTGCATCTGTGACAGTTTGTGCGGGATATTACCTGCTCCTTGCCTTTCTTAGTGTGAAACCTTTTTCTTTTATGGTATCTAGTAATGTTCGGAGTATATAGTCTAGGCATATTATAAATATATATGGTGCTAATGTATCTCCTTGTAGGACTCCAGCAGCGATGTCAAAGAAATCTGTGTTGCCATCAGGTGAGCGTACCGTTGCTTTAGTGTCTTTGTAGAGAATCATTATAGCGGCAACCATTTATTTGGGGAGACCATATGCTAGTAGTATTTGTTCCATTTTCCCTCTGTGTATGGAATCAAATGCCTTGGAGAAATCTACGAATAGTAGCGTTGCCTCTAGAGTCTTTGCTCGAACCCCTTCTATGATCCGTCGTATAGTTAGAGGTTGTGGATCAATTTCTGCGGAAGCTGTTTTGGTTTTTCCTAAGGATTTTCTCCATTTCAGGTTGGATGTGATTAAGAAGGGCATTATATATTTTTGCTGCAATAGCAGTAAGAGTTATGCCTCTGTAGTTTTTAGCGATTCCTAGGTCTCCCTTTTTGGGGAATGGGAGGATGCATCCTTTTGTCCATTTATCTATCAGTATCTATTTTGTCTATATACTGCATTGCATAGCCTAAGTAGTATGTCATTGAACTTACCCATCTTCCATACCTCGGGGGTATTTCGTCAAGACCTGCTGCTTTTCTACCTTTTAATTTCTTTAAGGCTTCGTTGAGTTCTTCTGTTGTGAAATCCCCCAGTTTGATGTCTAGTTGTCTATCTATGATGTTTTGGGTGTTATTTTCTAAAATTTTAGTTGGGTTCCCCAGAAGTTTCTGGAAGTGATCTTTCCATTTCTGAAGTCTATCTTTTTGGCTGGTTGCCTTTAGCTTTGATCTAGAGGTACTTTTTCTATCACTGATAACATTTACTGTTTGCTATGCTAATCGCGACTGTCTTCCACCGATAGTCTAATGTTATTTATTTGTACTTGGATGTATTCTATTTGTTCTTTTTTGTATGTTTTGGTTAGTTCTATCAGCTTTCCTAAGGTTTTATAAATTGGTGTTAGTTGGGTTTGTTTTATTACGTTTGGCTGCCTTTTTGATATCCTTTCTCTTACTGCTTGTCTCCCAGGGAACAAAGTGTTTGGCTTAGTTTGGTTAGTACACACTGCTGCTTCTAGGTGGGCACTGACAAAGTTTTTATATTGCTCGTTTGGTGTGGAGCTTTGAAGTGCTTATTGTTGTCAAACTTCCCTTTGTAAAGAGTCATAGATTTCTTAAAAAAATAAATTAAAAATTAAAAAATTAAAAATAAAAATTTAAAAAATGTTCTTTTACTTGATTTGATACCCTAATTTGTGATGAGTCTTTTGCTACAACTAAGGGAACTGACAATAATCAAGAAAAATAAACACTTCCTATGTGTGTCTAAGCCATTGAAGTTTCATTAAAATTTGTGGCATTAATAACAAAATGTTCAGTTTTTTTTTTCAGTTTTGTGACACCCCCCCCCGGTCACAAATTGGCCTAAATTGTTATATATGTCACCAATTGTCTTTAAAAAAAATTTAAATTTTTTTTTTCTTTTTTTTCTTTTCTTCAGGGGGTGTCCAATACTGTATATTTAACAATTAATATGCAGATTTAAATTATATATCATTGGAAACAGTTTAAAATTTGTCTAATCCAGGCTGTTCCTTACTGTCACCAAATTTTGAAAGAAAATTCTTGCAAAAACTAATAACAATGATTATAGTTAATGCTTCATCTAAAAATGGAAATGAATAAAAGATTATTAATACAACTCATGACTCCTGTTGGATTTATTTACTTTTTACACGAGATAGAATAGAGGATGAGTTAGTAGGTTTGATTTTTTAACTTCTATGAACCATTCACTTTTTTTCATAGAGCAGCCTCTCACCCAGAACTTAACCTTTATTATTTCTAATCTTGCTGTCATAGATTGACAATATGAGTGAGCAGTTTTACAAAATTAGGATGAAAGAAAATACTCCTCAAAATGGTACATTTAAGTAGACTTCCCTAAAATGAAGCAGATGTGAGTTTGAATTTCACTAAGTTCTTATACTTTATTTTCTAATCTGTGCTGTTCGTCGTTGTCATAAAATGACAACTAAAAGGAATTGTGTCCAAAAACAATTAAAAGATAACCAACAAAAATATTAGACAAAATTAATGAAGAATCAATAATTTCCACATGAAAAGAATATGAATAAGAGACAGGTTACCATTGACATTTGTTCCCATTGACACCTCGTGTCCCACAGTGACATTTTCCATCTTTTCCATCACACAACTTGGCCAGGTTATTACATTCACAAGCTACAAAAAAGAAAAAAAAAAATGGTTATATTATAATTCTTACCACAAACATAAAACCTCAGGTTTTTATTTTTTTAAGTTAATATTTTATAAATTTCGATCAAGTATAAAGTGACATTTTTATGTTTAATTATTCTAAGTCCTTAATATTTTCTTAATTGTTAACTTGTGTAATATGATTACATTAAGAAGGGTGAAACAGATCCAAGAGAACATTAAGAGAGGCTGTAGAATGATGTGACTTTTATAAGCTGACCAGAGTTTAAATCTTTTTTCATATTACCATATATGTTTGGTCAAAAGCTAGCTCCATTTTAATATTCAAACCAAATGATTTCCTATAAGCAAGAGAAAATCCTTTTTTCTTTATACTCACTTTTGCAAGTCCCACCATTTTCAGAAGCTCCATAATAACCCTCTTTGCATTCCTGACAAGTGGTTCCTTGGAAAAAAATAAATAAATAGATAAAAAGACAAAGGAGAAAAGCGAGTAATAACATATACAACATGTATATCTAAATATTAAAAAATAAAACCCTTGTAATTAGTAGGAACAGTCATAAATAACTAATATCAAAATAAAATATTTTCTCAGACAAAAGATATTCATAACTAATAAACAAGTTAATGTTTATAAAAATGATTAAGTGAAACCATTCTTTAAAAAGGAAAAACAAAAAAATGTAGACTGCATACAATGCATATGTGCTCATGGATTTCCTCAACCCCATTATTACAAGAAAAGGAAAAAAAAAAAAAAAAAAAAAAAAAAAAATGGGTATCCACTTCTTTTTGGATACATTTTAAGAATTACTTGATAAAAGGAACACAGACACTAACTGGCAGATAATGTTTGTTGAGTAGGATGATTAAGAGATAGAGAGAAGGGAAGACTGACTTGTATATGATGCACCTCATGCAGTAATGGCATCCAGCAATAATTACTATAGGGCATGTTGGGAAAAGTGCCAGAGTTGGGCAAAACCGATGAATCTCCAGGAAGAGGACAAAGACTAATTCAAAAGATTCTAAGACTTTTCTGGAGACCATATTATGAAGAATTCTTGTGCATAAAAAAATTAAAAAAATAAAAAAAAATAAAAAAAAACATATTAACTGCTGCTTTGATTGGCATCTTAAATGCCAGTATTTGTATCAGAGCAAGGAAAACAAATAAGAGCTTTAGCTTCTAAATGAGAAAAGACATTAGGAACAGTAGAATAATATTTTTTAATATGGAGATTCATCAAAGGGTTAACAAAAACAATCTTACCTTTATACAAGATCAAAAGATCATTGACAAAAGAGTTAATTCAAAACAAGAATTGCTGCAGAAACATTATGTACTTTATATATATATATATATATATATATATATATATATGAGAGAGAGAAATCATACTAATGGGCAGAAAGAAATGTGTGTTTTATTAAATGTCTATATATTTTTAGACTAAACTTATAATCTGATCCTTTATACATATTAGTATTATTAGATTGTGTAAGGTTTTGAAAATAAAATTTGCAATTAGAAATATTTTTAAAGTATGTAATATTACCTTTGGTGTTGTTCTGGCATTCTGTACAAATATTGGATTCATTACATGTACTGTGACCATTACATTGACACACTGCAAGACAAAGAGCATAAAAAAGGACATTAATAATTATTTTTCTATGCAAACATTAGATCTATTTGAGTTCGTTTGTTCAGTTTATTAGGTTTATATTTTTGTGGGAAGTCAACCCAATGAACCCATTAGTTTCCAGTTGTCCATAATGATATTGATTAAAATTTATGTAGGAATGAAAGGATCTAGTTAACATTCGATAGTTATCTCCCTTGTATTAAACATTTGGATCATTACAAAAAATAAATAAAATAACCCCATTAAATCATAGATTCAGTTGCAAATTGGACTTTGTGTATTTTAGACAAAAATCTCAATGATGTGCAGTTCTTACTGGGGTATATCTAAATTCAACACTCTTCGAATCTGTATTCTTTACCAGGGAGTATTTGTAAAAGAATCTATATATTAATAGACTTATTCCTTAATCTTCTGACCATTATCACCTTGCAACACCCTCTGGTTAAAAATGAGACTGTCCAAGTCATCCAAGATGAAATGCAGATCTGATTATCTGGTGTCACTTATTTGCGTGTCATCACCTCAGCTAAATAATGGACCATTCTGTTTTTATTATAAAGAAAGAAAGGTAAGAAAATGGACATGCTACACAGAAAAGATATAAGAAAGAGACTAGAGAGAATGGGAGGGGAGAGCACATGGAAGCAATAACACTAATCTGTTTCATTCAATCGTGAGAGAGAGAGAGAGAGAGAGAGAGAGAGAGAGAGAGAGAGAGAGAGAGAGAGAGAGAGAGAGAGAGAGAGAGAGAGAGAGAGAGAGAGAGAGAGAGAGAGAGAGAGAGAGAGAGAACAGTTAAATCAAGATTATTATACTTTTTACATATTGAACTATTTTGTAATAGTTCTTAAGCAATCATATTGTAGTAAGCTAGGAGTAGAAGTTTAGCTTTACGATACGTAAAACATAGCTAATTAACGAATGAACCGATAGACTATGGTTTTTTTATAGTTGTATTAGCTGTAGTAGTAATATCTGCAACAACTAGAATAAGAGGGTAGCCATGGGAGTAAAATAATATGTCATACGCCACATATCAAACGTTGTAATAATTAAATTATACTGTGTTATATCCACAGGTCCAGCTAGTTTGCTGTCAATATTTTATGCTCTTTTTGGTAATGTCACTTGTCCACCATTTGCAATTTTCCTAATCCTTCATGACCCAAAAAAAAGAAGAATAAAGCTGCAAAAACATGACCCCTCTTATGTCTGATCTGATACACACAATGAAGTTAGTAATTATCTAAAAACTTTCCACACACACTTCCTGTGAGACAAGTTATATTCTGTTTAACCCTTTATCTACCACTACCATCTGCAATAGCCATGCCCAAATGGTTGACAAGCTAGTATCATATCGCCGATCCTTTACTACTGAATAGAAATGTATTCATTTAATTCATTTCTATTTCTTAACTAAACCATTTTCTAAAAGCTGACAATCTCAGGTGTTTTCAGGCTGTTCAGCATTTTTATAGTGGGGTGGTTTGAGGGGCTCTGGTAGATAAAGGGTTAATTGCAAGATCATTTACACATCTATGAAGAAAAACTGGAAGTGAATCCAACGGTATGTAATATTAAGAAAAAATTGAAAAACAAAAGTTCATAAACGAGTGATGTTTATTTTGCCTACGCTGCAGTGTTTTGATCTGTTTCAATAGATCTTCATCAGGGCTTTTGTTAGTTTGAGGAAAAAATAAATGTATCACAGAAAATAAGAAATCTGTGAGAATTTTGCTTTGTTCGTCAGTCTATTTAAAATTGTTAATTGAAACGCGAGCGTTCTTAGATTTTTAAAATGTAAACAGACGCCGAAACAAAATGGCTGTCAATTTTTTAAAATGTAAACATACACTGGACAGACAGCTGATTCACTTGCACTGTATGTGTGTGTGTGAGTGTGTAAGCATGAATATGTATTAAATTAAATTATAATTAATGAAAATAGGCGAAATAAACATCACTCGTTTATGAACTTGTGTTTTTCAATTTTTTTTCTTAAAATATTATTGTATTAAAAGTTGGATATTTATTTTGATTGTGGAGGAGTTATCAATCCAGCAGTGAAGTTGAATGATGCTTTAATCAACAAAATTGCATACAAACCAGTTGGACTATATTTTAATTACTTCTATTACTTGAACCAAAATGCTACCAAATGTTATTAAACCAATTCTACTACTGGAAAGTAACAAATTAAAGTTTACTCTTGAAATTTTTCATATTGATCAAATAATGAACAGACTCATTTAAACTCTGAAATAAAATTTTAAGAACTTATTGTGTATATTTAATGCCATTATGAAGCTGGCAGATATTTCTGCATATTTGAATAATTCTTAAATAATGGATAATTCTTAAGATTCTTTTTAAGCATTTTCTTTAAGTTGATCAGCAGTTGTTTTATAAATTCTAATGAACAGGAGTATTTTCAGCAACTACATGAAATCTGTGAGCTGATGATAGGTGTGGTTTAGAGTTAGGAAAACGGGAAACCAACAATAGGCCACTCCACAGATTTTACATGAAATCTACATTAAAAAGATCCAATTTTTGTATGTGTGTTACTGCAAAAATGGTATAGCATCAAGTATCTGTGCAGAGGTGGTCAATATAGGTCTTTGCTGGACGACCCACACTGGCATTCCCATGTGCTGGTTTCCATAGGAGAACGTTGCTTATGAGTTCATCCTTCCTTCTCCAGCATGTCTTGTTCATCTCACTCAGATGGTCTGTGTGATAGAGGAAAGTGGTCGTACAGCTGCTTCCTTGTGGGGGTGTTGTTTCCACAATTGGTTTAAGATCGCATGCAACCTTCTTTTGCAAGTCCATCTAGCTTATTCTCTAGGCGCTTCATTAGGGTCAAAGTAGTGCAGCCATACAGTAGCACTGATACAACTATGGTTTGAAAGAATTGTCGCTTTAACTTGTCAGTGAGGTTTTGAATTTAGAGAATAAAGCAATTTCCAATCCAATTTGCAACTTAATAGCTGTGTTATCTTTGTTACTCAAACAGATCATAATTTCTCAAGGGAGATAAGTATTACTAATTGCAGAGTATTTCTCCTTATATGCAATTAATTATAACATAAGTTCTATAAACATAATGTGACTAAAACAAGCCTACTGGCTACTGAAGGCAGCCTTTAAGCAAATAATATTAAAACTAAGTGTATTTTACTTACATGGGCAAATGACAAAATACCATCGTTCAGCTGGACACACATTGTCATAGTAAGTTGTTCGGTGCCAAGAGAGTTTAGCAGGACCTGATTTACCACCTTCCATGCAACGGCCAAGACCAGTGTTACTTTTGTCATTACACCAACCACAAATTGGATTCATCTGGCACTGAGCACAAGTTCGTATATCTGAACAGCGATTCTCTGAAATTATCAAAATTAACATTAATTAAGAGGAAACAACTTTAAAAAATTCATAATATAAAAAAAAAAAAATCCCTTTGAAATCCAAACATTTTCCCCCCCAGTAAGTTTCATTGAGGTTGAAATGCTAATTAAGCAAGAAGATAACTGATCTTCATTTCTGTTTAATTGATGTGGAACTAATTTTCATTGGTATTATCTGCATTATTCGGACTATTGTCCTCATCTTCATTGTTAGCTGTACAATGTTTCGGCCAATGTGCCCTCCGGCCTTCTTCAGGTATTTCTTGTACAGATAATGAAGATGAGGACAATAATGCAGATAATACTAATCATCAAGCCTCATCTCAAAAACTTACAGAAATAATTTTCATTGCTTCTGAATTTTTCTTAATCCTTTCAATACCAAATTAGAATCAAACTGTTTAGAAATAATTTATTTAGAAAATTATCTCCACTCTTCCACTACCAATTTTTTTTTTTTTTTTTTTTTTTCCCTTTAATTTTGGATATGCAAAATAATGCAGTTAAATAAGGGGTTAAAAAGAAAGTCAACAGGGACACTGGTATCCCATACCAGTGGAAATTAAAGTGTTAAATACAATGTACAAAAGTTGACTGTACAAGCAGTAAATAGCAGAGTTACTTTAAAGATACTTAGATTTCCCTAATATTGTGCAATACTGAGAACTTTTGCATCAACCACATATCACATTAATACCAAATTTTAATTTTTTTTAGTCTAGTAACATGAGAATTTTTTTTTTTTGCAGGGATTTAAAATTTAAATATATAACAGATCCTGATGAATTAAGTAAACACCTTTGAAAATGAACATATGTTGGGGATGTATAATAGAACAGAAAGAGAAAACTTACGGGAACAATAATTGTGTTCAGTATTCCACTTTGTGCACTGACCATAAAGGAAGGATACAACATAAGAATTCATGTCTACACATCGTTGGGCACTGCTACACCACATACATTCTTCTCTTGTACAATTTTCACAAGATGCATGAGACTGGCATGGAACCGGACACTGACGTCTCGTAGCTACAATAAAAAATATATATATATATTTTCCTTATCACACTATTTAAAAGATAAGTATAGTATGCCATTTTTTTTTTAATTAAAATAAACAAGACTCTAAAATTACTAAGTAATGGACATAAGTTTATTTCGTTTTCAGAAATAAAAAGATTGCTATGAGAGAAGAAAAAGAGGGGAAAAAAATCATTGACTACCAAGAAATGTTTCAAGAAACCAAGGAATATAACTCTGGCGTTAGTAGAATTTATGCCCCTTGCAATTAGTTCAAATCTCGCAATTTTTTTTTTTTAATTAAAAAAAAAAAAAAGGAAAGAAAAAAAAATCTAGTCATTTAAAGTTAACAGTAATTATATATAGCTGTGACTAATTTTTTTTTTTTTTTTTTTGGGGGGGGGTCTTTCTTTTTTTAAGGAAAAAAGAAATTATTTACCATAAAGGTAAGTTTTGTCACAAGTACAGAGCATCTACTGATGATCAAATTCGCTTTTTAGTAGTCGCAGATTTGCAATACTTGTAACCATTACAACATGACAGGACACCTAAAATATTTTCATTGGGGATCTAACAAAGGCTTGAACTCACTATTCAGTAATAATAAATGTCCATCAGGTAAAAAAAACTATTAACATTAAATGTATAATGGAAAATATTCCCATGTAATAGCAGTTATATGCAGCCTTCTGTTTTGTTAAATTAACTTCACTGTTCTAATTTTACATATAAATTTCTCAAATCATTCCAAAACTAAAGATTATGTTCATTATTTTTAGCCCATACATCAATAAATAAATATATAAATAATCTGCTAAAACTGTTGTACACATTAAGAACAATGTTGGACTAGTTTTAGACAATAGATTATTGTGTACTAAATCTTCATTTTATCTATAACTGTCAAATTTAGAAAAAGGAAATGACATTTTACATAGTATCTATGGTATTCTCAGTCTCCTGAGACTACGAATCTGCACCCAAACCTCAGTACAGACCTAGGTTATATTATATGGAAGATTAACAGTTGCCCATGCAGCAGGTCTCTCCTCTATACAATATCCATGTTGTCCAAGAGAAGGGCAAGGTGCAATATGACCTGGAATCAGTATCAATTTTTACCCAAAGTATATAGTTTTTGTTTGTTTCGTCTTTTCTGCTAAAGTAATGATTCTGATAATGTAAACCATCTATTTATACATATATAAAGGGCAGTTGGTATGTATGTATGTCTGAATGAAACTATGAAAATAGAACAACTAAAGATAAAGTAAATATATATACACATTAAATATCAACAGTTCTTGGTTTTTGTGCAAGAATTATGAAGATTTGATTTATATTCGAAGATACTTAAAAATTAAAATATACATACAAATAGCATGTATTTAGCTCAGTCGGTTGAGCGTTCAGCTAGAAACTACAAGTATCCTAGTTCGATACCGGCCCTCGCTAAGTCAGCGTAGCACAGGGATCTGTGCGGTAAAGTAAGGAGCTCATGGTAGATGTGGCGCTCCACCTCAGACTCTAAAAATAATCTCCTTGGTCTAGCACTAGTGAAAAGGGGATAGACTCCCTCGCTGTCAGGCTGATAACGACATTAGGCCGCCCTGACGACTTTACTTTTACTTTACAAATAGCATTGAAATTCTACTTAAAAATCTTGCATTTGTAAACCTAAAAATAACAAAAGTAAACAAATCAGTTATTTCCCCCTACTATCCAGTTGATGCTGAGTAGCCACTTCTAGTATTTTAATAATTCCAAGTTCAGATATATGTACCATTTTTGCAATATGAAAATTTAGAATATTGGCCAAAATTGACTTAATTAAATGTATAAGAATATCTAATTTGTTTTAAGGACATTACTTTTTATTTGACTTATTTTTTCACCCCTGCTGATATTTTGACATCAACACAGGCATAACCCTTTGAGTGATTTAATATAGTTTAAAAGAAGAAAAACTTACTGTTTTCATTACTGATCAGGCATTTCTTTTCTTTTGCATGCCATGTGCAATTGGCTTCAAGTTGACACAAAGCACAGCTATGCAAATTTGAACACTTCCTATCAGCAGGACAATCTGCTATGTTATTCACCTGGAGAAGAACAAAAAATGCATAGAAATATAACCAATGAAAATTTTTAAATTAGCAAAATAAACATTAAAGAAAAAGAAAAAAAACAAAAACACTAATGATGTAAGAGGTTAGCTTTACAAAATATCTTTACTATTTCTCTGAATTTTTGAGATGCAGCTTGATAATTTGTATTATTTTCATTATTCTGACTTGTCAGCATCTTGGTTATCTACACAACATTTCAGCTGATGTGCTCTCCAGCCTTCTTCAGATACTTTTTGTCAAACTTGGGAGCCTTCATGTAACTTCGAACTGAACCCTTTATTCAATCCATGGGGGTACACTGTTCTCATTCCATTAACCATGACCGGGTATAAGTGTTAAGCTATGTTAATTATTCTATGTTACTATCACCCTTGGCCAGGATTGAACCTGCAGTCCAGAGATGACTGTCACTTAGAACTGTATTAACTCAACACCTATATCCATTGTGCCATGTGTCCATTTTTTTTTTTTTAAAGCACACATTGTTTACAAGTTTTGAAAATTCATAACATAACGAGTCCGGCAAGAAATACCTGAAGATGGCCAGAGGGCACATCGGCCAAAACATTGTGTAAATAACAATAAAGATGAGGACAATAGTCCGAATAATCCAAATAATACATCTTATTAGTTTTCGCATTAAGCATTCAGACTGATTGCATTGGTAATCATGAGCTTTAAAATATACATAAAGTGACCAATCAAATGACTATCCAAGATTTCAAATATCCAATATAATTCCATAGCAATTATGCTATATTTGATTGTTTTGTAAAATGATTGAATTGAATCTTTGCCAAAAAAATCCAACAATACACACCTAACAAAAAGGCATCCATGGTATATTCAAAGAAGTATTGTATACAAAACATTTGTCCAATGTTAAGACATTCCAACAGCACTTAATATGGTGAGGAGAAACAGATCACTTTTAATAGACTAAATATCCAAGAGTTCAGGCCGAGTTCAATATCAAATCAATGAGAAGGAATTAAATTCAAGACTTGTAAATATCCTTTAAATTATAGTTGGTCCATTATGTGAAAATATATATACATTTTAAACTAGCATGAAACTATTGGAAACTTTTAGTTTTAAAATCAATCCAATCTTTTGTATAATAAAAGAATAAAATAAAAACTCAGCTACAAAATGTTTAATAACCAGGCAAACAAAATGAAAAATATAAACTTTAATGGTGAATGTACAAAGACATGGGGATATATAAGAAAGAAAGTCAACTTCAGATATGTCCAACTGAAATCAGTGAAAAGTAAAAGAGTTTATCAAGAAATGAGAAACTAAAATCCAAATGAAAAAGAAAATCTATTGAGAAATTACTTAATGAGCAAAAAGGATTTTTTGTTTTGTTTTAATGTATATATGTTATGTAACATCAAGTATCATTGTTTTAAACTGATAAATTTTCAATAATTTGATATTAAGAATAGTAAAAAAAAGAATTGAACAAATATTCTTCCAAAAATGGAGATTGGTCTATTTTAATATTAGAAAATTAAGTTTATTCACTTATTAATTCTTTTTACTTTGAAGATAGCTTAGATGTTGATAATTGTAATATTTGATAATAGACAGCTATTTTATGTTTTATTCCTCTTAAAAGTCAGTTAAAACTCATTTCCACAAATTCAGAGGGTGGGATGGAGAGATACCACCCACTAAAAGAAGGAAGAAAAAAATTTTTTTAAATAACAAAAAAACTTTAATCATCCTACAAAAACTGCTGCAAGAAAATTGAAATTAAGTGGCAGGGGTCACTTTATGATTTTGATTCTGATGCTCAAAGATGAAAAATGAAAAAAGAAAAAAAAAAAAAAAGTTTTCATAAAAACTGACAGAAAAATTAAACTATTTCACATGAAAACTTATGCAATAACAATTTTCAAAGAAAGTCACAAACAAATTTAGCTTAGATTTCACCAATTGTTTAAAAAGGCACGGAGAAGTGAAAACACACACAAAAAGCCAAAATAAATTAGAACAGAAAAATAAGTAACAAACACCTGCTTCTTTTTTACTTATTTCTAAATGGAACAACTAGCTTTGACAAAAATGTTAAAAGCAATTATAATATTGCAAGATCACTTATTGGTAGAATAAAAGAAACTAAAAGATCAACAGCAACAAAACATTACAGTTCATTCATTACTATTAAATAACTCACAAGTTAAAAAAAGTGCTTTTTTAAAACATTGTTTACAAGTTTTGAAAATTTATGACATAACTTAATGAATATAAGAAATAACAGATTTATCAATCATAACACTGGTTTGTGACATTTTCAAGGTTGAATATATAATAGTTGATTTTAAGGCAGTTTTTTTTTTTTTTTTTTTAATGCTGAATCCAAACACCATACTCATCTTTCCTAATCAGATCAAATCTTTAAGATACAAACTTTACTTGGAATGTATAGAACAATATTATAGCTGTGACAAATAGAGTCCACATGCTTTTGAATAAATGTTATTATGTACACTTATTCAAGCACATCTTAAAAAATCAGACCTGACTAAACACAATGAATGGTATTTTTGAATTCAGCATAAAATGGCAATAATATTACTTAATAAACCTTTAACCTTTGGAAAAAAATATTTAACGCTAGCCAGTGTAATTTATCTTTAGTTTTGTATTGCCAGAGTTAAAGTAAGATTCCCAAATGATTAAAAAAATCATACATTTTCATTGTAAGTACACAAAATATATATAATTATATATATATATATATTATATATATAATATATATATAATATATATATATATATATTATTGGAGTGGATTTTTATCTAAGAAGCTAACACCTAATTAGAGGTTTTAAATTAATATTACTAATTAAAGATTAGCCAATAAACATTCAGAGATGATGGCCATTTTTTTAGTTTATCAAGACCAACTAAATCTTGCAAAGTCCCATTCATGAATCACATAATAAATTCAACCTTCAGTTATTTTGATCATCAAATTCCACATGCACATGAATTTCTTTGTTCTTATATATAGGTTTTTCTTTTTTTTTTTCAATCTGTAGTTTTATAGCAGCATACTTCAATTGTTTATAGCTAAGAATATTAGGGATCCTAAATAAAACCGTATTCTAATTGAAACTGCTTTTTAATTGGCAGTTTAAAATAAAACCAATTAAATTAACTGATAGAATTTAATTTTTTGCCAGCAGAATTAAAAATTTAAAAAAGAGAAGACTGTTACTTGTCAATAGCTATCAACAAACAAAATGCAAGTGTATCACCAACCCAGCAAGTTGTTTTGACATACGTTATCCTGCCTACCTGAATGTCTTGGTGTATGAAGGCAAAAGAGAAATAGGGTGCGGTTCTCATCAGAGGATGACGTATTTTCCCCTACAAAAATGAGAAGTGCTAGACCTCATCAAATGTTGTGGTAAGAAGATTCAAACTTAGAACAGAAAAAAGAAACACAAAATCTAGGAAGATAATGTGTATGAGAGAGAGGGAGAGAGAAAGAAAAAGAAAAGAAAAAAAAGAAAGGAGAAAGAAAAAAAAAAAAAAAGAAAAATGAAAGAGAAAGAAAGAAAAAAAGAAAATGAAAGAGAAAGAAAGAACTATAAACCCTTTAGATACAAATTCTGATTTTTATGCAAAGGCCAGTTTTTGAAAAAAAAAAAAAAAAAAAAAGATTAATAACTTAGGAGTCAAGCTTGAAAATTTTTTAAATTATATCAAACATAGAATAAAATTAAGCTTCTGTATTATCAAAATAAGTAAATTTGAATGGTAAATGTCAATGTTCATTTTGTTGTATTAGTTATTTTCAAGCAACTATTTTCATCTTTGCTGTTTTGTCAAATCTTTTTGGAATATTCAACAATATTAGACATTAATATAAAGATATTACAATTTTTTTAAAGTGCTGTTTTTGTTTGTTGTTCTTGATTAGAGATGAAATATCATTACGGTGCATGTAAGTTTCTTCAGGGTTGTTATGTACTCAATACTCCTTCGTATTATTTTTTGTTTAATTTAAAAAATAAATAAAACATTTTTCATCAATCATTAGTATAAAAGCAAAATGTCTGTTCTTTTATCAAATGAAACAAAATAAAAGAAAGGTGGGTATCAAAACACAGCAAACAAATTTCTGAGGCCTACTGCAAAGATTGCTGTTTGTCAGAGAAATCACTTTTGTATGAAATGGGAAGTAGACAAAAAAAATAGAAGGAAATAAAAAGAATAAGAGATGAACTGGTTGAGAGGTAGATATAGTAAAATAGAGAGAGTAGACAAAGAAAACAACATACATCGTATTTAAAACTTATAATATTTTGAACATCTTTGTAGTTTTAATGTTGGTTTAAAATTAAAGTTAATAGCATTAAAATTTTAAAAAAGAAAAAAAAAAGTAATTATTGAATATTCAAAGTACAATATTTCATTGTTTTTTTAAAAATAAGATCTACGTGAACTGTAAAGGATTTACTCTAAATGGCACCATGATGCTTTACATTCAATATGTGGATTTGATTTTCTTAAACTTTACATTTTTTATTTTAAAAATATCATTATTATTTAATAACATTTCAGAAGATTCTATGGTAGAATAATATACATTATTAATATAAAAACCAAAGCATTCTACATTATGAAACAGAAAGAAAGGTGGGTGTTCAAACAAACTTCTGAAGCCTGCTAAGCAGGCAGTGACTTCGAGTGTAAGGGATACATAAAAACAGAAGGAAATAAAGAGAGAATAAGAGAGGAAATGATTTCAGAGGTAGAAAGAGCAAGACTGATAGAAATGAGACAGAAAGAAAATGACAAAATAGATAAGTGAGATTATTAATAATATATAAAATTAAATGCTTTGCTAATATTAATATTAGATTTTAAATAAGTATAAATATATATAGTTTATTGTATGTATGGTAAATTACAATTTTGTATATGATTATGTAAATATTATATTCAAATAAAGTTTTGTATATTGATTTTTAAATTGTTCAGAAACAGTTTTCATTATTAATTTTAACCACTAAAATAAAATGTGTAAAAAGATCTTTTATCATAATTTCATTTTATTGGTGAAAAAAAACAATACTTATGAAAAGAGTGAAACTGTTTGCAATTCAAAGTGATTTTTTTATGTACTAGTAAAAATTTAAAATAACATACTTAGAAAATGTATTTCATGCTATTTGCAGAAAAACTTACATTGTACAGTTTCAACAAGTGTAGGATAAAAAAAATTAAAAAGAGTAAAATTACTAAATTTACTGTAACAAAATTTTCATGGTACATTAAAATAAAAAATAACTAAGACATTATAAAATTTTTAGTCACAAATGGCAAAAATGTATAACCTAAGTAAGTGATAATAAATAATGTACTCATTCTTTAATGGTGAGGTTATATAGACAATATAGTACATGCTTGTTTATTCAAATTTTCATAAAATGCATCAAACCTTGCACACAGTATTAAAAAGAGGTAAATTTTTATATATATATATATATATATATATATATATATGTTAAGCATGGAAATAGAATAATTTTAAGGCCACTTGTTATCTAATCAAGAGCTGTAAAAAAAAAGAGAAGAAAAAAAAGATTGCAGCACTACAAGATTTCCATTAAATTCTTTCAGAACATACATTTTCATTATTATCAATAATCTACTTTTATATAAAAAGTCAGTTGGTCATAATACAAGTAATAAGGAATTAAGTTGAATAAGGAAACTTGGTTGTTAATACATTGTAAAAAGCTTCATATACAGCTTCAAAAATAAAATATTTCAACATACTTAATACAGCTTCAATGTCAGCAGAATTTAGACCAAAGATTATTGTTAATACAACAAATACAAAAACCAGACAAATCTTATTTAAATATTAACTGCCTTTTTGTTGCATTGGTCTAAATTTTATCAATTTAGATACTGTATAAGAATATTCACACACACACACACACACACACATTATACATATAGCACGCACACACACACACACACACACTTATCCTGGGAGGGGGAACAGGTTCTACACTCATATCTCAGCCCCAAAACCAGATATCTATGCTATGATTTTAGCAGAACACAAATACAAATACTTTGATCCAAAGGCAGAAGTGCTAAACCATGTAAATAATCCCATCATTTTGATAGTAATTATAAGAGTTAAGAACATCAACTAGTTAACTTTTACTGCATCAATTTTTAATCAAATGAAGTAAGAAAGTATTAAAATATTGTCAACTAAAAAAAAAATTCAAATGAAAGCATTTCTGAATTTTGATGTCCTGCTATTGTAACTGATGTTTTGGCAAAGTAAGTAATTTCATAGAGAACCAAAATCAACTACATTGATTATTCTACAACCAGTTACTTTGCTATTTTATTCATATTTCTATACTGTTTACTCAGCTAGCTATTTATGCTATCAAACAAAAGAACAAAACAAAAACTATTTGACAAACTAAATAATTCCAGATACAAAGCTTTCAAGGATTCTTTATAAAAATTCAAGATTTTTTTAAGATTTAAAATAAGTCAAGTCAACATAAAATAATTTTGCTTACATTTTTTCTTTAAATATTTGATTTGTATAGTGTATATGTGAATGTATGCTTCTAAAAATAGTTATGGTGAATAATTTTTATCTTATATTGTTATGGAGTGGACCCAGCAACCTGGAGTAGCAGATGTGTTAAATATTTATGGAGGCATGATTGATAGGTGACAAGTTCAATCCCTGTTTAAACAAGCCTGTAGGAAAGAGTTGAAAATGCATGGGAACTCCTTTAGCTATAGGGAGTTACATGGGATTTGATGGATTTAGCTAGATTCAAAAAATCGTTTTGAACCCAGACACGTTTTGGTTTGGAGGGGGGGGCTGTCCATCTAACTTGGGGTTTAAATAAAACCATCCTGACATTTGGTGTGTGTGTGGGGGGGGTATTTATAAATGGCACTTTTCCTCCAACTGAGTAAAGTCATCCTAAGTCTTCCTTTTTGAGATTGGTCCAAAATTGTAACAACTGGAAATAAACATCAATGTGTTTATTGTTCTTTTTTGCTATTGTAATCAAGCAACAAACTCTTTACATTTCAAGACCAACCGACTATATTACATTACTTTATTTGGATGCTATACAGAGGGTATTCCAATATGAATGTGTTACAAGTCCCAAGTTGCATGTGGACACAGCGGGGAGAGAAAATAAATAAATAAATGAAAATATAAGCCAGAAGAAACAAGAAAGAAAAACAGATCATGGTAGAAAAAAATAAGATGAAAAAAGAAAAAAAAAAAAAAAAAAAAAAGAAAGAAAGCAGAAAGAGTATATGATAAAGAAACAAACAAAAAAAATCCACTAAAGGCAAGCATATAAAAAAAAGAAAAGAAAGGGTTAATAGACAGGGAAGAAAAGAAAGTTCAAATTATTTTTTTCTTTTTGTTCGAGTTTAAGTAATGCAGCATGTAAAATGAACAGGTGACATTTGATAATTTCTAACTTTTTTCGTATATGATTAATGAAAAATGTTCTAGTAAATCTAGGTAGAATTGGTACATATCTAGTTTATAAAGACATCTACAATGGTACTAATATCTCCCACACCCAAGCTTCTGCAATTCTGAATTGTGTTTTTTAAACTTTGTTCACATTTTTTTCTTTGGTTTGAAAAATGTTGTCATGAAATTTATAAGGGTCCAATGCATTCTGTCATATTACTGATACTAAAATGATCTGTATTTAAGTCAGAACAACATGCATAAGAAAGAATATCAGATTTGCAGTGAATAAGCCTTGTGGTTAGGACTCAGATTTTTAGTACCCACTTCCCATGACATCAGCAAAGGTTGTGATCTGGGGATTTTTGTATGGGGTGTATTTTGTTTTTTTGTTTTTTTTAATTTAAAAATGCTTGTATGTTGAAAAAAATGTGTGTCCCATGGCTTAGAGAAGGAAAGTGGTTTGATTTTTGGCTGTTAATGGAGGAAAGAGTGAGAAAAATGTTAAAATACAAGTAATAATAATGGTTTTAGTGACAGTGATTATGACAGCAGTAATAGAAATACTGATAATATAAATACATGTTGATATATGAATTTGAAAATGGTAGAATGGGAGGAGTAATATGTAGTGACTCCCCAGCCGTATAAACCTGGAGTGACAGATGTTGAATATTTACAAAGGCACGATTGACAGGTGACAAGTTAAAATTCAATGTTGAAACAAACCAGTGAAAAAGAGTTAAAAAACACATGGATACTTTGGATTATTCAGACTATTATCCTCATCTTTATTGTTATCTACATGTTTCAACCCATGTGCCCTCTGGCCTTCTTCAGATGTTTTGTGTTGGACTCCTGGAACCCTCTCATCGAACACTTGAAGGTTGGAGGAACATCAGCCAAAATGTGTAAATAACAAAGATGAAGACAATAGTCCAAATAATCCAAATTATTAAGCCTCATCTCAAAAATTCAGAGACATGAGCACTTGTTGATTGACTATAGGCACTCACATAGGATTTTAAGAGATTTATTTCAGATTTGAAAAATGCATTGGAACCCAGGCTTTAATTGAAACCAGCACCCTCCATAGTGGTGGCAGGGTTATGAATAACAAATGTGATCTTTTCCATCAACTGAGCAAAACCACCTGGTTTTCTGTTTTTGTTTAAACCAGCCCAAAGAAAAACTGAACATAATAGAAGTGGTTTTTATATCTAATGTATTTGTTGTTCCTTCCTGCCATCAGGATCAAGTGATAACCTCTTATCTTTCGTGATCCAACTATATTACAATATGCACTTGCAAAAATATAAAATATAAGCATTTAAAAAGTAAGATGTCCTTCAACTATCTTCTGTATAACAGTTTAGTTATCTTGTTGATAAAACCACAGAATTCTAACACTGATCACTTTAAAATAACACTAGTGGCATGGTCTAAAAAATATATATATATATATATATATGTCTTCATCCTCAAAATTTTGTTATAGTAATTCTTTAAAAAAGGAAAGTTAAGCATTAGAGTAGGATATGCCACAAAGTAAAGAATGTTTTACAAAGTAAAAAAAATTTTTAATTTAAAAAAAATCGTAATTATGAAATTAAAAATATTTGTAAGAAACTAAGAGCAACAATAAGTCAGTCTACAATGCTCATAGACAATTCATAACTTACTGGAAATTGTTTGGACAACAACTGAAACTTTTTTTAAAGAAAAGAGCAAAGATACATTAACTTCAAAAGAGGCTCAATTGCCCTAACAACTTTTGGTATGTTAATGACTTTTCTAAAGTTTAGACATGCATGCACCATTTGTTGCACAAAAGGATGTAATTTCTAGTCAGGGTAAAGAAACATTTTAGTAGAAAGTACAATAGCAAGTTAATTTTATTCATTCAAAAGAATTTTCTAAAATAATAGATAAATTTCTCTTCATTTTTCCTTATCTAAGAGAGTTGTTGTCTATTGATTTTAACAGCATATCAACCCGTCTGTGGTTATGTCATGCCTAACGGTTAGGAAGTTATACATATCGTGGATATATATATATATATAAGTTGTAAACAAAGTATGTTTGGAATGGCTTTTTTGCCGACAATTTTTGGGAGAATATGTGCTTAATTAGAGTCGTACCTAATTTTGAAAATTAATTAATAATGAATTAGGCGGGAATGCCTATTTAAATGTATGGCTAAACAAATCGAGAAAAATCAATCTCTGTATGTACATTTCGGCCTATTAGGCCTCATCAGCAGAGCTATAGATAGGAGGCTATAGGAGGCTATGGGATCGGCCTGTCAGCTTGGCAGTCCGGTTTCAAATCACGCACAGGGCGGCCTTCCTATCTATAGTTCTGCTGATGAGGCCTAATAGGCCAAAATGTACATACAGAGATTGATTTTTCTCGATTTGTTTAGCCATACATTTAAATAGGCATTCCCGCCTAATTCATTATTAATTTTCAAAATTAGGTACGACTCTAATTAAGCACATATTCTCCCAAAAATTGTCGGCAAAAAAGCCATTCCAAACATACCTTGTTTACAACTTATATCGTCGTGTAATAAAAGTCACTAGAAGAGGAATATTAACCTACTCTAAACAAATCGTAAAATCTAAGAAGTCCGTTTGGTGTAGAGGCTATGGGATCGGCCTGTCAGCCCGGTTTCAAATCACGCACAGGGCGGCCTTCCTATCTATAGCTCTGCTGATGAGGCCTAATAGGCCGAAATGTACATACAGAGATTGATTTTTCTCGATTTGTTTAGCCATACATTTAAATAGGCATTCCCGCCTAATTCATTATTAATTAATTAATTTTCAAAATTAGGTACGACTCTAATTAAGCACACACACACATATATATATATATATATATAAAATCAGTAGGGATAATAGCCAAATGAAAGAAATTTATAATCTTAAAGCAGCCAACAATTTATAAAAACATTAAATTTAATGTAGATAATTAGAACAAAATCTATAAGAAAAAAAATAAAAGGAATTTCACTTACAAAAGTAAAATGAAAAGCTAATTTTCAACTAGTTGTAAAGATAACTAAAAAAATCTGAATTGAAATCAATATTTTAAACCTTGAAAAATTCAGGTAGGGAATCTAATAATTTCCAGGTTTATTTGAACAGATTTTGAAATTATTTTTTTCAGACAATTTTTTAGATGTTCTTATAATCAAACAACATTGTTATAAGATAATAGAAAAGCAACTTGCTAAAATACTAATAGAATCAAATCTTATCTTGAAAAGGGAATCAAATTGCTAGTTCAACAAGTTGACCTTTTCTAACTTTTCAGTCAAAAGTCTTCCCTTAAAATACCTGACCAATACAAAGGAAGTTCATTTTTCTACATTACAAAGTTTGAATTCAAGCAGGTTATATCTAACTTGCAACACATACAGATATTAGTTGTAAGTTCATATCTGGAGTGAAAAGATGAAAATATGGGTTAATAAGATTAATATAAAAAACAAGAATGTTTATAAAGATCATGCTGATAAAATAGGCATTCATTTTTAGTATTAAATAAATTAACAAACAGAAAAAAGGCTGAGCTATTTTTTTTTTTAAGAAAAAAAAAAGGGGGGGGGTAGAAAAGATCTAGTTTAAATTTAGAAAAGAATTTGTAGGTTCAATCAAACATTAACAAGAAATGGGTAAGAATCCAGAAAAATAATTGTGGAATACATTTAAAAAGGAAGGATGAAAACTCCAAATTCACTCGTTTTCAATACAGCCCATGCATTAGTTCAACATTGAAACAAATGAATATAGGGAGAAATAAATTGCAACATACCTCATCATTCTGAAAGATGAGTAAAAAAAAAAAAAAAAAGGACCTTTAGTGAAAATGTATAAAATCTAATATATAAAAAAAAGTGTGTAAGGTAATTAAGTACTGAAAGTTCAGTATCTTAAGACTAATAAAACAAATCCATGTCTTTGCTTGGTAAATCCTTTAAGGAAAAGACCCATTTTCCTTGGCTCAATTTTTCATATTTGATTTGCCTTTGTCTATTTTACGCACACACACAAGTTAAAAATGCAATTTTAAAATGCAGTATAATACATCATACTTACAGCTTTCACAAATATTTATATAAGTAAGATTTAAACCTTCATATACACAAATATTAATATGACTAAAAGAATGACTATCCTATTACCTTGTTTCACATTAGAACTTTAAAATATTACATAAATATTTATGATAGTTGCATTACCTAATCAATATATGAAAAATCTGAAAGCCACAATTAACTTATAATTAAGAGAGAAAATAATGAAACATTGACAATATTTAAATTGTAAATTATATCATAGATTTATTACCAACAATATTAGAATAGATGGATGAAAATTGTATTATCATGAGAAAGTTAAATAGGATTTAATAATTTTGTTTTTTTAATAACTTGCAAAATTGGTTATAAGAATAAAATTAAAGATTTCAAAAAGAAAGAAATGTATTGAAGTAATTTTGATCAAAATGATTAAACATTCAAAATTAACTTGAAATTTTGGAAATAGGTTGGGTTTTTTTTATATATGTGAGAATGTAGTGAATAATCAATGTTTATTTAATGGCAAATAATACCAGTATTTTGGTTTGGTTTCTATGTTTAATGGCATATCAACCTTTATGGGTTAATTACTGTCATCTGTGTAGAAGAACAATAGTGGTACTATTTAACTCATAGCCAGGGAATAAGGAGGTCCATACCTTTCCTCAAGGTTATTAGTCTAAAATTGAACAAAAAGCACAATGGGATTTTGAATTCGCTATGTCACAGTTCCATATGTTAGCCACTAAACTATGGAAGAAACTCTCCCACCAGTATTTTGAAATGGGAAATACAAATATTGTTCAAAAGGAAGTAATTTATCTTTAAGCTTAACTTTTAGATAGATATGTATTGAAATTACCATAATGTAATTTCTAGTTTTCAAAATACCCCATCGAGTTTGTAATGTTAATTTAATTTTTCTATCATATCAACTTTCATAATATAAAAATAAAAAAAAAAAAAAAACACAGGTGAATGTTACATATTTCGTTGTTTGTTTTTCTAAATTCCAGTCATTCAATAAAAATAACATTTTTAAAATGCAACACTTAAAAAATTTGAATTGAAATATATTTTAAAATAAAATAAAATCTATAATAAATGAATGTGATTAAGTAACTTACAAAAATAATCTATTCAATTGTTTATAAAAAGGATCTGTTGGCGTAGAATTTATAAAACCGATTGTTTATACAATAATCAAAAGAAAATTATTTTAAAGCAGTTCTCTCTTAATAAAAACTACTTCAGCAGTTTCTTTAATATGAGTTTTATGGCTGACAAGTTTTACAACTAAAAGTTCATCTTGAACTTATCCATTTGTTATAAGATATGAAACATGTTCAGATAATTCTATTTTTATAGAGCTCAAACCTATTCTACTTTAAAGAAGTTTTAAACAATTTTTGCAAGTTACTGCATGAAAAGGATGTTAAAACAACTACCCAATGTTTACCAGTCAATTTGAATCCATGCATAAACTGTGGCAATTCCCTATGAAAGTTAGAAAAACTACAATTAGTTATTTATTTTGGCTTAAAAATTAGTAACAAAATAGTGAAAAATGTTTAACTTTTAAAATGAACAAAAATGTTAGTATCATAATAATAATAATAAAAACTTCAGGTGCTTTCCTTGATACCTGTCTATAGAGGCATCTTCCGTTAACATTTTAAACAGATTTTTCACCAAATTAAAGTCTATAGCATCTTCATATAGTGAAAAACCTAAGTCATATATATAATACCAAAAATTTTTTTTAGATATTAAAAAGTGGTGATACTAACTAAAGCTTTCTTTTTTGACTGGCACTGCTCAAAAGTCATACATTTACTACCGCACCATCGACAATTTATTGATAGACAGGTCTTGCAATCCTCAATGAAGTGGCACATGCTAGCATTACCTGGAAGAGAAGAGAGATTAGTTCTTAATGTATTTGCTTAAAATACAACATATAAAAGTAATATTTTCCATTGTTTGATGATGATTCTTCAAAAATGTTCTTTTAAATCTGCAACAATTATACTCATTACACTGGCCTGCAATGTTTTCAAGGTCAAATATATAATAGCTGATTTAAGGCAGTTTTTTTTATGCTGAATCCAAAAATCATACTCTTTTTTCCTAATCAGATCAAATTTTTAAGATACAAGCTTTACTTGAAATGTACAGAACAGTACTGTAACTATTTATTTATGACATGTAGAGTCAACAGGCTTTTGAATAAGTGTTATGTACAACTTGTGAAGTATTCAAGCACATCTTAAAAACCAGACCTGACCAAAAACAATGAATGGTATTTTTGAATTCAACATAAAATGGCGATCATATTACTTGATAAACCTTTGAAAATTTTTTAACACAGGCCAGTGTTATAAATGTTAAAAAAAAACACACCAATCAACAAGGGAATTTTTTTTGGGGGGGGAGTGGTAAGCAGCAGAGAAAATTTGTTTCATATTAATAAAAATATAACCAAGAAACTTGACTGGCATTCCTTACAAGGCCATAGACAAGTGAAGAGATATTGTTCTCATCCTGATGGTAAATAAATCTTTCATTAAGAAAATATTCTGCTGATATAAAGAGCGTTTGAGAAAAATTGATATTTCATCACCTAATTTAAACAATTTGCATTCAAATGATTTCAAATTTTAACAACATGTGCAGAAAAAAAAAAAAATTCTGTTTTGTTTTTCTTTTCAGATATAGAAATGCCATTCACTGGAAAAGAAAAGACATTTAAACATAGAATTTTTTTTAGTTTTTACACATGCTGTTAACATTTGAGATCATTTGAATAAGAATTGGTCAAGTAAGTAGATTACAAAATATTTTTCTGAAACACCCTGTATAGTAGCAAAGTCTGTGTAGCAGCTTACTGTTGGTATCAGACAAACACTGAGGAAGTCTATCCCCTTTTCACTAGCACTTGACCAGGGAGATTGTTTTGCTAAGGTGGAATGCCACACCTACAGTCAGTTCCCAGATGCTTCACTGTACAGATCAGCTTACCCAAGCTGTGCTACTCATACACAGAGTTGGCAAGGACTAGACCGTTGCTTATATTTTACGGCATGTCAACCCTTGTTGGGTCATTTTATGCCAAAGAAGTATTGTTTTATTCATTCTTGGTGGGTATTCAAATTCTTTTTAAACTTTTTTTTTTCTTAAACACTTTTTTAAATTCATGTTTTTTTCTATTTAACCCATAGATGGGATCCTAACAAGGTACTACCACTCCGGGTCAGGGTGGATCTGAGTAATGGTGATGAACAGGTACTTCCCACTACCCAGAGCTCCAGGATGGGAACTTCACCATTAGATGCAGTTTAATGTCATACCCGGGACACTAAGACACTCACCCACCGCCTTCTAGCACATGATAAAAAGAGTTGAGGGGGTTGCCATGAGGACAATATGAATGGGACAATCATATAGGTGTTAGGACTTGGCATGATCAGCTGAAGGGGGCCTCTCTGAACCCAGTGGAGACTGGTATCAAACCTAGAACCTTGTAATTCCATATATATAAAAATATATTTAGCAGAAACAGAATTAGAGATTAAGCAATAAAGCAGATTGCAAAGTTCAAATTGCAGGCTTTTGTATTGCTCACTTATTTTACATATACAAAAATAAGTTTCCCTAGAAAAAGGAACTTTCTAACCCGAGAAACAAATTCAAATTAATTTTTTCAATTTCTATCTGTACATTATGAAACAGATCAAGTTAGTGTTGCCAATGTTGTGTTCAGGTAATGCTTAAAAAAATTAAAAAAATAAAAATTAATTAAAAAAATGTTTTTCTTTTTCTATGTAAAAGTATTTTATTTTGGTTATCTATCTATACATATATAAAGGGCAGTTTATGTGTATGTATGTCCGGAAGAAACTATGAAAATAAAACAACTAATGACAAAGTAAATTTATATATATATATATATATATATATATATATATATATATATATATATATATACACACACACACATTCACTATCATCAGATCTTGCTTATTGAAAAAAATAATGAACATTTGATTTATATTCGTGAAGATAATCAAAATATAAAATTTAAATGATAACAGCATGGAAATTTTTTGGCATTTAGTATTTTAAATAGGATACATTAATTTTTCTTTTCAGAGTGTCTAGATCAACACAAGGTCTTTTTTACGTAGGGATTTTAATGGGGCATCCTGTGAGGGTCAAACTCACAATTCAATAATAATGGATCTGTGAGACTTTTTTAACCTCCTACCTCTACCCAGGTGATGCCAGGTAGCCGCTTCTAGTAGTCCTCTAAAATACTTTTGCATAGAAAAAGAATTTTCTTTAATATTTGAGCTGCTTTAAAACAAGAGGAACAGTTTTGCAAGTCAAAATAATTTACAAAATGTATTAATAAAACTATATAATGTAAAAACAAGTTATCAAAACAGAGGCAACTAAATGAAAACAAAGATGCTTGAGAAGATAAGGTACAGTTGGGAAATAGAGAGAAACAAAGTTTAAAATTAAAGAAAGTGGTAGGCTAATCAAAATAAAAATACAAACTGTACCTAAGCTTTTATACTAACCATTGCTATGAAGACACATGGAACTATTTTTTGTATCAGATTTAGAACTCCGAACAATACAAGCACCATTTTCCCAAATACAGGGGCTCCCAGTGCGAGCATTAAGGCAACTTTTCTCCTCAGTAAAGGCTGAACAATTGCCTGAAAATAAATAAACTCATTTAGTACAAAGAAAAAAAATAAATAATGACAATCACAACAATCAAGTCACTAACAAAGCTAATTAGTTACTGAAATTAAAACAAATTGAGACTATCATTACCCTCTGTTAACTAATTTGGTTTAGATTCAAATTTGACATGCCATGTAATTGACCCATTTGTATCTTAAAACCTTTCTAAGCTTTAAAGGTCATCAGCTGTTAAAGTCAAAAACTACTTTTAGAACTTTTATTCATTTTTTAGATGAATTATCAGCTAGTAGTTTTCTTTCATTATTAATTTCTAATTGTTCCTACCACCAATTTATATTAAAAAAAAAAAAAAAAAAAAAAAAAAAACATTTTTGAATTTTTAAGATGAGGCTTGATAATTTATATTTGTATTTTTTAAAACTATTGTCCTCATCTTTGTTAACTATACAACGTTTCAGCCGATGCGTCCTCTGGTATTTTTAAAGTGTTAGTTGTCAAACTCGGGAACCTTCTTGGATTCGTACCTGGTCATGGTTAACAGAATGAAAACAGTCTACCCCCATGGATTGAATAAAGTTCCATGAAAGCTCCCAAGTTAGACAAGAAGGTTCCTGAGATTGACAAACACCTGAAGAAGGCCTGAAGAAGGCCAGAGGGAAACTTAGAACAAATAACAATAAAGATGAGGACAATAGTCCAAATAATCAAATAAAACAAAAACAGTGAATGCAGCTATATCCAGAAGAAATCCATAAATAAATGCTAAACCTGTATAATAGCTGAAACTGCAGTAATTTCAAGCTTTAAACTTAGGGCATAAAATATACAAAAAGATTTGATAAAAAATGCAGTTATACTGCAAATAATTTACTGGCTGCTTTATCATAAAAAACAAAAATGATTAAACTTAAGAATGGTCATTTATCTACCAAACCAACGGTAAAAAAAAGAGGCATAAATTCATCTATTTGAGCCACTTCAGAGAAATTAAGTAGAAATTCTAAGTAGAAAAGTTTCAATCAAAGGGGAATAAATACAAGAATTTAGCTTAACTGGAATTTGCTGATAAAACAAACCTTAAAAAGCTTGTCAATGACAAACAGCAAGTCCACGTGTTAGTAATACACTGTCTTATAGAGTTAATGACAAACGAATGTTATGTGTATAATAATAAAAAACTATTCTGAGAATGTTTTTAGAATTTTCTCATATATATATATATATATATATAATATATATATATATATATATATATATATATATATATATATAATAAAGTTATGAATAAAAATATTATTTGAAATGAGTTTAATATTTCTTTAATTCAATCTATTTTATTGTTAGTTTATGTTGACTGTCCAAACTAAATATAGTTTCTTTCAATTTGAAATCAAGTGCAAGTATCTAAGCTAACAATTTTCACACAAATCTCATAAAAACTTTACATCCAAGTTTGGTTTATTTACTCCACATTTTCAAGAGTTCCAGAACAGAAGCCTCACCACCAGATATAGTTTAATGCCATACCCAAGACAGCCTTTTTTGATAAATGTTTTACTCCTCTGCAGAGGATGCAGTTTGTATATTCTAAGCCTTGCTGACAAGGTGGAAGATTATCTGCATAGAGTTCCACAAAAAGTTAGAGCGGACCAAATTTTATATCATACACTTTTTTTTTCAACAGAAACTCAATTTTAAGACATCAAGTCAAACTTAAAAATTATCAAAGTTAAGCAACAATGAGCTTGGTCAATACTTCTATGAGACACTACTTAGGAACAACAAGTATCAAAAGCAACCTTAGGACTGTGTATCAAACTAAGGAAGCTTAGTAAATCTTATAAATACAACTAGAACAAAGGTATGCCAGACTGGCATATGTATTAACAGTGAGTTATTATACATATAACTAAAAACAAACTGGTATGACTAATAGCAAACATGCATAGTATTACGGATGTCTAGCTAGTTTCAAAGATTTTTTATAAGAACTATTTCACCTTATTTTGTTGTGTATGCATATTTATAATGGAAATTGGGTATCTGTCTAATCGAAACTATGTCACTGCTTACATCACAGTAATTTCAGGAATTAAGTAAGTTTATCAATAAGCATTTAATTTATAGTCAATATCATTAATACATATAGAGAACAACACTATTATATATATATATATATATATATATATATATATATATTCAGAAAGCAAGTATACATTTGACAGTCTACCATGTTTTGTTAAAACAAGTTTTAATGAATACATACCCAGTATTATTGATTTATATATAGTTTGATTTTAATATATATCTAAAGTTATTGAGTTATATTAAAGGTATTGAGTTTAATGGGAAAATTATTTACAAACAAGAAATAATCATAAACTTGTATTATATAATACAATTTAATGGATATATTGACACATATTTCCAATATAAAATAATTTCCAAAGCATTTTTTGCCAGTAATAAAAATGGTGATAATTTTTTAGTTAAAAATTAACTAAGAGTGGGGTAAAAAAGTAACTTACCTGGAGTATATTTTACAACATCATTTAACATTTGGCCATTGAACCCAAGGAAAATGTACATTGATCTAGAGGAAAGAAAAGTAATTTAATTTGAAACATTTTTAGAGAGGAGAGAGAAAAAGAAAAAGAAAAAAAAAAAAAAAAAAAAAAAGTTAATTTCAAATTTTTCATAGTACTTTGTTATAAAAATGAAACAAGTTTATCCATACCCATCGTGTTCAACAGCAGTATGCCCAAATCGAGAAATGTCTTTTGAAAGATGTGGTGCCTTCAGATTGTACCAATAGTTACATTCTGTAAAATATATTTTAATTAAAAAATAAATAAAGACATATTTGCATACTTTATACAATGCACAAATTTTTTAAAATAACCTTGGATTTGCAATAATCCCTTCTTCCTATGATTAAAAACTAAAACAAAAATGTTTATAATAATCAGAGCTGAAGGATTTCAAAACAAAAAACAATTTAAAAAGAAAAATAAAATAAAAAAAAAATTAAAAAAATCACTTACTGATGTCATAAGCCATGAAATCTGGTGAGTAGCATTTAGCCCACATGTTTGCAGAGGTTTCGTTGTGTGTATTGCCTCCAAATGTAAGCATAAATCCATTGATTAACACAGCTGAATGTAAAAACCTTGATGAACCACTGCTATGTAAAATTCTCCTGTTTAAAGGAAATGTAGAAAAACAAAAACAAAAAAAATTTAATTTAGCATTCCCAGTTGATTTTTTTTATTTGCGGATATTGTTATTTAATCATATTAGTTAAATAGAGCTGTGTAAGTGGAGTTCAAAACTGTTTGAATTATGCAAATATCCCCAGTGGTTCAAAAGTTATGAGAATTTAAAGCCCCGAAATTGGGGGTACAAAAGTGGACATGATTTTGTTAAGAAAATATGTCAAATCACTGACCAATTCAAAACAAGAAATTCAGTAATTTATTCACCTTTTTTTTTTTTTCTTTTTTTTTTTTTTTTTTGAGCAATTCTGATAAAACTTGACATTCTTATGTAAAATTGTATGTTCCTTCTGATTCTACACACAAATTGTATGTATCTCTATGCTGTAACCGATTATCTAGAGAATAAGATGTACCGATAGAAGGGTTTTTTTTTTGTTGTTTTTTTTAAGTTTACCACAAGATTATTCAACATTTTCATTTTTATATTGCATGTATACACAATATCTAATATTAATTTAAATATATAACATCACTTTGAACTTAAAAATACATTTCTAAATGCTCATGTTGAATTACATAAAAAAAATAGTTTACCTATTCACATGTTTTTACACAAACCTGGTTGCATGTGCTGAGTTTTTTGTTTACCTTTCTCATAATTTTAAGTTGTTTTGTTTTTTTAAACTTTGACGAAGAAACCCTGACGGTTAAGCAACATCTAAATAACACATTATATATGAAAATAATTCCGAGACTCTAGTATTAGTGACAGTGCTTTTTTTTTTTTTTTTTTTTTTTTGCTTATCTTATCCTTTTTTGAAGAAATCTCAGTTAACTTTTGTCTATCATATTTTCGCTTCCAAAGTCCCTACTTGTATTTTAAGGTGTGTGCTAATTAAATGTCAAATTTCAAGAATATTGATAAAGATTAGCCACTTTAATTTTACAAAATAAATTACTTTGTAATTTTTATTCTGAGAAAAAAAAACTTATTTTGTGTTTACATTGGTTGGAAGAAAAATACCGTTTTAACTCACCGTAAAAAATAATGCAATGGATAAAATTACATAAAAATTATATATTTAGAAAGATTATTTTCTTTTCTTTCCAACCATATAAATATTTTTAAGCTTGGGCCAGTAAAACCCGAGAAATTGCGATTTAAACTGATTATAGTCAGAATTTGGAAATGTCCAACACAACGAAACAGCTGGTGCTGCTATTAAATTGCAGTAAAATTTTAATTCAACAAAATAAAAAGTTTTATAACTTAAGTTTTGGACAATAGAAGTGACAATTTGCTCTTAAATGCAAGTATAATTTACCAGTAATGTGAAGATATAATTAAAATATGCAGTCCACATACACACGTTTGTACACAGACTAGCAGCAAAAGATCTGAAAAGGAAAACAATGTTTCTGCACCGAGAACACATTCGATTATTATAAAAACAGTCTCCAAGTCTGGCCATTGTCAACAAGAGCTTATAAGTTACACAAATTATAATGAAAATTAAATAAATGCCTAAATAGATTCATATGTAGGTTTCTTCTATAAGGACTCGATTAATTTTAATAGTACGTCAATCCATCTGAGGTTATTTTATGCCAAGAGGTCAGAAAATTGCATGTTTATATTTACTTTTTTTTTTCTCTACTTTAAGAGTTTTTTTTTGTTTTTTTTTGCACATGCTTATATTCCTATCTCTTATTATAATGGAGATAGTGCGTGTCTGTAACCGAAACTATATCACCACTAAAATCACAATTCCCTTTGTTATTTACATCACATTCTCCATGATTTTATTTTTAATTAAACCTCAATTATTAATAAAATTGTTTTATATTATTAATACTATTGGCCTTATTTGCATACTAATAACATGCAATTGTATTTATATATACAACAAAATAGCGATTTACAGTGTGAATGAGATGGCTAATTTGCATGTTGATATTAAAAATTTGATTTTAATAAATATGTGCTTAGTATTATTGATTTCTAATTGTTTGGTTTTATCTTAATGAATATGATCAAAAATCTATTCAATAAATCTTAAAAGAAATCCATTAACAAGAAGAAATAACTCATTTTATTCTTTACTTCCTAATTTAACTACTTAATTAAATTAGGAAAATTATTAATGAAAGACACGACTGATAGAATAGTAAGTTTCAGTTTTTCAATTATATCCCCCTTTGTTTCAAATCTTTATCTGCATTCTTATTTAGTTTCATTTAAAAAATAAAATATTTTAAAAAATGTTTAAATTCCTCAAGATTATTCACCATATTTTCATTTAAATACTGTATAATAATAGTAATTTCCTAGACAATTATTCTAATACTTGTAAAGTTAAAAGCTTAAGTGATGCATCAAGTTCCTGCTGCATACAACAATATGATAATTATCTAAATTCTTTTAAAAAGATTTTTTTAAATGTTTGTTGTAGAATTCTAAATAATTCTTGTGCAAAAGATTTAATGGATGCAAGTATTTTTTTTAGTTTATTTTTTTAAATCCAAATATTTTTAGTTCTATAAAGAATACAAAAAAAATTTTTTAATGAAAAATGTGGCGTAAAACTAATGCTGAAAAGGTAATTTTAATACATTTTTGGCATTTATTCCATCGTGTATCAATTTTTTGGATGAGGTCAATTTTATTGTTACTACAACTACACTGTCAAAATATCTTTATTTTTATGGTAAACAGCAACAACAAAAAATTAAAGGAATAACCTAACAAATAGACTAAACTTGCTTTATTCTCTTTTTTTAACTTATAAAATTCTGATGCTGTTTAAAAAATTTTTTTAAAATAAAAAATCACATGCCAACAAGACAAACCAACATGTGTTAACGATACAAATTACTTTCATTTACACTGCATTAATTATAAATGGAAGAATCTATAATTAAAAAACAAAAAGCATATTAATAAACTTTTAAAGTTTTATACAATAAATATTTTTGGTTTAAACCACATACAAGTTTTTCTTTGTTATATTTTTTATTTATTTTCAAGATATTAATTTCAAATTTTGAAGGTAGCCAAATTAAAATACAATTAAGATTATACCTCAAAAAGTTTGGGCAAAATTTTGACATTTATTCTCAACAATAACAATTGTTCTCTCAATCCTCAAAATAAGAAAAGTGATTCTCATGTAGTAAAATATTTAAAATACTCTATTGTGCTTAAAAAAAGTAAAAACATTTATCAATCAGAATGCACTTACACTACTTCATAGATTTTTTGGTTCGTTGGGTTTTACAGCATGTCAATCCACTGTGTCATTAATGCCGAAGACGTTTTTGTTTTTTTTATTCTTGATGAGTACTCAATTTGTTTTAAACACGTTTTCTTATTTAACACATAGATTGGACCCTAACAGGTACTACCACTGACTCAGAGTGGGCCTAGGAGCAGTGGTATTAAAGGGGTGCTCCAGATTCCTCAGACCTCCAGAACTGAAACCTCACCATCAGATAGAGTTTAACATCATACCCAGGACATGGAGACCCTCAGTCACCACCTTCTAAGCATATATTATAAAAAGGATTGAGGGCTTGCCATAAGGGCAAAGGGATTGGGACAATCATATAGGTGCTAGGGCTTGATGTGACCAACTGATTCATCGGAGGGGGCCACTCCAACCACCCATCTAGCCTAAGTAAGGGCCAAAGTGGAGCATTCCAGCTCATGGACTACTCAGCCACCGGGGTTCCATCCTTAAGCATAGAGGTACAGTCAGTGTATTCTAAAGCCCCAGCCAACAGAGCTAAATAGATTTGTAAAAGTTAGTGTTTACTTGATAAAGACAAGTATAACAAATTCTTTGTAAAACCAACATATCCCAAAATGTGCATAAAAAAGGGGCCTTGCTGTTTGTGCAACAGCTCATTCTCCATACCAACCCACCCAGGCTATGTAATTCCACTAAAAAAAATTAAAAAATGTGAACACTATTCCATTGTCTGTCATAGACAGAAGTATGCCAAGAACATACAAAGGGGCCTGAAAGAAAAGAAAAAAACAAAAACAAAAACAAAAAAACAGAATATCAATAGAAGAAAAATAGCATTTACCAATAGCGCCGACTTGGACTGTAAGAATACAGCTTATCAGCGAGATGGTTTGAGGCGGTACTGACAGAATGATAGCCCCCATATACATAGATAAGATCTGTATCCTGATCATAAACACTTGAGTACCAACAAGTACTTTTCACTATAGCACCAGATGTTTCAGGTAAAATCCAACTCTTGTTGCCTACAAGAGAAAAATATACATAAATAAAAAATCAATAAAAAAGTTTTCAAAATTTACATTTCTAAATTATTATTTCTTAAATAAATCTGTGCCCCTGACCCTACAAGACAGAAAAAACTAGTAAATAGATTGTGCTAAATATACTTTTTTGATCCTAGGAATAGAATAATTACAAGGGAGATCTTATCAAAGTGTTACCAAAAGAGAAATACACATCTTATTATAATGGAGATTGTGGGTTTGTCTGTCGGTAACCGAAACTATATTACTATACAAGTCAAAATTCCTTTAGTTATTTACATCATATTCTCCATGATTTTATTTTTATTTAAACCTCAATTATTAATAAAATTGTTTTACATTACTTACACTGTTGACCATATCTACATACTGATAACATGCAATTGTATTTATATATACAACAAAATAGAGGTTTACAGTATGAATGGGAAGGCTAATTTGCATATTGATCTTAAAAAATTGATTTTAATAAATATATGCTTAGTATTATTGATTTCTAATTGTTTGGTTTTATCTTATTGAATATGAGCAAAAATCTCTTCAATAAATCTTAAAAGAAATCCCTTAACAAGAAGAAATAACTGTAATATTATTCTTTACTTCCTATTTTAACTAAACAGTTTAATTAGGAAAATTTACCAATGAGTAGCGGAACATGATGGATGAGTTAGTTTCAAAGTTGTTCTATTTTTCAATCATACCCCCTCTGTTCAAAATCTTTTTATCTACATTCTTATTCAGTTTCATTAGCCTTTCTAATTTAATATCATATTTTATTATAAAATTTAACTAAAATACTTGCATCCGGAGGGTGCATATATTTGCTAGTTTAACTAATGATCATCTTCAAAAATCTATTACATTTTGATTTGCTGTGATTTGTTGGGTATTTTTGAGAATCTATAAACTTTTCAATTCCAGTAAAAATAAATAGTTATAAGAATCACACTATTTTTAAAATAAAAGAACCTACTATGGTATATATTGTTAGTAATATGTTAAATATTATATTTTATTTTTAATTAATAATAAATTATCTTGTTGATGGTTACATATAATTTAAATAAATTAAATAGCAGGCTAATTTTTATTCCCATTTATATGAGATTTCCCAAGAAAAATTTTCAAAAGATTCAAGGTGAAATCTATAACAAATATACTAACATATATGCAGTTTTAATGATCTAATTTTACAGTTGTATATAAAAAGGCATAAAGTTCAAAATATTAGTCCATTCAAAATTTTCTTTTAATTGAAAATTTTATATTTATAAAATCTAAACAAAGTTATACAATATTGAACAAATTAGTAAAGACTCTGAATGACATGCAATATACATGTGTGTGTGTGTGTGTGTGTGTGTAATATTAAAAGTAAATTTAAAGAGCTTTTAGTTTATGAATATTTAATTTAGGGTTTTAAATTTTAGATCAACCAAGTCATAAGAAAGTATTTATCATTATATCATAAACTATAACTTTTAAGAAATATTATATGAATGGACAGGAATGAAAAGAAAAAGAAAAAAAAAAAACTTACTAAAGTGGAATTCCTGTACAAAAGGCAGGAAACCATAGACAGGGCTGTGGCCAAATAACACATGCATAACACCATGAACAACATGTGCAGTGTGTCCAGACACAGCAAGTTGGCGGTCTTCCCAAGAAGTATCACTTACAAGTGACCAAGCCCTTAAGCCAAGATGAAACATCCATAATTCATTGGATATGTTATTGCCTACTACACCACCATACATATAAAGTTGTTCCTGAAATACAATTAAAATTATTAACAACATGGCTAATACATTTCAAAACTTACTTCCAACTAACAAATTTATTAAAAAGCTAATAGGATTTAATTATATATATATATATATATATATATATATATATATATATATATACACACACACACAATGCTGATAGGTACATGTCCTGCATCCCTGACGCAGTAAAATCATATCCATGCGTACCAGTGTTTTTCATGTTTCTTCCCTCACCATTTCAAACTAACTGTAAATACATTTCAATAGTTTCTTAGAAACAGATTACACAGGATAGGTTACAAGGTAGGAGTTAGACAGCTTTAGTTGGGACCATTTCAAAGCAAATATGTGCATCCCAGAACGCACTAAATCAAAAATTTATCAGCATCATATATATATATATATATATATATATATATATATATATATATATATATATATATATATATATATATATATATATATACACACACACACACATACATACATAAATACACACCCCTCCTACATATTTAATTAACTACCAAGATAAAATCTTTAAAAAAAAATTTTTTTTTTTTTTTTAAATACAGTTTTGCATAAATCAGAAAATTATGTTCAACAAATATTCAGTTATGTTAGTTTACAAATGAAGCTGAGTAAAACCAATCAACTAATGATAAAAATTTATTAGACAATGTGGTCTAAGTTTACTGTATTATTAAAACTAACCAAAATCCTATCCATGGGAGAGGATTTTAAGCTAGTCGCACCAAACTTGGTTAAGACTTATAAGTTACCAAACATTAACACTTTTATGAATCCCCTGATGGCCACTGCTTGTACCAAAAACATTTTTTTTTCTCTTACAAAGTAAAAGGTTCAGTTTAGCATTGTATTTACATTGTAAACTGCCCTCCTCCACTAGAAACTTAAATTCTGATTTTTTTTTCTAAATCACTATGGTAAAGACATGCTCAGAGTACCAATCAAGTAAGAACAGAAAATTTGCCATTGCTCAAGCTGAATTATAGTCAGCTTAACTTAAATATTAAATTTTAAGGTCATTAATTATGAATTTCAGAATTTGCATTTTCAATTATTTTTTCTGCCCAATTATGAATTGACTTAAACTTTTTCCAATAAGCTAACTGTATCATTTCTAGTTTTGCATATACTTTTCTGAATTGTAGGCACACCCATATACAACTCTTGTAAACAAAACCTAACTTTGCTAAAAAAAAAAAAAAAAAAAAAAAAAAATTATTTTTCAGAAATTCACCTCATGAGATAAAACAAATTCTTTCAATTTTTACAATATTCATATTAACCAAGCATTAGATTTAGAAAATATTTCTATATACTACAGATACAGTTTTAAAAAAAAAAACAAATAAAATGCAGTGGGACATTATCAGGTCTACATATAAAAATGTTATTGTATGGTCCAGCTTTTATGGCAACTATTAAACCTAAAGAATTATCCCAGAAGCAATTTTAATCCAAGCAAGATTTGGTTAAAAAAAATATTCATCAAAGAGTCAACTTCTTTCTCCTAATTTCAATAAAAATAGATTTTTTTTAAATTAATCTGGTAATGGAGACAAAGAAATCATTTTGGAAATGAGGCATCACTGAAATTAGATTAACAGTATCATATTTGTGACCCTTTATTATATCTTGTTTGATAATCAAAAGAACAAATTTCAATTTGCATTGGCATAAATATTAACTTACTTCATAAAATACTACTGAATGTCCATGTCGAGGCTGTGGAATATGACTGGAACTTGGTTTAACGTGAGATTCAATCCATTTTTCCTTAGTGAGACTGAAACTGGAATAGACAAGAGAGAACAAATATATCAACTTGGAAAAAAGGAATTATTGTACATAATTGAAATAAAAGTTGTTGATTTGAAGATGCTGGGGAAATAGTTAGCATTTTCTTTTTTCATAAAATTCAACAAAAGTTGGACTAATAAGAATTTTCTGCACTTTATCAGTCACTGTGACTAATAGATAATTCCATTGATGAAATAACAGATCTTGTAAAGAAAGCAAAATAATCTATATATTGCTAAAATTCACGTGTGTGGGTGTGGGTGTATATATATATATATATATATATATATATATATATATATTATATATAAAACTCAGCAAAACCTTTATTAGAGCAATACAGTTAAAGTGCTTTAACTTCAAGAATAAAACAATTTTAATGCCATTTTGAAACAATCATTTTTTAATGTCTACATTCATGCAGAACATTTTTTTTTATCATCGAAATTCTTTATATAATGGAAATAACTATGAAACTAATTATAATCCTTAATTAAAGCACAAATATCATTATTGATCACTGTTACTACAACAGGAACCTAAAAAAAGTTCATAGGTTATCTGGTCTGTATTTTAGTTATGAAATAATATCTAATAAAAAATTATTTGTTTTAAAGCCGACTAAACCATTGAATTTTAACTGTTCAAATACCAAAAAAACCCAGAAACTTAACATTTTCTTCTTTTAACTAATCATTATAAAATTCTAATATCTTACTAATCAAGATACAACTTTACAAGTTAATTTGCAATTTTTTTAGAATAAAGATAAGCTCATCCACACTAAGAGCAAATCCACTAGGTAAAAATACGTTAGAGCACAAAACAAATGAACAATTATAAATCTCTTATTTTTTTAAGCTCATTTACATATTATTCAAAATCCAGAATGCCCAAAGATTTGTATGTCCAACAAAATTTAAATTAGTGACTCAATCTTATAAGGAGAAAGTTTCAGATTATGAGCACAAAGTTGGCATATCATCTCAGCTAACAGTGTCCAGTTAGTAAGTAGAGTCCTAGAAAGTATTTCAAGCAAAACAATGACTGACAGCAACAGCTGGTAAAATACTTATGGGGAGCAAAGAAGCTAGGGTGTTGCATTCACACCCACCCAGTGTAAGAAAAAGGAGAAAATAATCACACTCTCTATTATATATATATATATATATATATATATATATATAAGGTGCTAAGCATCTTGTTTAGCATGGAGAAGATATCATTTGTAAAACCAAGATGGTTTATAATCAAAATACTCATTCTTCAAATAAATAAAGCACTTTCTTCTATACATCACTAATATAGAGAATACAAAAAATCCTTTTGGGATATTTTCCATTGCTTTATGTAACTAATATCAAGTGATTATCAAAGAAAGGTATCTAATACTTGAAACTCAGCAGTCAAGAGTTGTAGGCCCCAAAGGCCATTATCAAAGCTAATGGTGAATGAAGATAAGGTAACAGGTATGAAATGAGGGACAACACAAACAATTCCTATAGATAAAAATTACAAGCTTACCCATTTCTTAAGATAAATTATCAAATGAAGTTAGAGGAAAATTACTTAATTATCTGAAACTGTATACTTTTACTATATTATATTTTTTGCAGCAACAATTATTTATGATGGAAAAAATCGTTGGTATCAAATATATGTACTTTATGATTCCATTTAGATTTATACAATTTATTACTATTTTTATAGAAAATACAAGATTCTTCAAGAGATAAAAATGTATTATTAACTGAAGACAAACTTTGAATAGTCACTACTTGAATATATTAAGAGTTTCAATTTTTTTCCATCCTTGGTATTGATTTATTACTTAATGCAAAAATCAATTATTTTTCAAGATCTTGCTTTGACAAAGAAAAATTACTTTCTTTTATGAGGGTGAATATTGTATTTTTTTAATGATTATTTTATTTCTTAAAAGGGACATTGTCAATATCAATTTAAAAGACTAATCAAACTAGTGAAGAGACATTCCCTTTAAAAATAACTTATTACCCATTGCTTATTCTGGTCCTATTAACTTTTAAAAAAATTTAAAAATTAAATAAATCCTGAAAATTCATTAATAAGTCTAAATTTAAATACAGTATTAATTATTAAATATTTAATTCTTTTAAAAAAGAATGGTATAATTCAAGTTAAGCAAGATATTCCTCGAAGGTAATTATTATAGAAACTATTTAATTTTTCCTCAATTATGAATTGCAATATGGAGAGTTTTAATCATTGACAAAATGTACTGATGGAAAATGAAAGTGCAACACCCTGAAGAATAAGACCAATTTTGATCAAAGTTCAGTATGTGTATGGGATCTGAGTACTCTTGATTTGGGTACCTCTATATGTATACATTTGTATATGTGATAGTTTCCTGTAATCCAGCTATACTACCTATACACTTAATCTTGAGTAAATAATTCTGATAGACCAAATCTGAACTTCATTTAAACTTCAAAATGGAAAGAAAGAGTCAATCAGATACAAAGACTTTTTTTTTCGTTTTGCATACCAATACAAACTTCTGATATTGGTTTTTATCAAAGTCAGGAAGTAAAATATTCAGACCAATTTTTGTTTATAAAATCTATATTTTCCATCAGTATAGATCTATAGTATTGATACCAAATACTTTTTTAGCCAAGTCAATCTTTGGCCCAACAAATACCAAATTTACCCAATTGAATTTTAAAATTTGCTTTATGCCTTTTATTATGCTCCAATTTTTCAGTGCTTTTGTTGAATACTGTAAAAAAAAAAAAAAAAAAAAAAAAAAAAAAAAACATCTATCTTCAAATATTTGGAAGAAGTTAACAGTAATTTTAGATAGAAAAATTAAAAGAAAAAATTATGAAGGGATATTTTTTTTGTAGAAAAAGAAGTAATAATTTAAAGATTTTTGAGTGAAAAGCAGTGATATATGAATCTTTTTATAAGAAATAAATAAAATAAAGATCTAAATATAGTCTCCTATGATCCACATACAGGAAAAGCAATGGTTTATAAGCAATTATGATCAATGTAAACCAGAATATTACTATATTGCCCACAAAACAATTGATTGTAAAAGATAATACTTTGATTAGCAAGTAGTAATCTGTGTAAAAAGAGAAAAATATATAGAAGAAAATATAAAGTAAATAAGCTGGTTATTTAGTTAATACTTACACCATCAATACAGTAGAGTTTTCTTTAGCAAAACTGTATCCACCAACTACCCAAACTGTATCATTGACTTTGGCAATTGCATGAGAGGCTCGCCCATTTATGGGTTTATTTGTTTCAAACTTCTCCCATAAGCCAGTGCCTTCTCTTTGACTACAATCTGGTCCTAGAAATACCAAATGGAAAGGAGAAAATAGATTATGACTGATAACAAAATAAATAGACACAGAATACAAGAACCGTATATTCCCTACATATATCTTCAAGAAACTTATCCAAACTTCCTTGTTTTTCTACAGCTACAATATTGCAGAAATGACTAAATTTTCCAAGTAATATTAAAGTGTAAAAATCCTACATTGGCTATAGAAAATCTAGTTTACAAGGAGAAAAATTGTGCCATTTCACAAGACAATGAATCTGCTAGATTGTCTGGAAGACAAGCAGCCAGTCCATGTGGCAAGTATTCTCTCTAAATGTTACCGATATTGAACAAGGGAAACGGTCAGAGCCAATATAGACTCATTGCATGAATGAATTCTAAATTCAAAGTTATCCTTCTCCTAGATTAGTTACCTACCAAGGAGATTGACAGCATAATTATATGACCCAAGATTCTTTTTCTCTTTTCCTAATATTGAGATACTAGATAAGGAAAACTAATATTTTTATGGCTCCAAGAAATGTTAAATCTAGCCATAAATTGTACTATTTATTAAAATAAAATTACAAAGCCTTTGAAAAAACAATTTTTAAATAGGAAAAGAAAAAAAAAAGACAAACTCCAGTATTAAAAATTTTTTTTTTTTTTTTTTTTTAAAATTCAACATGTTTAAAAAAAAAAAAAATTTGGTTGCACTTTGTAACTAAATTCGAAAATATTTTAGCTTATGTTTTTTTTCTAACTGCTGGAACATTAGTAATTTTTTACTTTCCTTTTATCCAGTAAATTAAGGATAGTTATCGATGAGAGATATAGTATGGTTAGGATAAACAGGAGTTATTTCTTCTTTAACTCTTCGCCTACCAAATTTCCCTCATGGCTGTACCAAATTTTCTTGGTATTTTTTACCTGTATGATGGGATATTTCAAAGTTCACTATATGTTCTATTCAAATAGAGTCCTATTATTATTGTAATATGATTCCTGTTCAATTATAATGAACTAACCATCAGTTCCTGTATTTGGTGGGAGAGCTGTTGTAAGCAGCTTAAAGTAGGCAAAGAATTAATATACAGATGTTTGTTTTTTGTTTTTGTTTCTCTTGTATTTAATAAGAGAAGAAAATCCCAGTTCACAGCAATATGAAGTGGAAAACAAAATCAAGTTTTTAAAGGATACCCTTCTCTAACAGAAGGGCAAAATGTATCAATACTTTGTGATTTATTTTAAAATCTAAAAGTCATTAGATATAGTAGGAACCATACTATGAATAGGATTAACAGCTGAAAACATTTATAGAAATATGTTAAAATAATGAATACAGACAGTGGTACCTTGACTTAGGAGTTTAATTCATTCAATTCACAACTTAATTTCCTAGTATACCAAATCAATTTTCAATCACACCTATAAATAAGATTGAATAAATGATGTAACATTAACAATACTGTAGGTAAAATAGTCAAATTTCTATAAAGATGTTTAAAATATGTGACTTACCAATGTATCCAATGGCACAAATACATTTTTTCTTTTCACAAAAACCATTATTTGAACAATTTTTCGGACAAATTTCATTTTCACATCCTTCTCCAGTGAAGCCATCTTTACATTTACATTTTACATCTTCAATACAATCACCACGATTAGAACAGTTCAATGGGCAGCCACCAACTCTAAACAAATGAAATGGATAAGAAGAAAAAAAAGGTTCTTAATTTGTGCAAGAAGCATACAATCTAGGGACTGGCAAAAAAATTAGCTTCTACGAGTTTTAAAAGCAAATTAAAATTAATTAAATCTATTATTTAAGGTCAAACTTTGTCTAAATCGATAAGTAGTAACATAATGACCATCATTCAAAAAAGAAAAATATCATATATGCGGTTTATTTTTAAAAGATTTAAAACCATTTGTTTTGGTCAATTTCAACGCGATCCGCCATTCTGTCTCTTTTTCAAGGGTTTTAAGCACTTGTTTACAATTTTAATATAACATTCGCGATTGCAAAAAAAAATGACCAATAATCAGGTAATTATCAGATTTTAATGAAATTTTCAGTATTGATTTATCAATTAATGAATTTTATAATGCATCAGTTATTTTATTTCAAAACTTTAATTTAGTATTTTTGCTATGAAAAATTAATACATAAAATTCATTTAAAATAAAAATATTCGGATTTTAAGTTGAAAATGTTATATTTTTAGATTCTAGAAATAAATATCTATTCAATGCAAACCTTATTTTTGATACATAAAGTAATAAGTTTTGAAGAAAAACTCGATTGAAAATGTACCCCTCCCCTTTTTAAGCAGAAAAAATATTGAGGTATAATTTTTTCTTTTATAAGATAATAGCCAATTAAATAATTATCGAAATGAGTAAAAAAAAAGAAAAAAAAAAAAAAAAAAAATCTCCAAAAATTTTTTTTACATTTTATTTTTCGATTTTCGGTACTTATTTTCTCATAGAACAGCAACCGTAAAAAAATTTTTTGTTTCTATTCATAACTTCGGTCTTTTATCTCATTATTTATACTGTAATTAGTATAATATAAGACCAACTCTAAACAATTTTACGCTCCCAGCATAAGAGGGGTCAAAATTAAGTGACCTAAAAAAAATTAGAAAGTCTTGAAATAAAATAAATAATGCATTATAAAGATCATTCTTTGATGAATAAACACTAAAAATTTCATTAAATTCCGATAATTCCCTGATTTTTTGTAAATTATTTTCTGTATGTTCTTCTAAGACTAATTGGTTTGGTTTGGTTGTTTTACAACATATCAACCTCAGTGGGTCATTTAATGCCAATAAAGTTTTGAAAAATCCATTCCTAATGGATTCTCAATTTTTTTTTATAAATACATTTTTCTAGTTAACCCATAAATGGCACTCTAACAGGTACTACTACTCCGGGTCAGAGTGGACCAGGGAGCAATGGTGATGAAGGGGTGCTCCACATTACCAAACCTCCAAAACTGGAACCTCACCATCAGATAGAATTTAACGTCATTCCCAGGACATGTAGACCCTCAGCCACCGCCTTCTAGCACCCATATGATATAAAGGTTTGGGGCTTGCCATAAGGGCAATAGGGTTGGGACAATCAATCATATAGGTGCTAGGGCTTGACATGACCAGCCAATTGATCGGAGGGCGCCTCTCTGACCGCCCGTCTAGCCCAAGAAAGGGCCAAAGTGGAGTATTACAAGTCATGGACTGCTTAACCACCTGGGTTCTATCCTTAAGTATCACGGGTCGCCACGCACAGCCAACAGGTATTGGGGTAGTCTTAGCCCTCTGCAGAGTAACTAGGTTTTTAATTTGTAGGTCACAGGCAAAAGATAAGAGATTTAAATATCTAGTACCTTTAAGCAAATGTATTATCAAAATTGATTAAACCATAAACATACTGACATTATGTTCAACCTTCTGTATACCAAGTTCTCAACCAAATATATTTATATCTATAAATTAACATATTAGGAGAATATTGGCATGTAACGTTTAGCAAGATTGTTGGGTTTGATGGCATGTCAACCCATTGGGTCATTTTATGCCAAAGGTGTTTGTTTTATTCATTTTGAATAAGTATTCAATTTTTTTAAACTCAATTTTCCTAAACACATTTTTTAAACTCATGTTTTTCTATTTAACCAATAGATGGGACATAACAGATACTATCACAGAGTGGACCTGGGAGTAATGGTGACAAATGGGTACTCCACATTCCCAGTGCTGGAACTTCACCATCAGATAGAGTTTAATATCATACCCAGGACAATAAGACCCTCAGCCACCATTCTAGCACATATATGATAAAAAGGGTTGGGGCTTGCCATAAGGGCAATAGGGTTGGGACAATTATATAGGTGCTAGTGCTTGATGTGACCAGCCGATTGATCAGAGGATTAGCAAGATCGTCTCCAAGGGGATCAGTTTGTTTCTCACTATGTGCCTCATACTTGAAGCCTTATGACAAATCTAAGCTATGCTTAGAAAATAATTAATTGAAATGTATAAAAATGCACATGAACAAGTAAATGTGTAAATATACAAATATTTGGAATATCATTGTTTCACCATGTACAGTCAATAAAGGACACCTGATTTTAAAGTTATAACCTAATCATTCCCCCCATTTAATATCAATATCTTATTTATATCCACCAACCCACACCCAGGTTTAGTATGCAACACAGTTTAGTAAAGGCAAAGATTGACCAGTCTAATGGAGGGATAAGACTATTATGACCATCCACTAAAGTTGCATTTAGTTTAACAGTTATTGTTTTAAAAAATGGAATCTGAACCGATTTCAAATCCTGAACGAAACTGTATTTCATCTTTGCCCTAATGCCCTTGGGGCAAAGCATTAATCCATCTATTTTCCCTCTAACTATAAGTAAATAGTGGGGTAGATTAGGTTCGTTAATCTTATTAAGCAACCAATCAGATAAGGAAAACTCAATTCAAACCAGCTGTACGATGTTTAAAAATTAACTGTCACATTGTGTCCGTAGTGGAAAAGTTGGGTAAATACATACTCTGACAGTCCACTGGGGAGGTGCTACCATAGGGCTCCTTAAGACAAAGCTCACTTAATTTCTTTACCATGTTCTATCCAAAGACAAGAACATAGCTGATGGAGATGAACACTAATCCCAAGCCAAAGGCCAGCAAGTTAGTTTGTCCAGGTTTAATGTCTATTAGAATTTAGGCCACAGAGTATTTGTGACATTTTTATTATACAAGATCATTCAATTATTCATTTAACCACCTAGCAGTATTTCTATAGTTGTAATTGTCGCAGCATGCCTCAGTTGAAAGAGAACATAAAGCTGTAATTTCAGAGGAACTAGTTAGTATCTATTTCTGAATAGAGAGAAAGTGAAAAAAAAAAAAAAAATATCCAACTTAACAGAAAATGGATTTTGAATGGTACACAAAATTTTATAACAGATCCACCAGAGTTGAATTTACAGAGACACTGACTATTGAGTTTCCTTAAAAAGGGATCCAAGTATGTCTTAGCAATCTTTCACAAAAATATTGCAACCATACATTTTGGGATAAAATTATCACAAATATCCAAATTTCAAAAATTACAGCAAAACTAAAATCAATAAATCTATCTTATTATAATGGAAATTGTGTGTCTGTAACTGAAACTATGTCACATCCAACATCACAATTCCCTTAGTTATTTACATTATATTCTGTGGTTATTAAATAATCATTATTCAATCTTTATTAGCATCTTATTAATAAACAATGTCTATTAAGGTCTAGCCGAGATAGATTTGCCTCAAAACAGCTCATATTACTGTGTTTAAAATACTGCAATATGTGTTATATATCATTAAGAGATAAATGTTTACATAGTATATGGCATGAATAATTTGCATACCAGTTTTAATTAAACCATGTTTAATAAATAATTACTTGGTGTTATTAATTTCTGATACCATTGTTTTATTCTCAAACCTATTAAAAAACAATTATATATATAATTTTATATTGAAATCAATTAGAATAAAGTAAAAATATGTAATCTTTTTTTGTATTTGTATTTAATTTCATTATTTTAATACAATATAATATCTAATACTAAAATTTAAATACTTGTGCCCGGAGGGCGCATTTTTTTTTTTTGCTAGTACCTATAAAAGAGGAAGTTTGTCCATTATAGAGATGAATATAGTAGCAAATAGACTATTAGAACCAATAGAAGTAAATTTTCATGAGAAAATCAGATTAATTTTACTGACCCCAGATGAACTATCAAACTTTGTATGAGAACCATGAATAACTAAATGTTTTGTTTCAGAAATCCAAAGCAAAACATGACAAAATTAATTTTTAGGAAGAAAACATTCAAAAAAAGAAAAGAGAATAAAAAATTAGATATTTTAAGGGGGAAAAAAAGGCTGGTTTGGTGACCCCCTGTTCTATAGTAATCAATATTATAGCAGTTTGAACAGTTAAGTATCAATATGGGCAACATTTTATGACAAAGCATATGCTGTCATTAAAATTGACTTTAGAATTCATTTAGTGTCTACGGTCAACTCATCAAATATTAAGTTTCATATTAGTAATGTGTAAATAAACAAAACTGCAGTGCTGGGGTATTTCTTGAATAAGGATGTATTATTTACCATGTTACAAAAATCCCTATACTTGCTACCTTTAAGGTATAAATTGTAAAAAGGTAAATCGGGTAATTCTGCTAGCAAGTTATACATAGCACGATGCGTAAATTGTTACCATTTTAAATTATCAATTTTGTGCATGCACTTTGTTTCAGGTTTTGTCTACTGGGTAGCAAACTAGAGTCAGTTAGGCACAAGTTTGTGAAAAAAAAAAAAAAAAAAAAAAAAACACCATGAGACAATTCTCTCCTCCAGAAATGTGGAAATGGCATGCTATACTACTTGGTGTTCATTCCGGAAGCTCCAATATGAAGATTTCAGAGAGTTTGGATATCAATCTGAAGACAGTGCAGAAGATTTGAAAAGAGTTGGACGAGTGCAATGTTGATTAAAAAGGTACAGTAGCTCAGAAGTCTCACTGATAATAAAACTCCAAAATTTTGTTGGTGAGATCCAGGCCATAATTTATGATCCCAACAAATCAATAAGTTCTATAGCCAGGGATATGGGAGTGTCTGAGTTTCTTATCAGGCAGATGGTACATAAAGACATTTAGTATTTCTCATACTAGATAAGAAAGAGCCAATTTTTTATCACAGGCCAAGAGGAAAGACAGCGCAGCAAAGCTTTTCAACAAACTCAAGTATCCCCTCCAACCGAACATGCTTTGCTTTATCTTAAATGAGAAAAATTTCTGCCAAGATCTCTCAGTAAACTCACAGAACAACTATTGGCTTGCTTTATCCTTACAAGATAATGATGAAAAGCCACATCATGGTGTTTGGTGTAGTCCCTAGGAACGGTGATGGTATGCCTTCATCTGCTAACATGGCCTAAGACTCAACACCGAGGCCTACATCAAGTGCCTGGAAGAGGTAGTGGGGATCTAAATAGAGAAGGTGGCAGCTGGAAGACTGGCAACAGGACTGTGCCATGCCACACAAGCAGGAGAAACCAATCATGGCTGTCAGAAAATTTCTTCAACCACATCACCCCTAACATCTAGTTACCTAACACTCAAGATTGTAATCACCTTCATTATTATGTGTGGAAAGCGGTTGGGTGAGAGACAAGCAAATTACTAAATTTGCTGTGTATCTTTACTATATCATATTTATGGCAGGAACAATTATCTATGATGAAACAATGATAAAAAAATAAATAAAAAAACCTATGGTGTAACTATAGTATGTACACTACGATTCCATTTAGGCTATACAAGGTTTTACTATCTTTATAGAAACAATGAGTGTGTGTTTGTGTAAGGGGGAGGGGATAAGTTATAAGATATGATTTCTACATTCATGACAAACATTAGTGTTTCCTTTACATTTTCTAGTCTGCAATTTTCTGCAGAACTCCAACCAGTTACAATTTCTCTGAATCTTTTTTATATAAGGCTTGATAATTTGTATTATTCAGACTATTGTCCTCATCTTTATTGTTATCTACACGTTTTCAGCCGATGCACACTCCAGCCTTCTTCAGGTGTTTCTTGTTGAACTCCAGAACATTCTTGTCGAACTCTGGAGCCTTCACAGAAATTCAAACTGAACCCTTTATTCAATCCATGGGGGTAGACTGTTGTCATTCCCTTAACCAGGACCTGGTACAAGTGTTATGCTGTGTTAAGTATTCTATATTGTTATCACCCTTGGCCAGGATCGAACCTGCAACCTAAAGATGATCGTCACTTAGAACTGTATTAACTTAACCCTTATATCTGTTACACCCTGTGTCCAACTGGACACCTGAAACATTGTGTAGATAACAATAAAGAGGAGGACAATAGTCAGAATAATTCAAATAATCCAACCAGTTATCAATGTCAAACTTATGAATAATCAAAACTGAATTTATCAGATAATTTCATCCCCATAACTTGTCTAACCACCAATGCTAAATGTCAGAAACTGAAAAATATAAAAATTATAAATTGAATGTATGAAACCAGAAAAATCACTACAAAAATATCATGGTATCAGCATAAAACTATATAGAAATTAAATTTATCTTTATTTTTTTTTTTTTTTTTTAAGTATCCAAACCAGAGGCTAGTGCAAAGAACATTACTCATGATGTCCTTGGAATATTCTAATTGCTCAAAATAAAAAGCCAAAATGTTAGCAATAGACATTCAACAACTTTTTTCAAATAGAATTATAAGTGACACATTTAAAATAATTATTTGGAAAACTAGTTGCTTTGGTGTTAAAATAAATTTATACACTATGCACACCTTAATTTTAGAAGCCAATTTACATTTTCTGATTCTGGTGATTGATAAGTGTCAAGATACCATGATAGACATAGAAAAAGAAGTTACCTGTATGTTATATTAAATCCAGACATGTCATATGCCACATCACTGTAAAACATTAGGTAAGCAGTTCCTGACTTGGCCGTAAGTTCTATGGCAGAGTTTGACTTTTGATCTGGTAGAATTAACCCACTGAAAAAGAAAAAAAAAAATTTTTCTAAAATAAATAATAAAAAACATCAACTGTAAATCATTAAAAAAATATATATAAATACTGATTCATTCAACTTAAATGTGTCTCTTATAAACAAATAGGATTGCTCAAGTACTTAAAAATTATTGTAGATGCTTGGAAATGGTAAGCAAGGTTTTAAAGTTTAATATTTCAATTGATTCATCACCTTCGTGATTACTATAACCTATATATAATAAAAACAAATACACAGGAAAGTGGATTATATAATGTAGCCAGGTTTTGCCTTATAAAAAAAATGATTTTCAAAGTAGTTTTACAACTCTTATCAAAGTTTTAAGCATTTTTCAACAGATTTTAATAAAGTAATTTTTTTTTAAATCTAAGAATTTAAAAGTCCAATATAGTATCAGTGAAAGCTATTTTGTTTAAGTAGTCAACAATTTTATTTTTTTCTCTTAGAAAAAAAAATCTACTCATCATAAATTGGGAGAAATTTGAATTTAATTAAACTTTAATAAATTTTTTAAAAAAAGGAAGTTTATAATAAGATATGTACAACTCAAAACATGATTGTCAATTCTAAAAAAGTACAGAATTCATAATTACACCTCAACTGCAATTGGTAGAGGCCAAAATGTTTTGCTAATAAGAAATTATTCAGAATTTCCAGGTTTCTGGATTCACCTGTAGGAGTTAAAAATACAAATTAAAATAAATAAATAAAAAACTATTGCCAGTTTAATATAAGACATGCAACAGAGAGAAGATGAAAATCTCCCATTGTTTTTTGTTAAACCACTGAACAGCTTAAAAATGAAAATGTGATTTTATCTTAATAAAAATAGCATTGACTCAATTTTTACAAAATACAAGATAACATTTTTAAAGTACAGATTTAAAATATCCTGATCAGCTCATGTGTAAACAAAATCCAATTTGAGCTATTAGAGTTTGACAACAATTTATTATATTATGCCATCTTTTATAAATGCTATCAAAAGTTAAATAACTTTATAATAAAATAATTTTTTTCATCATAGTTAAAAAATGGTGGTGGTTAAATAAGATGTCAGTGTAAATACAGATATATTCTTTTTTGCAGAAGGACAAAAGAGTCTAGCCAGCACACTTTTTTATGAATGTAAAATGGAAACATTTTCTTTCAAACATTATCAAAACAAGTTTATTTACATTAGACATCTAAAAGTGAATTTCCATGAAAATACTGGACACTTGGACATCTACTATTGATTTAGTAGAAACAAGTCAATAAACTTTGAATGTCCTACTTAGTTTTATTTTTAAAATAAGAGCATTATAACCTACATTTATGTAAGCTAAGAACTTTAACTACAAAGTGCACACCATGAACATAATTTTCAAATCCACATGGGTAATATCCACATGGGTCATACTGTGATAACATTTCCATTAAGTTAATAAGAATATTTAATTATTTGTCCCCAAACCTACAACAGAAAAATTCATACATTTGTGGATAATATGATACACAGTCTAACAACAAAGTAACTAGTTTATAGGTCTATATCTGTGAAATTACTAAATCTATATATCTTTACAAAAAGCAGTAAATTATTTTCTTTGTAATTTTACATGTAGAAAAGTTTTGTTTTTGTTTTTCTGTTGGGGAGCAACAAATGAATTTAGGACAGTCAATAGGACAGGAAAATATTCTGTGTTGCTTTCAGGATAAATAGCTTTATCCTTTATCTTTTTAGGATAAGAACATTTATCTGTTCCAGGTTTGTGTTTTTTTATGCTATACTACATGAACCAAAATTGGCAAACAAAAATTAATGATCTCACAAGCTATCTGGTAATGCCTAGTTAACTTTGCCAATATACAGATAAGATAAAAAGTTTTCTAAAATAGGCACAGCCTTCTTGTGTTTTTAGCAAGGGAGGGGTAGAAGAGATAAAAAGGCTTAAAGCTACAAAATGTCTACCTATTTTATTTCTAAGATACTTCAAAATCCTCAACACAACTTGGATATGTAAAAAGATTATTTAAATGCTGTTTAAAATTTCTATCACATTTGCCTGTTGTAACAAAATTTAGCCCTTACTATGATCTTTCATAAAAGGCTATGATTATTTATTACTAATAAAATCAAAACCGTGGCAGACATCTTGGTTACAATTTCAAACAAATAAGTTTCCTTTGTGTCAATCAGCTATACAAAGAAGCAAGGGGAAAAATTTAATGAAAGTGTGAATATTTGTTTTAGAAGGTATCCATCTCCCTATGAAAACAAAATTTGAAATATTTGTTTTTTCCTTTTTAATGTGATAGTGATGGAGGCTTCTCGAAATTACCCACTGCTGAATTTTTTCAAACACCAGAGCCTACTCCTTACCTTACCCTTGTTAGTGCAATAGGAAATCAAGATTCTATATTTATTGGTTAGCATATTAGGGTAGGGTAGGGTAGGGTAGGAGAGAGAGAGAATTTCATTTGTTTTAATTTAATGAATTACAGCTAGAAGTATACAAAGATCAAAATTGCCAGTGATGTGGCAGAGTGGACAAGTGTCATATGTACCACAAAAAAAAAAAAAAAAAAAGTTAAATATAAAAATAAACGCCTTTTCTTTTATATCCCATCTCTCAAAAACAATTTAGAAACTTAAAGGACTATCTCTTGCCATTTAATAAAAACTGGATTTTATTTCCCCAAAAGAAAGGAAATTGTAAGATACAAATAATAAAGCTATTTATAGCTATTTAATAAGGTAAATAGATAACATTTTGTAGTTAAAAATGAAGAAAAAAAATAAAACCTGTCAAACAGCTACAGAATTACAATAAAGAAATCAGATCATTTAAATGAATTTCAGAAATAATAAATTACAGTAAAAGCAACAAGTGAAATAAGTATCTAAAAATGGATTATAATGCAATAAAAAGAGAAGCATTTAAATTTTTCTTTAACAAGAGTAACTTGTTTTATCACTAAATCCTGCAGCTCTAAATGAATGCATTATTTAGATTATTCAGACTATAGTCCTCATCTTTATTGTTATCTACACAATGTGACGGCCGATTAGCATTCCCAGTTGATTCTTTTATTTGAGGTTATTGTTACTTAATCACGTTAGTTATATAGAGCTTTGTAAATGGAGTTCAGAACTGTTTGAATTATGCAAATATCCTCAGTGGTTCAAAGTTATGAGAATTTAAAGACCTGAAATTAGGGGTAAAAAAGTGGACATGATTTTGTTTTAAAAAAATGTCAAATCATGGACTAATTGAAAACGAGAAATTCAGTAATTTCTTTACCATTTCTTTATTTTTGGAGCAAATTTGATAAAACTTTGCATTCTTATGTAAAATATATTTCTGATTCCGCACTTAATTTTATGTATCTCCATGCTAGAATCCATTATTTGGGGAATAAGAAGTAGGGATATCAAGATTCTTTTTTTCACCACAAGATTATTCAACATTTTAATACGGCATATATACACATATATGGTATTAATTTATATAAATAACATCACTTTGGACTTAAAAATATCTTTTTAAATACCTGCTATGTTGTATTACAACAAGAAATAGAATAACTATATAATTTTATTTAACAAAGCCTACCTGCATGTAGCATGTACAGCTTTGTTTAAAAATAATACAGTTTTTTGCTTCTCTTATATTTTTTTTTTTTTAAGAAATCGCCTTCAAATTGTATTTTTGCTTCCATAGGGTCTAGAAAAAAAAAAAAAAAAAAAAAAAAAAAAAAAAAAAAAAAAAAAAAAAAGGTGTCTTCTAATTGAGTGTAAAATTTCAAGAATATCGATAAAGATTAGCCACTATGATTTTGAAAAAAAAGTAGCGTGTAAAAATTAGTCTTTAAAAAAAATTTTTTAAATAAAAAAAATATTTTGTTTTCAGCTTTTCGAAGCAAAATATCATTTTAACTTGCTGTAAAAAAATAATTCAATGGATAAAAACACATAAAAATTACATATTTAGAAAGATTATTTTATTTTAAACCATATAAATATTTTTTTAAGATTGGATCAGAAATACCCAAGAAATTGCGATTTGAACCAATTAAGGTGAAAAATTGTCTATGTCCAACAATTTTACGAAACGAGCTGGCAATGCTAGGCCGATGTGCTCTCTGGCCTTCTTCAGATATTTCTTTTCGAACTTGGGAACCTTCTTGTCATAATTGGGAGCCTTCACAGAACTTTATTCAATCCACAGAGATAGACTGTTCTCACTATTAACCATGACTGGGTACAAGTGTTAAGCTGTTTTATTAGAATCATTATGCAAATTATTCCCACCACATACTATGTAAATCTTTATTTTTTGAGACATAACACATTTCAGGATTTTAAATGCATTAATAATATGGGCAGTTTTGCAGCGAATCTAAGCTAGACTTTAGAGAAATCATTAATAAATAATGATGCTAATTAGGATAAAATAATGATTATTTCATAATCGTTGAGAATATAACTTAAATAACTAAGGAAATGGTGGCATAGTTTTGGTTACAGACAGTTACATAATCTCCATTATAAGATATACAGCCAAATATTGCACTAAAGTTCTATTTGGTTTCTTCTCGTGCCAACAGTATATTTTAAGTAATAAATTTTACTTTGTTAGTTTGAAAATAAAATTGAATTTCTATTTTTGGTACCAAACACAGTAATCAAATGAAGAATTTTTTTAAACAAATCTCAGGAATTAATTCCTAATTAGAACATTGGTTTTAAGAAATTAAAGAACATCTGATCAAGCTAGTAATAAGGCTAATAAGAATAAGAAACTAAATTGTTATATTGTCTCATTCAGACATTTTAAAAACTTGCTATAATATATATATATATATATATATATATATATATATATAGTGACACAAAGTCATGCCATAGCCAGCTCTTTGACGAAAACTAAGTGTAAAAATTTATTTTCTTAAATGGTCTATTCTTGTTTGTTGTAAAATTACTGATATTTAATTATTTTGTACCTAACTTATTCCGTTTTTACAGGGATATATTAAAAAAAAAAAAAAAAAAAAAAAAAATCAATTTCACCCTCTCTCTCAAATAAGTTAAAATGGCCAAAATCTAAATCCATGCTCCCACTTCCTCACTATTTAGGCATTGGTTGTTGAAAGTTAAAGTCAGCCAAAAGTTATAGTGACACAAAGTCATGACATAGCCAGCTCTTTGACGAAAGCTAAGTGTAAAAATTTATTTTCTTAAATGCCGGTGTATTTTTGTTTGTAAAATATTTGCATCCATTTCATAAGCTCTCAATTTTCTAATAGAAAATTGTACCTGTGGACTTAAACCAAGTTAAAACTTAGGAAAACTTCTTTTTTTTTTTTTTTTTTCACGGTGTGGTGGACCCGTAGATCTCGAGAGATCATCCACCTGCGCTCCCCAAATACTTTCAGTCATCTTGCCTCGGCTTGTTACTGATTCCAGTCTTCGGGGAAGGAGAGCATGTTGAGCGTATTGCACAACATGTCACCATGTGCAGATATTTCTACATCCGTGAGTGACTGAGTAGCCCCTGGGTAGGACTGCCCACCCAGATATCTGGGAAGGAGCAAATATCAAGCTGGTCGGTAGCCTGCGGCTGGTGGCTGTTCACATTAATAGAATGAAAGCAAGAAAACATTACAACAAACCTGGGCTACAATCTCCCGGGGCCCTGGACAATGAACTGGAGCCGTGGCAAAGAACCCTTGATATGGGGCAGACATCTTAAGCCTGCGGAAGTTCGCTTCAGCGAGGAGGACCAATTGACAGAGGTGGGGTCCGGGTACACATTCTTTTGTATAAGCAGCCTCATGGTAGCTGTATGGAACTGAGGTAAGGCAGCTCAAGCACCCCATCCTAAAGTGGCCTCTGCGTATGCGGCACATGACACAGCATGGAAACGTCTCTTACATCTGGGACTGACCACATGTTTGACCTGTGTGGCAGGGCCTGCCTGTCGAGGGCTGGGATTCTCGATCACATACGGTCGCATGCGATTGGAAACCTAGAAAGAGGTTCATGTGTGACAGGAAAGAAAGAAACTTGAATCGGACACTCGGCGTGCTCACATCCAACCTTTTTTTTTTTTCTCGGTGTGGTGGACCCGTAGATCTCATCAGATCATCCACCTGCGTTCCCCAAAGTCTCTCAGTCATCATGCCTCGGCTTGTCACTGATACTTGACTTTGGGGAAGGAGAGCATGCGGTGCGTGTCGCACAAGCGCACAACATGTAAAACAAAACATGTGCAGATATTTCTACAAGTCTCAGAGCTATGGAGGAACGGTGAGTTGTGTAGGCCTGACGGGTTGGAAGCACGCAAATGTGATACTACATACGGCATAATTCGTGACCTACTTAACGTCACTGCCTTGCTGATTAAACAGCAACGTGCCTCGCGAGGTTGCGGGTGAATAACAGCCCCTTGGTTAACACTGTTCACCCAGCCATTTGAGGAGTGTCTAGAAAAGATGACCTAAAAAATGCCGGATCAGCTATCAAGCTGGACAGAAACCATCGCTTCGACGGATGTCCACATTAGCTGGGCTGAAAACAAGAAAACACTACAACACAAAACAATGCTAACAATAGCCTCCTGGAATGTCTGGACACCTCCCGATCTTGAGAGATTGGGAAACCCCAAACTACATACTAGTATTGTGACAGGGGAGCATTTCGATATGGGGCCGACATCGATGCCCTTGCAGAAATCAGTTTCAGCTATAAGGACCAATTGACAGAAGAGGGTGGGCTGGATACACATCCTCATGGAAAGACAGGCTGATGATAGCTGTAAGAAGTATGAGGTAAGTTGACTAGAGCCCTCCATTCTGAAGCAACACATGACGGACACCATGGAAACATTTCCTACATTGAACTCTGACCTGTGTGGCAGGGCCTGTATGTCGAGGGTCTCACATGTGTGACAGGGTACATAAAAAACAAGCTGGACCAGTGGGCCATCTGCGCACTCACAACTGAACTACTTGTAGAAATGGCCTTATTCTGTCAAGAAGCGGCAATTACCATATATATATATATATATATATATATATATATATATATATATATATATATATATATATATATATGTGTGTGTGCGTGTGTGATTTTTTTTTTTTTTTTAAATTGGAGGAAGGAAAATATAGTGCTTGATTATAATTGTAAGAGCTGTATTTATTATATTCTATACATTACAGGCAAATTATTACTATCGGTTTCAAGGCATCATATGCCTCTCATCCGATAAATCACCTTGGAAGTGACATCTAAATAAATATCCATTATAAACCACGTTCTTGCTTTATTTACCGCATGCATTTCAATATCGCCCCCTACATAGAACATTGTACAGCAGCTGCTGTACAATGTTCTACGTAGGGGGTGATATTTGCTGAGTTCACTTGTCATGATTATTTTCATTAATTATCGAATTTTATACAATATATGCATTGTAACTGCCTTCAAGCAAAATTATATATATATATATATATATATATATATATATCTCAAACAATGTCTAGAGAAAAGATTAGAAATAAAAAAAATACCTGTATGCAGCGAGCAGCTTTGAAAAGGCTGAGTCTCCATCATAAATATAAAGGTGATCCCAGCCACATTCAGTGGCAAAATGAAACATCTGTAAGTGAATTGGACGGGTTGTTTCACTAGGACTAATGAGCCAACTGCATTTACGGTTTTCTGAATAGTTTGCAGGTCCATCTGTAACAAGGCCAGTTGAGTTGACCAATCTAAAAAGAGAATAAAACAACTATTAGATAAAAAATATACTGGATAACTTTGGAGTATGCAGATTTCAGCATTTTAAACTCTTACATAAACACATTCATCATTGCTAATTCTTTTCATTTTCATTAATTCTTAACCACTCAGTTTAGAGACATTGAAAAGGTACAGAATTTTAGAAATAAAAATTTTTAAAAATAAAGATGTATAAATAAGCACATAAATGTTAGGTAAAAAAAATTCAAAGGAGTTTTTGGTACATGTACAACTAAAGTAACTATCAGATGATAAAAACCTTTCAAAGAGAAATTTTAAAATGTTGTCCTTTTATTAGAAAAATAAGTAATTAAAAACTTTTAGTGCAGTTGTATATAGGGAGGATGAGAAATTGATCATTTACATTAAGAAAACAATTAGTCTGTCATTACATTTAAAATAAATATATTTGTATTATTGTCATCTTTATAAGGTTTCGGCCGATGTGTTTCCGACCTTCTTCAGGTGTTTCTTGTCGAACTTGGAACCATGAGTGCAACTGGACACATGGTTCCCAAGTTCGACAAGAAACACTTGAAGGCCAGAGGCACATCGGCCAAAACATTGTATAGATAACAATAAAGATTAGGACAATAGTCCGAATAAGGCAAATTATCAAGCCTTATCTCATAAATTCAGATTATATATATATATATATATATATATATATATATATATATATATAGTATACTTGGTATATACAATATATATTTGCATCTCGTGTATTACTGCAAGAACCTTTATGGTACAATACAATTGAATAATTTCCTTAGCTGTAGCAAAAAAATTCATAATTTTCTAAAAATGAAAATTCTCAGAAATACAAAAAAAAAATTTGTAGTTTTCTTTGATATCCTAATTTATGACTAGTCCGATTCCTTTGCTAGTGGCTAGTAAGTAGTAGTCTGGGTTTGTGGCACACAATCATCATAGATGGTTACCTTGCAATATTATAAAGAAATTGAATCGTCATTCATAAATTGAAAAAATTTAAAAAAATAAGAAAACTGGGTGCAAGAGAAAACTCACTGCATCTGAAGATACAAAAAAATCATAGGGGATTTTTGACAATCAAGAAAAATAATCATTTCCTATGTTTGTCTTAAGTCATTGAAGTTTCACTAAAATTTATGACTATAAAAATTGTTCAGTTTTTCACTTTTTAGTCTAATACTGTACTTTGTACTATCATCTATTTATAGTATTTTTAACCAAATAAGAACCACACCTAAAATGTTTAGGCCAGTCTATAGCGATGATAAAAAAGTGGTATGAGGAGGAGTTTGTGTGCACAAACACACAAGTTTATATATATATAAAAAGGAACCAATGATGTGGAAATAGATTGTTGTTATACAACATTCATTTATTCTATTATTTAATAGAATATTTGTCCAATCTTAGTATCATTTTATGATTAACTTATATCTCATTATACCAAAAAAAAAAAAAGGAATAAGTGTAATTGCAGTGACATTTTAAACAAATACCATTATTATACAATTTGTAGACACTCCTACAGAGTAAAGTAAAACAAATAAAATTAAATCTATTTACTTCCTAAAAAGGACAGTCTTAAAATGGACACTTTATAAATTAGATATACCTGATGGGCACACTTAAACTTTTTTTCTTCTTTCTCAAATCAAATACATCTATTTTCTCATGCATAGCTTTTTGTTACCATGTTCTGATTTGGTAGGATCCTTATCAAATGCTGATAGCATGGATTCCCTTGCCATCCATCTATCAATCATCACTCCTGGCAGGTCCTCTGCATCCAGCGTCTGCATTAATGCAAGTTTTTGCTGGTTGGCTAACAGTGCTATGTCCATGTATAGGTGTCAAAAGAAGAATATCACTTTTGAGTTTGTCCTTACTTTTCCAGCAATGCCCAGCATGTCTGGTTCGTCTTACTTGGATAGATTGTGTGATAAGAGGTAAATGGCCTTACAGCTTCTTTTTCATGGGGTGCTGCTTTCAGGATTTGTTAAAAACAGCAAGCAGTATGCTTGTGTAGTTCCTATCTAGCATTACCTCCATGCATTTTGTTAGTCCAGGTGGTGCAGCCATACACTAGTATGGCTACAGCTTGAGAGAATTCCAGTTTTATTTTAGATTTCCACATGATCGATAACCTGTCAATAGCAGCCTATGCATATACTGAAATCGCTTTCTGTAAATGAAATATTGCTACCTAGGTATGTGAACAGATCTACTAATTTCAAAAAGTCTTGCCATCTAATGTAGAGATGGCTGCATCTTGTTTAAAAGACATGAACTCTGGTAAAACATACAGGCCAATAACAGTTATTGTGACTGAAGTGGAGTAGAGTCATCATAAAAGAAAACAGCAAATTCTGATTCATATTAATTTCTTTAGTCAAAATTAAAATTGCTAATTTACAATCTAAATCTTTCATAATATTTTATAATAATGAAGAAGATCAAATGATCTGGAAGTTGGAACAGAAGGTCCAGCTACCAAGCAGCCTGGAGCATCATTGGGAAAGAGGGCTATATAGCTTAAGCAGTGTTTAGAAGAACATTTACTTCTGATACTGACATGGCTTGTCAGGCCAAAGAACAAAGGAAATGGCAATAAAACCAGGAAGGACAGTTTTACCAATGCCAACTCATCAAATGTCTACTTTCTTCTGCTAGTTTAAGATATGCTCCCTCACCCTAGCAATGAATAGCATTTTAGCGACTTGTTTTAGTTTATAAACACATGATGTCATGGCCTTTGTCTTCTATCCTTTCTACCCATTCCACTATTCATTTTTATGCAGTTCTATTTCAGATTTTTTTCTTGGCTTGGCAATTTTAGATTACAAAATATTATGTACATGAAAAATGCTCCATGGCTAAGATTACTTTACATAAACAAATAAAGCTGTGTGTAACATTCTACTTCCATCCAACTTAGATTTTGTCTTAAAATTTATTAGTTAATTCTACAAACTTAAATCCTGAACACTGAAATAAACACCTGAAACAATAGGATGTAATATGAAAATGGAAAAAAAACGTTTTGGTACATTGTTAGCAACAGTTAAGGTGGTGGAGGGAAAAAACCCTGACAATACATAGGCAAGAGTGCTATTCATCTACTTGATTAAAGTGTGTGTGTGTGTCACACACACTCTTGTGTGAAATGTAGAGGGGGAGAAAAAAAAAGAAAAATATAGAAATAGAAAACTTATTTGTATTATTAATCTACCTGCCATTTTTTTTTTTTTTTTTTTTTTTTTTTTTTAACACTTCCAAATTTCTTTTTAAAGTCTAAATCTGGCTGTATTTTATGCTGGTTATAGCCAACTTATTCAGCTCCAAAAATTGAACTTCCAATCAATATCAGATTAATTGGTGTTGGGTCCTTGTCAGATGCTGCTACATTTTGAACTTGTATTATAGTTAAAACAACATTTTCTTTTAGAGAATTACAAATGGCTCACATAATAATAGAGCTTCAATCATATAAAGATGGCAATTGTGAGAATTGCTAGTTCAACCGTCTTGTGTTCTGATCTGATACAAGAACAAAGTAGCCTTCTCCATTAGAATACTGTCCAGTCAGATTACTAACACACGAGATGATTTTCACTACCCGATACTCTTTCTGGTTTCTAATTATAAGAATAGACCTTTAAAAAAATTGATATAACCTACTTATTTAAAAATCTATTAAGCTTTGGTTAGTCTGGCACACAGGCTTTGGGTTGATTACAGTATCTTCTGTTACTAAATGGTCACCCATCTAAGTATTGAACAGACTCATCGATGCTTAACTTTGTTGATCTGACAGGAACTGGTGCTTTAAATGTGGTTTCACAACAAGTCATGTTAGCTTTGTCAATAGATTTGTCAAATGCCCATTCTTAGTGTTAAGGGAAGTACTGAGAAGAACAGAACATTTGCTACTTTACACTTGTAAATAAATACACCAATAAAGTGACATTTGTATTTGTTCACATTGTTATAGCCAATAACCACTTACTATAGTTAGATTTAAAGAACACTTAATATACATGTCCATTATACCATCTTTCCAGATACTAGGATGGGCAGTTTAACTGAAAAAAGTTTTTTTTTTTGGTTTCACCTGCATCCCCAAAAACTGCACCAAAATATTTTATAATATGGAAACCATTCAGTGTAGTGCTATTACTGAGTGACCATATCCAAGAAAACATGGTGGGAAAAGACTTTTAGATTTTAATAAAATCAAATTTTATCAACATCTACTATTGTAAGAGGAAAACTGATAAAAACATGACTATTTTATTAAAAAATAAATGGGAAATCTATTTTACAAAATGAAGGTGTGGGGGTATACAACAGATATGGCACTTCAGAAATATATTTTAGCATAGAATGTTTTCAAATCAAAAGGGAGGGGAATACATGATGCTTGAAATCTATTGGTTTCAGTTATCAAAGTTACAGGTTTTTAAAAAATACTTTTTAAAAAATTTTTTAAAAAATAAATAAATAAATAAATGAAGTCAGGGAAAAAAATAGTGAGGAAGGAAGAAAAAAAAGTAGTAGTCAGTTTTGCTTTAATGTTAAACTTTATAAATCAAATTTTTCAAAAGAGTAATACTTTCCTGTACACCAATCACGAAATAAAATTGTAACAAAAAATTTTTGTAAAGATTTTTTTTATAAACGAATTTGTTTTTATCTAGCAGATGTACCTAAAATTAGATAGTTCATAATTTAAGTTTTAAAATGTGGTATGTTAGGTACCACCAATTTGACCCTGTGCAATTTACCCCCCTACATTTAACACAATGAAACTTGCAGAAAAATTAATATTTTCTTGGAAAGGTTTTCCATTCGAAAGAAAAAACATTAAATAAACTCCTGATGATTTTTTAAATTTTTTATCAGCATACAGAAATAATGAAAATTATGATTGAAAAACAATGTTTTCATTTTTGCACTGTTAAATCAACTGAAATTTAACGTAGCTAAAAACAAGTTATGATAAGAGGATTTTTAAAAAATTCTATGAAAAATCAATTAATGGTCCGATTTTCACAAAAATTTCCATAAATGTTTACCATTGGATGTAAATACATCTGAAATAGTTTTTTTCTAAAATATATTAGGGGAAATATTTTTTTACGATGTCTATCACCTATTTTATTTCATGAGATAAAAAAAAAAAAAATGTGGAAAAAAAATTTGGTACTTTTTTTCTATAAAGATAAGAGGCTGAATAACTATATCAATGAAATTGTATAAAGTACCGAATTAGTTTTTTGAGGAAAAAAATAATGAAATCGGAAATAAAAAGTGCAAAAAACATGTCATAATATTAATATTTGAAAACTTTTTTTTTCTTATGTAATTGGTATGTACTATATTCTAATAAATTGTCAAAAAAAAAAATTTTTTTTTAAGAAATTAATTTTTACGAGATTTTCAATCTTTTGTGTGATTAAATATTTTATTTTCTGCGTGAAATAAATTAAATTTTTTTTTTTCCCTGTGGAAAAAAAAAAAAAAAAAAAAAAAAAAAAAAATTTTTCACGGATATTTAAAAACATGAATTTTAGAATTCAGGTGAACTAAAAGTTGGTCCGATCCGTGCTCGATTAATATTTTTAAAAGAATTTATAATTTTTATTGTTGAATAATAATTTTTGGTTCTTAGAATATATGGAAGGGCATAACCGTCATATTTGTTTTACAAAGAGACGAGACGCTTCTGAATAACAACCGAAGTTTGTTTTTCTTTGTTAAAAAAAGTTAAATAAGATAATTTTTTTCGCTATTAGAATACAAAGTAAGTATACAGGATTATTTTATCAGTTTTTCTCTTAGAAAAAATATTCAAATTTTCATTTCATTTTCGATTTTAAAAAGTAATACCAAAACCGAAGACATTTTTTTAACGTCAATTTCACGGTGACATTTTACTATTAAATTTTTTCAAGTTTTTATTCATGTTAATAGTAAAAACATTGTTTTTCGTTCATAATTTTCATTATTTTCCTAAGCTGAATTTTTTTTAAATCATCAGGACTTTTTAAAATGTTTTTTCTTTCAAATGCACAAAAAAAAAAAAAAATTCTAGATAATATTTCAAGATAAAAAAAAAGAATATCTTAAAAATCATTGAAAACAAATAAAATCGGTTATTGAATATGCACAAGACAAAAAGTTAAATTAGTGTTATCCATACTTTTACTGGTTAATTGTAGAAGGGAAATAATTAGTAACTTTTCTGTCTATATTACGGTCTGAAAATTACCCTTTCGCATGTAATACGGGCAGGTTTGTTTATTTTTTAAGAGAACGATGTAATTTTTCCCAATCGGATAATTTGATCTTTGAATTAACTATTTTTCTTTGTAACAACCCTGTACGATCTTTTTTTTACGAGATTTTTGATAAACAAAGTTCGGAAATATCTATTTCCGTTTTATTCAAGATGGCATAAACAGTCTGGTGGTACCTAGTGTATGTATATGTGTATACATATATAAGCTATACAGTTTTTTCTCCAAAATGCATCATCCAAAGACACACAAACATGGATAGTTGATGCAAGGATTTCTTTTGTATTTTACCAAATTGTTAACAAATATGGTGTTTATTTATAGTTGACAATTTATTCAAAAGTTTGATAATCAAACAAATCTAAGTCATGATTAAATTTCCTTTAAAAACTAAAAACTGATTTTAGGTGAATAATCCTTACTTTTTTACCCACTCTTCGTTTAACCCCGATTCACCATTTCTGGGTGCACTGGTATTTACGCATGACTAAATTTCTATTACCCTTACTTAAAACCAAATATTAATCCCTATGCACCAACTGACAGAACTTTGAGCATCCAAAATGACAGCATTTATGGAGCATTTATTTTACTTGAAAGAACATTTTGCAAATGTCATATTTCACATTTGACTTTGTGAAAAATAGAAAAAAAATTCATGGGAGCCTATAGATGTCAACTTCATATAGTAAAGTTAGTGTAGCCAAATTCACTATTAAACTTTTAAGTGAATAAAAATAGGTCAATTGAATCAGAGAAAATACTTTTTTTTTTGTTGCATCAATTCAAAGAGCAATATTGTTTTTAAAACTACAAAATGAGAAAACTCACTACAAAAATTATTTTGAGTTTTAAGAAAAAAAAACCTTAATTTTTAAATAACCTTTTTTGGGTGTTGAAATTTTAAAATTTTAAGATTTTTATGATATAGTCTTCTGGATTTGATCTTTCTATAAATGTAAAAATTAGAAACTAGAAATTCTTTTTAATCAAATGAGCAAATTTTTTTTTTTTTAAATAACTTTATTCATTAATAACATAATTTTATGAATAAAGTGCTGAAAATTTCATTAAAATTGGACAATTCCCTGAATTTTGGTAAATGGTTTTAAAATTTTAAAAGTTTATTACCTCCCTTAGTAAAATTACACATACCTACTAATCATCATTACACAAGAGAATGAATGGCTTCCTTAGAAAAAAAAAATAATAAATTAAAGACTGAAATAAGAAACTGCAGTATCAAGGGAAAATAAGAACAAAATTAATACCAAAATCAAAATTACCAAACCACCCAACTCTAACAGATACTTTAGTAAAATTCAAGTCAACCCTTGTAAAAAATTATGGAATTAATTTTTGATGTCAAGTGTGGCTCCTAATCATGTTTGAATTTCGACCTTACAAAAGTATTACTCCTGTATAGACCAATGGAAAATTTTAACCTAAAAATGACATCTTCAAAATTCAATTATTTATGAAAAGTATATAGAGTAATTTTAAATAACCAAAGATAAAAGTTCATAGTTTTGAAGATATTGTTATTCTTCCAATTTCTAATTCATTTATATCTGAGTAATGAAAGTAACCCAAAAGTAATATATGGTATCTAATAAAAAAAAATAAATCTAAGTAGCTCAATTCAGATCTGTTCCTTTAGTTCAAAACTAGAATTATACAAGAGGATCTTCAATATGCATCAATACTTCTGAAAGATGAACAAGAGTTATACCAAGTGGATATTTACAAGGCTCTTGATCATTGCTAATGATAATACTGTTACAGCATTCGCCCTAGATCGTTTGAGCCAGCTCCAACCAATGAATTCATCTATGGTGAATTCATGGAAAGAGTGACAAGAGTATAGGAAATTCGCAAGTGGCGCCCAAACCCTGCATGCATATCCCAGTCAGGGGAAGGAGATGCTCTTGTTTGCCACAGATTTTCCACAAACACAGAGACAAGTACACCAAAAGAGGGGTTGTACTTTAGAAATGTGCTAGATGACTGTTGAGCAAAAAGCTTCCTCCACCCTGATGATAATACATAGCTTATGGTGGTGACTATGGAAAAATAGCGTTTTGTCTTTATTGTTTATTGTCTACCTATATCTATTGTAGTTTCTAGAAAAATAAATAGGAGGCATTACATTCAGACCACCCCTTGTACATCATTACTTTTAATTGGAAAACTTATGATACAGCCATAAATACAGAAATTTTATAAAAATAAATCAAAATTGAATTTTGAAAGAGCAACAAACTTAGATTAAATTTTCCATGGTAAGTTTTCAAGAATATTGACACTAATTTTTTTTAGCATATCTGATATTTGCTTAAGAGTTAAAAGAAAAAATAAAGCAGCAATGTATGTAAAAGAAAAACTTTTTAAAAAAGGTAAAACATAATTACTTAAGTAGACACAGAATTAACCATGATGTTACACTTTTATAAATATAAAATAGATTTATGATAGACAATCAATATAATATCAAACAGATGAATGCCAACATCAGATGTCTATTCCAAATAGTGAATTAAACCATTTAAAAGAATTTTGACCTGCTTAAGTTTTGTTTAAGATGTTAACTATAAAGCCAGAGTGATCCAGTGTTTCTTAAGAGTTCTTTATAAAACTGAGTATATAAAAACATTCTACTACACGGCCATCAATTTAATTTGTTTATCTAAAATATTAAGTTTCATTAAACTTAAAATGCAAAAAGATAAGCCAAGCTAGTTATAGTAATTATGTGTATAGAAAGAAGTTGCATTTGGTTGACTAAGAAAATTCAATACAAACTAGTTTTAAAAATTTAGTCAAATAATTAACACTTAGTAGTTATTCTTCTTTTAGCTGTTTAGTGAAATCCATTTAATATCAGGCTAACAGAATAAGTGTCCCTTTTTACAATAAAGTAGGAAATTTTATTCAAACACCACCAACACAAAAAAATAAAATCACACACACACATTATAAGGAATCTTATTTTAGGAACTTTTGATCTACATTAAAGACATTACAAAAACAGCTTTGGAATCTTTAAAAGGTTAGCCCTTTTAACAAACAAATCCTGATAGTCCCCTATATGAATCTTTTTATCATATGGGTGCTAGAAGACGGTGGCTGCGGGTCTACATGTCCTGGGAATGACGTTAAACTATCTGATGGTGAGGTTCCAGTTTTGGAGGTTTGGGGGAATGTGGAGCACCCCTTCATCACTATTGCTCCCTGGTCCACTCTGACCCGGAGTGGTAGTACCTGTTAGGGTCCCATCTATGGGTTAAATAGAAAAATGTATTTATAAAAAAAAATTGTATTATCCATTAAGAATTGATTTATTTCAAAACTTTATTGGCATTAAATGACCCACTGAGGTTGATATGCCGTAAAACAAAACAAACCTATATGAATGTATGCATTTACATTTTCGCACGTTGAATGAGACAAGGTCAATTTTTTAGTGGAGGTTTGAATTCAGAGTTTTTCTAGACCAGTTGCCATACTGAGTTTAAAGAACCCAGTTCTACTATTTACCCATAACTGGAGGGAAAATAGTTAGATTCATACCTTTCCAAAGTGTCTTAGCACGATGTCAAATGCAAACAGCCTCGTTCAGGATTTGAGCTTTAGTTGCCATATCCATTACACAACAAGCACCTATTAGTCAGGTAGATGTATATTAGGGTAGGTAGATTTTGGAACTAATGTCTCCAATGACAAAAGTTGCAAATTAACAAAGAATTACCTCACAAAATATTTTTCTTCAAAACTTTGCCTTCGTTTGAAGAAATAGATTTCAATTTTTTTTAATTGCTATCACTGATACAGCTTAATTATTAAGTAAAAAGCAGCATATCAGGTGTCAGTGGTGATGGGAGACATTTTCAATTTGAATTCTAGTTATAATATTTTATTCATTTTGTATAAAATGACAAGCTTTTCTGTTTTAAATATTGAAATTGCTAAATTTTCTAACCAATTTCTAGGCTTAATGTGAAAATGAAGATGTTTGGTGTATATTAGCAGACAACCTTTGATGCTATTTTCTCAAACAATGCTGAAAGTAAGACATCTAGTTTTTGGTATCAGTATTATAATAATGTAATTTATTGTGTACAGTGCTCAGGTGCACCACAACTCATCAAAGTCTCATGTCAGGTACACAGAATAATGTTGTGCCAGGAACATGAACAGTTCACAGTAGTAATATGGATGTATGTGTGTGCATGTGTATGTGGAGAGTGGCATCAGGTATAGTGTTGGCGGACTACAGGAAGCATGGAGGCTTTGAAAGTTTCAGTGCTCCGGCAGCCTACAACAGATGCAGGCAGTTTATTCCATCTCTCCACAATTCTGAGCGTGAAAAAATGTTTCCGAAAGTCACGTGAACAGTGCTGTTTTCTGACTTTGTAGGCATGCCCGCGTGTATTGGAGAGATGGAGATCAAAAAGGTGCTCAAGATTGCTGTTGTTAAGATGATTAATGACCTTATGAGCATTTACCAGGTCAGTTGCCAGACGCCGAAGTTTCAACGAATCCATTCCCAGGGCTGCGTTCCTTATAACAACATGCAACTTTCACTATTTGAGAGGCATTGATATTTTTTTTTAAGTTAAAAATCAACTTACCCTAATGTATATGCCTACCTATTTGATATTAAGAAAAAATTAAATCTTTGTGATAAAACTGCAAAGCTGATATTTTTGTTTTTGTAATCTAAATCTTTCTCTTAAATGTTATTAGTTATCCTGTCATCAAACAAAGAAAATTTAAAAGTATTCAATATGCTTCTCAGTGTTTTGTTTTAATTCAGAATTTAGTAAATAACTAAAATAAAATATTTTTAAAATCTGGAAACTTAATTCAACGTTTAATCTTATAAATGTTTGACTTGAGCTTACAGTAACCATTAATCTTTTTAAGTAAAAATTTTTAATATGAATGATGTAATTTATAAAAAAGAAACTGAATTTTTATATATCCATTCTTAATTTTCATTTATTTCAAAAAGGTGTTATCACATTCAACCCTTTCCTTTTTCATTAACAATGAAATGATAAATGATTTTACAGTGATCAATACATAAACAGAACACTTGCTGACACACATACTTTGTTATAAGTAAGTTTTGTATGGCTTTGTTTAGGAAGTTTCACTGTAGATACTTTGTCCCAAATTAAGCAAAGTTTAAATATCTACTGTAAAGCACAACTTAAACTAAATTTTGTAAATCTATAAAATGTTTAAATAAACTTATCAAGGGACATGACAAAAAAGAAAAAAGTTTAAGTGTTAAAAATTACTAAAACTATGAAAACAATTATTTACCCCTTATCTACTGGTTGTATAAGGATCAAATGCACCCACCCTGACAATCAGGTGTACAAACTGAAAACGATGCATCCTTTGCATGTCAAACATGATACTTCAGATTAGGTTATCAGACTTTTAAAAGATTGATACGCCCAATAAATATATTGTTTGTTTTTGTTTACTAAGCTTTACTTAGTAACAGCAAATACTGTAACCAACCCAACGCCTTGCATTTCAGACTAAGTGGTCATCCACAATACAATAGTAATTTCATTGAAGACAGATAGCTTTGTCACAGATTTTTCCCCTAATACATGACTAAGTATATTCTAAATTAGAAGGTAAAAGGTTGAAATAATAAAGCTTTCAAAATTCTGTCTCAAGTAAAAAATACATTATTTGGTTTGGTTTATGTGTTTAACAGTTTATGAACTTAGGGATTATTTACTGCTGGAATTTTTTAATTTTTAAATGTTTATAATAAATATATTTTCAATGTTCTATTGCATTTACAAATTGTTCTTTTCTTTTTTTCTATTATTTGTCTGCACACAGTTATAGTTTCATTCATGTATTCCTATTCAATACTAATAATTTTCAAACAGATTTATTTGACTCCTAAGATGAGAGCCTAACTGGTACTTCCACTTAGAGGCAGAGTAGAGCTGGGAGTAATTACAATGAAGGGATACTCCACACCCCAGGACTGAAGCCTCACCAGATATAGGTTAGTTTCATACCCAGGACAAAAATAAAAATGGTAAGATGTATAACTTCATATTCCACAAATTTAAGCTAATCAATATTTTGAGAAAATAATATGGTATTATTATGTATGGTTAAATAATGAAAGATTTTGTTTATAGAATTATAGATCATTCTATAGATGAGGGGAGGGGGGTATCACCATTTTCAATATATGTCACCATAGACATTTTGCTAATAAAATTAAAACTATTAAAGCTAAATTAAAATAATGTTTACTAATGTAATGAAATAACAATATATCTTATAATGGAGATTGTGTTTTTCTGTCTGTAACCGAAACTATATTACTACTCAAGTCACAATTACCTTAGTTATTGACATCACATTCTCCATGATTTTATTTTTATTTAAACCTCAATTATTAATAAAATTGTTTTACATTATTAATACTGTTGACCTTATCTACATACTGATAACATGCAATTATATTTATATATACAACAAAATAGCAGTTTACAGTGTGAACGGGAAGGCTAATTTGCATATTGATATTAAAAATGTGATTTTAATAAATATGTGCTTAGTATTATTGATTTCTAATTGTTTGGATTTATTTTAATGAATATAAGCAAAAATCTCTTCAATGAATCTTAAATGAAATCCATTAACAAAAAAAAAAAAAAAAAAATAAAATAATGTCATTTTATTCTTTACTTCCTCTTAACTAAATAGTTAAATTAGAAAAAATAACAATGAAAGACAGGAGTGATGGAAGAGCAAGTTTCAGTTCTATTTTTCGATTATACCCTCTTCTGTTACAAATCTTTTTATCTGCATTCTTATTTAGTTTCATTAGCCTAATTTAATACAATATTTTATTACATTAAAACTTAAATACTTGAACCCGGAGGGTGTATATATTTGCTAGTATATATAACTAAAATATTGTTATTTTACATGTGTCATAGTTTCTTTTATTAAAAAAAAAAAAAAAAAAAAAGAAAGTTAACTGCCAATCTTGGTTATAACTGAGGAAGCCACAGGTCAGGACCACAAAGGGGGGGGGTGAAACAAATCTCTAGAAAGCACAGTTGCCTTTTTTGACAACTCCTGTTTGAAATAATATGGGGGGGGGACTTGGCTCTTCAGCCTAAGCCGAGTAGACCCTAACTGTTGAGATATGGATGGCAGACAATGCTTGGCACTGGTCAGTTCTCTATCCCCTTGTGTGCTAATGGCCAACTGCTGTTCCACTACTACTCTACTGGCAATTTTCCTTGAAATGTTTGGCCTGGTTAACCTGTGTCCAAAAGCCAACCCATCACTGCTGTTCTCTTGGACTGCTACTACTCCTAGACAAACTGCTCTCTTATAGGGTCTTGACACCCAGAAAAGAAACCCACTCTAGTTTAGACCATCCAGTAACAAAATACATTGGGGGGGGGGAGATTTTCATTCCCACCAAGAAATCCTCTAATTTGCTACCTTTTAAAGCCCGACATCCTAACTTGTTTAGCTACCCATTTAAACTATCATACATACATACACGCTACACCTATATATACTCGTATAGCTACACTCCTACATTACATGCATGCATAATTGCACACAAATATGTGCACATTAAAATTAAATGAAAAATAATGGAGGTTATAATAGTAGGAAATGAACACCGTGATCTAAGTTCAAATTCTGGCTGCGGCTGCATTTCAAATAGTGCTAATATTATATATTCCACTTCTCTAACAGAAAGAAAATTGTTTTTACATCTAAGTATTTGGGGTTTAAAAAGACATCAAAAAGCAAGGATCAGCGTTTATAGTAGAAATGATCTGAATATCAATTGGAGGTAGTAATGAATGACTTGACTGAAGTTAAGATTCAAAACTGCTATAGATCGATTCTCAGGAATTTGGGCTGATCCAATTTATATTTGTTTTACCGAAATTGAAAACCATTGATGATTTTGTTCAGGAGAATAGTAATGAAGAAATAAAGATTTCAAAATTAAAATGGAAAGTAACTCAATTTAAATATAGAAAGATTAAATAAAAACTATTCAGGTATGCTGTATCTTTAATTATATTGATACAAATGAACAGGGTCTAAAAAGAGTTAAAATTAAAAAGGTATTTTCCGAAAGGTAATAGTACACTCCTAGCCACAAAAAAAAAATAAATAAAATTTTAAAAATAAAGATTTGTATCTATTTCATTTATATATTTAGATATCAAAAGAGCTGCCCTCCATTAACGAAGGTAGTTCAAAAGAGACACTGATTAACAGGTTTTTCAAACCCAATAAAAGTTTGGCTTTGAAAATTTAAGAGATTTTATTTGAGCTTGTAAAATATACAATCAAAGTATAAACTAACTTAATATACAACAAAAAAGTGATGATCCTAGTCGAGCTTATAAATTACTAATTTAACAAATTAATTTTTTTAATTTAAAAAGCCTGGACACGAGTATATAGAACCGAGGCCATCGAGAGGCCTCGATAGAACCCACTATCCAACTGGAGACAAATCCAACACTAAGCCAGAAACATATACTTCCTTATTATAACCACACATTTATAAAACTTTCAGATTAATGTTCATAAAAAGGTATACAATATAATTTCCCCAAAAGAATTCTACAACAAATTATAAATTGGGAAAAGTAGTTAAAACTTTAACAAGTCACAAGTGAATCATTTTTTATTCATAATGGAATTATTTCCATTTAATTTCAAACTAAGTTTGAAATAAAACTCTTCAATCTCCATTTCATTATAAATCATGCATGTGATTAGAATATACTAATTGAAATTTTAGACTGGTGTATGTGCTTTAAAGTAGTATTGTCACTAATAATAGAAAGAATAAAATTAGATGAATTTTTAATCTTAATTGACATGTACTGTGTATATAGCTTAACATAGCTAGTCTTTAAGAAGTTATAAATATATACATTACATGTAAATTTTTAGTTTAATTAAAACCAATTTTATTTTAAGGGGCCTTTTGTGTGAAAGTTGGGGGTGGGGGGGATCAGATATCATCTATAGTTAATCTACACAGCTATATATGGATATCCAACTCTGGTTTTCTACTTTAAGTCAAATTAAGATGTTTACTAGACACAAGAGAGAAAAAAAAACACTTTAAAGAAATATAAGCAGTTTTTTTAGCAAGTTTATTAGACAAACACTAATGTAGCCTATAGGATAAAAACATTTTCTCAATGTTATTGTTTTCAACTTGAATTCATATTACAAGTTAAACTACCATTTCTGAGGAATATAAGTAAATGTTATCTTTTATCATCATGTTACCCAGTAATTTCTCATAAATTCAAATACTTAAACCCACTGTAATTGATATTCTGAGAAAGGAAGGTGGGGAAACTAATGTAATTACTTTAAGTGATCTAATATTGAAAGTTGGTCAGTCAGTCAAGATGGAACATCAGACAAAAAAGAAAAAAGAAGCAATCTTAACATTTCAAAATTGTACAATTTGTTATAGCATTGAAAAAGCAATCCACATCAAAATTTAAGAAAGATGATCTTTGCTAATAAAGGGAATTAAAAGAAAATAAAGGAATAATCAGATCCATAAATAGCATTAAAAGGATTACATGATTTAAATATCTCATTAAAAGATTTTAAAGTGTAGTGAATTACTAATTACTATTCATGTATAAGTAGTAATATTTGATCTTAAACTGGTTGATTGATATGCTTATTATTGTCAAGTGTCTAAATAAGGATTAGGACCCTTAATCCAATGGATTATTTTAAATCTATAATGAACTGTAGTGTTGAATGTTAACAATGGGCTGGTGTGAAAGATATTGTTGCATTCCTTATCTACTTGCACATATTTTGCCAGATTTTTTTTTTTTTTTTTTTTTTAAATTTTTTAAATTGGTTGTTTTACAGTATATCAACACTTTTCAAGTCATTTAATGCCAAATCGAGTCTTTTTGATATTCGGTTTCTTACAATACCTGCTGTTGCTTAAATGGTTACTTACCTAAATAGTGAACAGGTTCATTGCTGCTTAACTTTGACCATAAGCAGTCAAAAGAGTTCATTTTTTGACAAAATATCTAAATTTGCAAATGGCCTTATAAAGTTGTGTGTAGCTATTAATGCTCTTAAAATACTAAATCACTTTTTATCAAAAAGATCATACCATTCCATTTAGAATGTACAAATTTACCTTTTGACAATTCATCATACCATAACCAAATGAAGCAACAAATGTTTCCTAATCCTCAGTAAAAATAGAGTTAGAGGGGAGGATTTTAACTGAACTTAAAATAATTATACTAAAAGACATCTGAATAAAAAAATAAAATCAGATAAAAAGTGAAAAATTTAATTGCTTAAAAATGTTATGTTGAAATTGCAACAACTTTTTTTTTTTTTAATAAAAAAAAAAAATTTTTTAAAAAAAAAAATAAAAAAAACTATGCCCAAGCATTGACAAAATGATTTTTGTATTCACAACCTTAAAAGCTCCATGTAAACATGAGAAAAGGGATTATTAAAATTAGCAAAGACCTTGTTGACCACTTTCAAACTTATTAAAAAAAATATCACTAACTATAGTTAGATACATTGAAGAGAATTATCTTACGAGTTGGAATAGACACACATTCTTACACATTATATACAGTTTTCATATTTGTCACTTTGATTAACGGTTCCATCAAGGTGAAGATATCAATAATTTAAAGCATTCATTGAATCAAAATTGGCACCATTCTTTTGATGATGGAAAATGAAGCAACACCAGGTATGATATTATGAAAAAACTGGAAAAAGACTTTAATGACAAAGATATTGCTCCCCCCTAAAAAAATAAAAAAAGATTTTTTAAATTCAATTTAAAAAAATAAGTAAAGTTTACTACAAACAACACTTTTTAAAATGTTATATTGATGTCCAATCATGGAGACACGTGGTGTAATGGGTACTGCTGTAGGAAAGATTTGTTGACCAGAGTTCAAGTCCTGGACGAGGCTGTTTACATTTCATATAGTGCTAATACCCTTGGGAAAGGGTATGAATCCAACTACTCCCTCCAGCTATGAGTAAATAGTAGGACAAACTGGGCTTTTTAACCTTGGCTAGGTAACCATTCTAGGAAAAGGAAAACTGAATTCAAATTTTTTTGAACTCCACTTAAAAAATTGACCTTCTGTCACATCCAGGTCGTGTGGAGGGGGTTGTCACACACACACACGCACATGTATTGCCCAACCAAACTACTGATTAAATATCACTAACTATAATCACATACAATGAAGAGAATTATCATATAAGTCTGAAAGTGATCAATAAGGACTTTCCTAATTTTAATAGTCTCTTATGTTTACATGGAGTTGGTAGTCTACTGAATACTATAGTTCAGTTTTAATACCTGAGCATACTTTAAAAGATATCAGATGTAATATTTTCTTATTTACAGATTACAAGTTATTGAAGAAAGTAAAATATTTTCACTATGATATAGAATATAAGAACCGTTTACAATTATATTTCAATTTTTGTACGAGCTGAATCATTTTCCATGGTTATAAGTCCTAATTCCATCAGCAATACAGGTCTTAGATTAGGCACAAAAACATGATCAAAATTTGGTCATAAAAAAAAATTAAAAAAAGATACTAGAAATAATGGTCATCTGTGTGATTAATAGAAAAGTGCATTGTCAAGGAAGGATATTATGTTGAAAATATTTATGTAAAATAACTGTCATCATTAGATTATACAATGACCTAATTGATTTACCTCTATAAATGTACAGTTCTTTTAAAAGAATTGGTACAGCAATATCTGGGCTGTTGTAGTCCTGTCCAAAATAAATTGTGACAACTTAATTAAATTAATCTTTTGACAAAGATCTTTAAATTATCAAGTACTTCATGAAATTGAAACTTTGAAATACAAATTATTCTTAAGAAAATGTTTTTTTAATCTATCTATCTATATCAAATTAACAAGCCTAACTCTTGAGAATTAAGCAAGATTTTCAATGTCATAATTATCTTCCTTCAAACAGTAACAACATATTGACAGTTAGCAACAGTTCTACAAAAAGTGAATATATTGAGTATTTTTTTTTACAAAAAAACAGGTTTAATAATAGCTTGGATTAAATAAAAACTATATGGACTGCTCATAATAAACTGTTTTTTGAAACAAGTTTAAAGTATCATTAAGCACAATTCTAGAGTAGCCTGTAGGTACAGTTGTATAAACACAATGAATAACCATATCAGACTGTAGAGAATTAATTTTTTTCTTATAAAGTTTTGGATAAAACAAAATTTTAAACCTTAAGACTAGGTACTACCAATTCAAACATTAAAGTCAAATTTGACAATATTTGAGTCACCCCTGAAAGAAAAGAAATTTACCAAAATATCAGGGAATTAACTGGTTTTAATGAAATTTTCAGTGTTTATATATCAATGAATGAAAGTTATAATGCACCAGTTATTTTATTTAAAAACTTAAACATTTTTTTCAGGTCAATTAACTGAGAGAGTACTTGATATTTACAAAAAAATTTCAACAGCAATCTAAATACTAATCATAGTTTGGTAAAAGAGAATTTGTAGAGCACAGCTATATTCATTATTTTGCAAACAGTTATACAGCTTTGGCAACTAAAAGGACAAAAGATAAAATACTAAATCATTGAGTATTTTATCTTTTATGTACATTGAGTCAATGTACATAATACAAGATTACAAATAAGATATTCTAACTATGGCAGGATAAGCTAAACTTAAATCTTGTGTTTTGGGGGCTTAAGGAATCAGAAAGCTAAGGGCTCAAAGGATTAAACTGCATCCAGTAAAGATATGAACCAGAAACTATTCTATATTCTTTACTATTCTCTTAGCTATTGTATTAGAGGATTAGCTCTATGTATGATGAAATGTAAATAAACTGATGACTACAATTACCAAGACTAAAAATGACTCTTGGATGCTCAGAAAAAACATTAGAACAAATATAATCAAAATTATAGAACTTTGTTGTTACACACTTAGATATATAATAAGATGGGTTAAATCCAAAAGAGAAAAAGGTACTTCAGTAAAGAAAATATAACAGCTATTAAAAATAAGTGAATAAATAAATACAGTGCTCTAAACAAGATATGTCAATTGTTATTGGTAACAGGTAAGGAACTGCAATATGTTCCTAAATCATTTGTGGTTGAGTAAAGGGAAATCTTTCAATAGAATTAAAGTATAACAACCAAAAATATTATTTCTCAATATTATAAACTTTAGAGAAGTGTCTTTAATATATATATATCAACTTTTGTATAATACAAGTAGCTGTCAAGTAAATGTATATTTCAGAAAAATATAGGGTTATTACTTTACAGTAGTCCTTGTTTACAGTTAATTGATCATTGAAAAAGCTATGCTAATATTTTATTGAAAAATTAAATGCAGTGTTATTCACTTTAGCTCATTATCTGTTTTAAGAAATTAAATTAACAATAAGTTATTTAAAACTTATTTTCAGATTGAGCAAAGATCAATGGAAAAACTTGCAGATTGAAAATATAGTTCAATGTTAAACATTCCAAAATCTTACTCCTAACTTAATTAGGAAAAGGAAAGTGGGTTTCATAAGGTTATCCTGTTACCAATAAGCCTAGTACTTATAAAATTCAGGCCCACAAACATAAATTTAATCTTCATTTAAAGTTTCTCCTATAAACTATTTCTAAAAATGGAATTCTCATCCAAGCTTTGACAATCTATTTAATGATCTCAAAAATCAGTAACAAAATTTTTTAATCAATAATAGTTATAAAAAAAAATTTTTTTAAAATTAAAAAAAACCCCACAATAATTACATCCAAAAAGGAATGTACATTAAGATTTTTCAGTATCTATTGGAGATCTAAAAATGTATTATCTGACATTTCTACTTTAAAACAAAGTCAATATACACCTATATTTTCAAACAATAACCTTTATTCAAAGTTCTGAACAATTCAAAATCTTATCAAACTAAATTTGGTAAACTTTCTATAAACAGATTCTGAAGTTTTCAAGCATTAAAATTTATCAAATTTGCTATCTTTGTTTTTGGAAATCAAATTGTCTGCATTCCAAGCACTAAAACCTTTTGTGGGTTTTCTATACATTTTCCTTTGTGATCCAAACATGTGAAATAAGATTAATGTTAGGAGACAGACTAGTCCATTGCACCATACTTTTGGGAAAAAAAAAAAAAAAAAAAAAAAAGCTAATTTTGTCCAGATAAATATCAAAAGTATCAGAAGTCACTCTGTAAAATGAATATTTATTTTTTGGGAATCAATATCCCTCAGATATTCTAAGGGGGTTGGACTTAAGAAATAATGAAAGTCCAATCCCTCCTCATTGTAGCAGGGCCATGTAAACTTGGTAGTGTCAGAGCCATGGCATCGGGAACTTAAGTTCCTGGTAGGGTCACCCAAGGTGGACAGGTCTGGCACCCAGTGGTATTAGGGCCACAACCCGGCCAAAGAGCCTCTGGCAAAAACCCAAAGGGTGTCTTCATCATTGTCAGGAATAAACAGCTTTTGGTGTACTTGTCACTGCGTCTGTGGAAAATTTCCGGCAAACAAGGGTATTTCCTTCCCCTGACCAGGATATGCATGCAGGGTTTGGAGATCGCTTGGGAATTTGCAATTCCCTTGTTACTCCTTCCATAAATTTACCACAGGTGTATTCATTGGTTGAAGCCGGCTCAAATGACCCAGGGTTAATGCTGCAACAATAATAATCTATTCGAAAAAATATTTGAATAACCAGTGTTCCAAATTTCTACTACCACCATAAACAAAATATCCATAATTTCTTGATATTGTGCTACAGGTAGTTCAAATATTTATGGGCTAGCCAATCTATAGTCACATAGATATACTAATCTACTGTTCACAATTTGAACAAATAAGGACTCAGATGAAAATAAACAAACAACATGCCATAATTACAAGGAGGTCTTCACTTTAATTGCACATTGCTTTCTCTGTTGAAAGTAAATTGGTTTAAGAAGAGGCTTTCTTCTAGATCCAGAATAAACCATATGATTAATTGACAGGATCATGGAGTCAATTCAGACACCTTTTGCTGCCTTTCAATGAGGAGAATCCTTTCAATTTCCATTTTATTGTACAAAAACCTTTCTAATGATTTAAGTTGACCTGAAACAAAATGCAATTGTTTCTTTTGCTTCATTAATGAATCATACTATCATGTTTACAACTAAAAGTGGAATTTTCAATTTCAATGTCATTTGATATTGGCTCATTTCACCTTCAAAACCTACAAACAATATGCCTCTTCAAAATTAACACTTCCTACACTTGAGTAGAACTGATTGAGCAGTTTTTTTTGTTTTTAATAAATTGAGTAATTGTTAATGAGCATATCTTTATTAAAACAACAAAACCAAGTGAAACACTTATGTCTTTACCTATGATATGTGTACATGGATATATATTTTGCAGCTGTCAAGTCTAGAAACTTAATGACTAACCTGCAGAAAGCAAAGTAAATATGAAAATTCTGTTAATTAAGCAAAAATCTCAGCTTGTGGTTCACTTTTTACTGCACCCATTATGCTATTTGTATCATTTAGATTTAATTTAAACCCATTTTCTTTAGAAAGAAACGTTTTAAAAACTTAATATCCTCTTTGAAGAATGTGGTATCATCTCAATTGTTCTTACATCAGAAACCCAACTTCTTGTTGACCATTTCAGGGACCACTAACTTTCATGAAATTGTCCACAAGAGATTGGAATATCAGTGTTATCTTGTAGGGGTACCAAAGCAAATGCTTCAAGAACAATTGAATTGACATGTTCTTCAAAGAGGATATTTATCTGCACTCATGCATCAATGTGAATAATGCATTAATCTTGATGGTGACTATATAGTCAAATAGCACAGAAAAGCTGGTAACACATGCACAAGGTTTTATTTGCATAGTAATAAATATGCTGGATTAGTAAATGTATGTACCTTACTTTTTAGATATTTCTAATATCTATTATAATATTAAATTTCTGCAAGTGTAACCAAATTATTTGGAAAATGGGACATTTTAGCATAAACTTTTCTGTAAGATACTGCTAGATTTACCTGGCAATAAAAGTAAAATAGTTTTCAAAATTGATTCAGCTATTTTTGAAGATCCCAACTTAGAGAATTTTCAGATATGTTTCTCACACACACACACACACACACACACAAATATCTTCCTTGTCTTTGACTCTTTCAAAACCTAATCAAGAACAAAACAAGAGGAACATTAATGTTGCATTGTTAAAAGGATGACAAATCAGGTGAAAGAACAAAAAGTATTAAATAAATTTCTCTTATCTAGTTTGATTTTCTTTATTTTTTGAAAACTGCCAATAATTTTTTTTTTTTTAATAAAATAAAATGAATTTTATTTTCTTAAACCAGGATTATTATTTAATGTTTGTATTTTCTTGATAATTGCATTAATTGTCAATTTCAGAATTTATTCAATAATCAATGCAACTTTTTCTTTTAATTGTACAAAAACTGTAGAAATATTTTTTTAGAGCCTTCCTTTCATTTAATCTTTTGAATTTTTAAAAGAAATATTTTTCCATGCAGAAATGTTTTGCTTTTTTTTTTCTATTTCTTATAGAAACTTGCAAGAATATGCACCCTCCAAGCACAAGTATTTAAGTTTTAATATAATGAAATACATTAAAATAGAAAAACTAACGGAATTAAGAATGCATATAAAAAGATTACTTATTTTAATTATATTTTAATTGGTTTCTATATAAAAATCATTCATAAGATTGATTTTAATACGTTGGAAAATACAACAATAATATTAGAGATCAATAACACCAAGTAATTATTTGTTAAAACCAGTATGCAAATTAACCACACCATATATTATGTAAACTTTTATTTCTTAGTGATATATAAGACATTGCAGGATTTTAAATGCACTAATAACATGGGCTGTTTTGAGGCAAATCTAATTCAGATTTTCATGGAGACATCTTTGATAAATAAGATGAATAAATTTTATCTATTCTATGTATTAATGATTTTGACTAAATTAAATACTCATTGATAAACTTACGCAATTCCCGAGGGTATTGTGATGTAAGCAATGACAGTTTTGGTTAGACAGACCCCGAATATCCATTATAATAAGATAAGTCTTCAGGGAATTTAAAAAGTGAAGATTTTGAAAAACAACACCTCCTACAGAGAATTCCTGCCCAGAATAAAAATGAAAAATACATTAAAACTAAAGTTTTATTTTAGTAAGAAAATAAAAAGGTCATTTCATTTCATTTTTTTGAAAACTTTAAAAGGTCTTCACATTTATATTTTGTTCATTTAACAATGAGATGAAACTATTTTGATATAGATTTTACTCAGATCAGTTAAGTAAAAATTAAATTAGAAGAAATATATACACATTTCTTACTATACTGTTATTTCTTCCACTTGGGAAATACCAAGTAGCCCTTCTAGAGGATGAGGAAATATATACATATATAATCCAAAGATCGAGTGAAGAAATCTTCCTTATGACAGTGGTTTTTCAATTGTTATAATTTGCAGAGTTCAATGTGTGCTCTTATTGTCAGAATCACAGAGCAAAATTATATGAAGAAAATAACAGACGAAGAAAAACATGAGAAAATGCAAAAAATATACAGAAAAGGTGAATTCAAACCACATCACAAACTATCAAAAATATCACTAGAATTTCTAAATACACAAATAACTTAACCACTTCCAACGCTGGTATCTACTCCATCCCTTGTAATGATTGTAAAAAAAAAAAAAAAAAAAAAAAAAGGTTACCCATTTTAGTTATATTTATTTAGTAATAAGTAAAACAAACCAACAAAGCAATTTAAGCTTTTAAACAATTTATTGTAGAAATATTTCACAACTGACAAGAATTTTTTTTTTTTAACCAGACCAAATAAAAATAAATAGAATTCATTGAATAAAAGGCAACAATTTTCTAACAAATGGTTTGTTTATTTCATAAGAGAACCAATATAAAATAATGACATAATAAGAATGAAAGTATTAATCTCTAACAACTGTTGAATGTGATTTTTGTGTATGCAGATATAAAACCAGCAAGAATACATAAAATAGGAAATTAGACTCAATAGGGAGTTTTTAAAGGAATGGGGAGGGAGGGTTTGAAAGTTCAAGAACCATGAATCAAATTTCAAATCAAAAAGCAATACACACACACGCTTGCATAGACATGGTTGATGAATTAGAGTTTTTGATCAACTTTAAAAACAAAAACAATTAGTATTTTAACTTCCACCTAATTTTCAGTCAGGAGTTGGGAAGAAAAGAACTGTCAACCAATTTAAGCGATGACAAATACCACTTGATGGCCTTATCAAATGTGAAAAGCCAGAGGATTAATGCAGATTATGTACAATTTAATTAACTGTGTACTTTACATTTTAACTTGTCTATCGCAAGTCCTTGAAATACAAACTCACTGCTGGTTACCATAATGAAAATTTCTGTAGAACCAACCACATTTTTAGAGCTTAAATTGAAAAGTCATTAAAAAAAGATTCCACAAAAAGATTTGACATGTTCAAAAGTGAGATTTTATATATTATATATATATATTTTTAAATGTACATACTAATATTAAGTTCCAGCACCTTATGAAAAACTAGGTTAAATATATAAAAAAAAAATTTATGCTGGAACCATGTTCATCCCTAATAAATGAAGATATATAACTGATAGTTTTGGGCATGAATAAACCAAGAAACAACACTTATTTAATGTCTTTAAAAACACTTCAATAATTAGGTTTAATATTAATGTGAATAATAAAATGTAGCAATAAATTTAAAACCAGTCTTAAATGATTCCTATTTAGCCAAAATAGGAAAAAAATTGAAAGTAATTTATTCAAAATTATTGTTTAGATACAAGAAGCAGTTAACATTCATGATGAAACAGATTTAACAAAGGATGAAGACAAGCAATTATTATAATAAACACCAAAATAATGAAAGGAATTAAAATTATTAAATAACCTATTAAAATAGGAAATGCAGCGAAGGTATTCAAAACAAGTTTGAAAAATCAGTACCACCCAATAAACAGACACCAGGAAGGGTTATTATGTCCCTGCAGGTAAAATTCCATCCTAACAGGTGTGTGGAAGGAGAAAATAAATTTAAAAAATAAAAAAAAATAAAAAAATAAATAAAAAAAAGACATGAAGTAGTATGGTACCCTTAGCCCATTTTTCTATTAATTGTAAGTGATTATATTTAAAAATAAATTTAAAATATATTTTTTTAACTACCTTTATTAGAATCTTTATATTAAGGAAAACAAGACCAGTAATAAAAATGTGTATCTATACAATGTATTAGTACTATTGTAAAAACTTTAATGCAATGACAGAATTAAATCTTATTTTACAGACGTTAGTTACAGGAGTACATTCAACTAAAAATATATATCCGATACCACTGTGATATTTTTTTTATCAAAATGTTAAAATTCTAAAATGAACTATTTAACTTTAGAAAAATAATAATCAGCTTTAAATTTGAAGGGGGTTGGAGGCTGCGACTTTCCTAAGCTTCTCCACAATGTATAGGATTTAAATTGGCGTGAACCTAATTTTCCCAAAAGGGAGAGAAATTTGATCTGACCAAGAGGAAATATCAAACATACTAACGTAAAAATCAGATATGTATAATCTTGTTAAAAAACAAGAAATATGATGTGAAACTTTAAGAGAAAGTGAAGATTCTTAAATTCTATTGTTAAGAAAAAGCAAACCAGTGAAAGCTAAAATTACAAAACATTTTTTTTTTAAACAGTGAACATTTAAATAAATAAAGCCTAAATAAATAGTAAATTATAGGTTAAAATCTTACAGATCTACTAGCAATTATGCTAATAGAGTTGTGGAGCTTAATCACATACTAACATTTTTAGATATTCATTTAGTGTACATTTAAAAATATTTAATGAATAAATAAAACACACACTTAAAAGATAAACATTTTTTTCCATTAAGCAAAATTAACACCTATGCAGTTTCCAAGACCAGCCTTTAAAATCTGCATACTCATTTGGGTTTTGCAGTTTGGGCATGTTAAATCATATATATATAGAGATGCTGATAGGGACGTAGGACGCGTACCTGATGCATAAAAATCTAATAGGTAATCACCATTGAAACACTATGGACAAAATAAAGGAGAATACATTAAGGCAGTACTTTGAAGAGGACTATAATACCACTACCACAGTTAAGCTATTTTTCCATTAACATTAAATGTCTGGATACTTCTGACAAACCAGGAATGAGTGAGTGAGTGCATACACACAACACATAGGCATAAGTTTGGTTGGGTTTTACGGCATGTCAACCCATTGGGTCATTTTATGCCGAAGACGTTTTTATTCTATTCATTCTTGATGAGTAATCAATTTGGTTTAAACAGATTTTTTTCTATTTAACCCATAGATGGAACCCTAAAAGGTAATACCGCTCCAGGTTAGAGTAGACCTGGGAGCAATGGTGATGAGGAGGTGCTCCAGATTCCCTAGACCTCTAAGAACGGGAATATATATATGTAAGGCATCGATAACAATCACACATTTAAATCTCACCAAATTATTTTATATCAGTCAATATACACGTTTATTTCTTGACAAAACCTCAGGTAAACCAAGAGTTAGCTATTAGATGACCATTATTTAGGAGCAGAAAACAAATTTATGAGATTACAGAGAGCTGATAACATGTAAAGAAATCATAATCTGATTGACAAGAGGAGGTTAATAGGGTAAAAAATGATTACATTCTTTTAGCTGCATGCTGGTTGATTTAATGATTAGAATTATAGAAGTCAACCTAGCCAAGAGTTTGAAAAACAATACAAAAGAGAGAAGTTTTTAAAGCAGAGTTTATAGAAAAGTAACAGTCAAAATATTTCAAAGTTTAGATCAATTTGAGAATTCAATTAACCTCTCCAGTGTCATAAATATTTATCAATATAGATTTCTTATAAAGATAGAAATCCTTCATTACAGGTTTAAAACTTATCTTTCATACAAATCAACTAACATGCATAATACAATATCTAATACATTATGGAATACCAAGAGTTACTTTCATCATTGCATTTGTTAAGTCGTCTAGATGGCAACCAGTTTCTACAAAGAGTTGATGAATGTAAATTTTTACTAGTTGGCCAACACTAATATATATGTGCAGTTTGGTGCATATATCATCATAATGTTGTGCTATTAGCACAGATATCCATGACAATCTCTCTCCAGCCATCCCTATCATTGTTCTTGGGAGGTCCTCTGCACAGCATCCAATATCCGCACAGAGCTGGTCAATGTACATCTGCTGGCCCACACTGGCATGCCCATGTGCTAGCTTCCACAGGATGATGCCACTTATGATTTTGTCCTTGCTTCTCCGGCAGTGTCCTGCATGTCTTGTCCATCTTACTCTGATGGTTTGGGTGATATGGGGCAGATGGCCATACAGCTGTTTTCTCGTGGGGTGTTGGTTCCCCGTTTTGTTTAGGATTGCATACAGCATACTTGTGCAGATCCCATCTAGTTTATTCTCTAGGTGCTTCACTAGGGTCTAAGTTGTGCAGCCGTACAGCAACACTAACACAACAATGGCTTGGAAGAATTGTCTAACTTGTCTGAGAGTCTGGATTTACCTATGACTGATAAGCTATTTATAGCGGACCATGCTTTTCCTATGTGTGCATTAACATTGCTTTCTGTGGATGAGATATTACTGCCTAGGTACTTAAATTGTTTTAAAGAGTTTAGGAGTTTGCCATCAAGATTTGAGAGGTCTCTTGTTTTTAAAAGACATGAACTCAGTTTTATCGGAGTCTACGTATAGGCTGATGTTTCATGCTGCCTTTTCTAGGCTGTGTAGCAAGGAATTGGCTTGTGCAGGTTTATTTACGAGGAGTGCCAGATCATCAGCATAGTCCACATCCATAACATCTAGGCATATTATGAATATATATGGCGCTAGTGTATCTCCTTGTAGGACTCCAGTAACAATGTCAAAGAAGTCCATGTCACCATACATATATACATATACATAAAGTATATAACATCAGTGATAGAACATGTACATCTAAGTTAGGATCTACTAGACAGAGTCAAGGGCACTTGGTATGATAATCACATAAGCGAGAAACTGACAGTCATCAAGCACCGTTAACTGTGTCTACAGACAAATTTATATATAACACTGTGTTAAGATATCTAAATTATTAAACTAAGTATGAAACATCTTATGTGTATTTACATATAAGGCACAAAGTTGTGCAGACATTTATTAGTCATATCAAAATATTCATTAAATCATTTGTTGACACAAAGATGCTACCATCTTGCAAGAGGTCAAAACACATTTATAATCTGTAAACAAGTATTTAAATTTGTATCACTTGATAAGATCTAGTGAAATTCAAAAGTCAATTACAGAGATAAACTCAAAATTAACCAGCAAAAATGTCTGTTTTGGGAATTGCAAAGAACAGCAAGATAAGTAAAGAAAATAACAAGATGTCAGATTAGGGCCATACAAGTTCATACATAAAAGATATTCAAATTATTTCCAAAGGGAAATATAAACATCTTTAAAAAAAAAAATTTAAAAAATTACACTAAGTTTGCAATTAATCAAAAAAATAAATCACTGGCATTGACTGGGGACAAAAGAATAAATAAATAAATATTTATAAATAAATGTATTATTAAAACAAAAACAAATTAAGTAACTATGAACAATTCTTTGATAAAAAATTTCAAAAGTTTAAAAAAAAAAAAATTAAAAAAAATTTGCTTATTCTCCTTTATAAACTGAAGTTATGATTTAAAATGGTAAGGTTGTTGTGAAATAGTTTTATTTGAATAACAATTCAATTGCTTATTTATGAAAATAAAATTATGAAAAGAATTGAAAATAACAAGAGACTTATTTGTCACAGTTTTATTTCTAAAGTTGAATATGCAAATTAGTTATCCTCATTAGGCAAATACTGCTAAGTCGGCCATTATAAGAAGCATTTTGGTATCTATACTGCATCAGACTACCCCAATCTTTATGAGACTGAAGGCATAAACACCAAGGAGAGTACCTTTACAATTGCATTTTTACAGTTGAACCACTAGGAAAATACAAACACAGAAAACAAGATAAGTAATGTCCAAACTGCAGTTATTTTAACAATACTATTTTATGTAATGTATGCAAACACAGACAACTTTATATAAGTAGATTATAATAGGTTGGGAGAGGGCAGTGATGCGGATAGCTTTTTGACTTTGTGCGTCCTGGGATACACATTTACTTTGAATGAGTCCCCAGGAAATTTGACGGGTCCACATTAAAGTTTCTTAAATTGTAGGGTTTTTATTTATGATCTGGGGAAATAACTAAAGCTGTCCAACTCCTACTTTGTAACCTATCCTGTGTAATTCATTTCTAAGAAACTATTGAAATGTATTTACAGTTAGCTTGAAATAGAGAAGGAAGAAAAAAGAAAAACACTGGGACGCATGGATATGATTTTACTGCGTCTTTTTAGATTTTTATGTATCAGGAATGCAGGAATCATACCTATCAGCACCTCTGAGGGGGAATAGGTGAATTTTGAGCATTTATCTATTGATTCTTACACTAAAGGAACTTGAATTTTATGGAAATTTTGGTCAACCATTTATATTAACATTTGCACTAAATATATATAGAGGGGAACAATGTTGCTAGTTATATCACTAATGGATTTGAAAGATGGCTGAGTCATCTACTTATAAAAGTGTTAATGAATTTACTATAGGCCGACAAATATTAATATATCTCCACATTCATTGAAAAATGGTTTTAGTAAAACCATTATGAGGCAATACTTGGAATTCACTTCTGTCAAAACAGTTTGATATTTAAACATTAGCTGGAATCTTAATCCTTAGTGCCATATCAATAAAGTTCATCATAGAAAAGGTGGAGGAGGGAAGAACCACTCCTCAATTCCTCTTCTTAGCAGTTAGTCATGCAAAATTTATGCTATCAAAGCAGTAGCTACATCTTTAATTCACTGAAGCAAATTCATTTAATGAAGTCCTACGCATTTATAAAATTAATAAAACAAAAAAAAAAATAGTTGACTTAGGATTAAGTAAAAAACTATATAAAGTTTCAGCAAATCAATTATGCATCATATATTCAAAGTCAGTATCCATAATTATAAAACCTGTTATATACATGATGTAAAGTTATACTGTTATCAAAAATTGTATAATGGCTTCTTTGACTAATAATTATTTAAATTTCCTGTGAAAAATTTTTTTTTAAATCAATTTTTAAGTTAGGTTTTGCAATATTTCAGTATATACTAGTTTGCAACACATCACATGATTGAGGCAGTTCAAGCTGTGGAAGGTACCCATTATGCTAGGTAGTATCATGGTAGTTGGTGCACCAGCACGTTATTCATTGCTTCAATGTGTGGAAATTGAAAGCTGTACAAGAGGAATGTGCAACAGTCTAATTTGGGATCTTATGTTTTATGCATTTGAACTGGACTAAAATGCCATAGAAGCAACCAAAAACATTTGCTGTGAAGAATATTGATAATTAGGCAAGTCAGGTAGGCCTGAATCTGGATTCTGAAGGTGTGCACCAAGTTTGAGGATTATTGAAATTATACACTCAATTAGAAGACACCTTAAACTACAACCAGGAAGTTGTTTTTTCTTCTGACCTGTGGAAGTGAAAAAAAAAACAACCGAGCAAATTTGACAAAGAAAAAAAAAAAAAAAAAAAAAAAAAGCAACATCTCATTGATAGAAGATATTCTCAAAATCATTTTGATAATGTTTTAACATCAGGATTTTTTGTGAAACTTTATATTTTTTTTTTTTGGGGGGGGGGGGGGGGGGGGGGAAACTTACAAGCTAATATTAAAACGTAAACAAAACTTTATTTAACGTGGTATTCTACTTATAGCAGGTATTTAAAAAAAGTTCAAAGTGATGTTATTTAAATTAATAGTGTGATATCAAAAAAAATGTTGAATCTTGTAAACTTAAAAAAAAAAAAAAAAAAAAAAAAAAAAAAATATCTGTACTTTTTATTCTCTAAATAATAGGTTAAAGCATTGCGATACATACAATTTGAGTGCAGAATGAAAAAGAACATACCATTTTTACACAAGAATGCCAAGTTTTATGCAAATTGCTCCAATAATAAAGAAATATTGAAGAAATTACTGAATTTCTTGTTTTAAATTGGACAGTGATTTGAATTTTCTTTTAGCAAAATCATGTCCACTTCTGTACCCCCAATTCCGGGCCTTTAAATTCTTAAAACTTTTGTACTACTGGGGATATTTGTATAATTCAAACAGTTTTGAACTCCATTTACAGAGCTCTATATAACTAATGTAATTAAATGAGAATAACCTCAAATAAAAAAAAATCAACTGGGAATGCTAACACGAAATGCTAGCAGAGGTTTAGAGTAACCGCTAACACTGAAAAATGTTTTTCTTTTTGAAAGGGAGAAAGTTCTACTCAAAAATTCAATTTTGAGAATGATAACAGCTAGAGGGAAAAATTGACAACCATTTCTTTTGAATTATTTGTCACATGACTTGCTCCAAGAATAAATGTTGCTATTAAGGTACCAAACAGCAGATATTGAAGGGTTAGTTGTCAATATCTTATTGATTTAGACATTTTCATTAATTAAGGTTCTTTACATTTGTATAAAACTAAATAACAATATTCCAGCAAATCAACTACGAAAATGAGGAGTAAAAAGTAAAAAATAATTTTAGACAAGATTAATTGAGTATTTTCTGATGAAGCAGAGGTGGTTTATTCAAAAAGTTTCCTATTTTATTCCTGTATTATATTACAATGTGAATTACTTTATAAAAAAAAGCGCACATCTAAATGTCATATATAGTCATTTTTTTTATAGTGCTTGTATAAACAATGGTTAGTTGAGATATAAAGTAAGTAAAGTCGATGGGGTGACCTAAAGTCGGTATCAACCTGACAGCGAGGGAGTCTAACCCCTTTTCACTAGCACTAGACCAAGGAGATTGTTTTTGCATCTGAGGTGGAGCGCCACACCTACCATCATCTCCTCACTTTACCACACAGATCCCTGTGCTATTCATACGCCAAGGGACGGTATTAAACCAGGAACCTTGCAATTCCTAGGCAACAGCTCTACCAACTGAGCTAAACGGAGTCAATATTTACAACCAAATGGGTATTGGATAATTTCATAGTCGATTATGTAGGTAGATAAAGAAAAAAATCCATTTCAGGTTGTAAACTTTATATCCAAGTAGTATACAGATTATGTACAAAAAGTTGTACTAGCAACTATAATTAAATGGTTAGGACAGAATTGCTAAATGAAAAGTCTGAAGTACCAGTTTATTGGACAGGAGCCAAAAGTTTCTAAGAATATACCCATCACAAAAGATATAGATTAAGACCAGGGCAAGATGACTTTTCTACTTCTACTCAGTCTTATATTCATGGAGAATACATATGAAAAAGCAAAGATGTTTGGTGTTATTTGATTTATGAATAGATGTGTCTATTTTTTAACATAAAGAGATAATTACTATAAAAAAAAAATAAAAAAAGGCAAAGTCAATTATAGAGTTAGAAGAATTATAACAAAAGCAAGGTTAAAAAAGGGAGGGGGAGAAAATTAATAGCCCAAGTGAATGTATAATTTTCAAGGATGTATCAAAACAATTAAACAGTAGAAAGATTCATTCACTTGTCTTTAATGTATTATAAAAGAACAATGAAAAAGCAAGTACAAACAATTATCTCCATAGAAACCTTATAATATCAAACTCAAATAGAGGCATGATTAACATCAACTTTGAAAAAGTGTATAAAAAAAGAAAAAAAAAAAAAAAAAAAAAAAAAAGAAAAAGACAGAAAACCCTTGAAGACAAAAGACTAGACAGATCCAATTCAATTAAGAGCACAGGGTCATAGCTACAGTGAGACTGGTCAAGTTTTGTTTCTGACAGAGCAAAAGTTGTAACTTGTAGGGTATTGTGCTCTTCTAATTGTTTTAATCATTACTTAAATGTGTGCGTACAAGTCAATCATACCATAGCTCAATTGTTAACACAAAACTAAACAGTACGAGGTCTAAATTTTATAATTATTGTTATGATACAAACACACTTGAGCAGGTAGCAAACACCAGTTCTTTCATATGACTGGAAATGTGACCCTCACAGTAGAAATATTACTGTGAGTTGTCCGTAACCAACTTATTTAGTTGGTCCCTTCCACTGAAAGGAATTTAATTCATAACCACAAAATAACTTTATACAAATTAGCCAACACTTATCCAATAGGTCAGGGGTTTTCAAACTATGGGTTCCAACTCTTTAATGGGTTGCAAAATGAATAAATTGGCTTGCAAAACAAAATTGTAAACAGTGTTTGTCTTTGATTTACTTATTTCATATCATTACACTTAGGTTTAATTGGTCACAATTCAAATTGCTGTTCTGGCTGTGGGTCACAGTAAAATAAAATAAAATAAAAAATAGAAAAATACTGCAATAGGTTACTGTCCAATAGGACAATCTAGTGGTGATAATGTGGAGCCTTAAACCTAAACTCACTTGTCTGTCTTTTCACCTTAACCAGAACATGACTATCATCTCTAACAGCCAGGTGATGGATTTTTAAGTCTTATGCCCAATTAATCTTTAATTAAAAAGGAAATATTTAATTTCTATGCTTGGTCTACCGAACAAGTTATTAGAATCTAATATCTGTAAATCACATTTTCCTCCAATATTGTTCTGTTATTCTGACTATTCAACAGGAGTTAATGACCCTACCCTACTTTTCACACCAAACATGATCAACTAAATTTCATCTATCACAAGATTAAGGCTTTCCAATTGTTCCCCCAGCCTTACTTTTAAGGTAAGTATTGGGGGGGGGGGGGTGCTAATCTTGCTTTTATATTCTAGACATAATGCACGGGATGGAATATAGTCATGTCCTCTTCTAAGGAGGAAGGGTGGAACTGCTTTTGAATACTGTCCTAATGCGATATGAACCACAGATTTGAATCTTTTCCGACATGCTTCTGATGTAAAGTAGATAGACCGTGGCAGTTTTCCAACTGTTAGTCTTCACCTTTCTATCTTTGCTCATATTATGCTTGCAGAATAGTAGTTACATTGAAGGGTGTTTCTAATGCTGATCATCTGTTGGTATGTGTCTAGGTCACCACTTATAAATTTTCCTTGATGTTGAAAGCAGTAGACCCCCACCCCATGCTAACATTCATTTGCAGAAAAGATTTTTTAAAGCCACTTTAAACAATTGCAACAAATGTTCCTTTTGCAAGCCAGTTACATTAGCAACAATATGAATATAAAAATTTGTTATAAATTCAAAAAGATTGTTTCATTATAACCAGAGGTGGAATAGGTTTTTTGTTTTGTTAAATGGTTGAGCAGATATTAAATTTTGTTAATATTTAACAGAAAATATGTAGGCAGAAGTTGATTATACAAGAATTTAGCATTTTCTTTTAATTTTTTGGTGAAAAAGAATACACCAAGTGTTTTTAACTGTAAGGTGAATATGTGGAATAACATTGATGTTTCATTACTCTGTTCTTTGACAAATAGAAAACTTTTCAGGCCTGTTTAGCTCAGTCGGTAGAGCATCCAACTAGGAACCACGAGGTTTCAGGTTTGATACAGGCCCTAGCCAACTCAGCATATGAGTAGCACAGGGATTTGTGCTTTAAAAATCTCCTTGGTCTAGTGCTAGTGAAATAGGGATAGACTCCCTCACTGACTGATACCAACTTCAGGCCACCCTGACGACTTATTAGTCTATGCCATCAAGCTATAAGTGCTAAGTAAATCACCAGCAAGTTCTATAAAAGGAAGACTTTCAAAAGAAATTCCTTTTTAAATGGCTGTTTACTCATTAATAAAAATTAAATAATTGAAAACAAAGAGTTTTATGATTTCCACTATCTATTGATGAAGGCAGTGTCAAATATCAGGATGGTTAAAAAAAAAAAAAAAATTTTATATATATATATATATATATCTCAAATCTAAGCTGGAACCCTCCATTCCTTGAACAAATCTACAAAAGGCAAATTTCAAAATATCCAGAAAAATAGGATTCTTAAGCTACACCAATGTTTTTCTATATAAATAACATCATCAATGTTAAGATTCATGATTGCTGTGTTATGTAAGCATAGAGTTTTGCAGAAAAAAAAGTTAAGTTTAATTATGAATTTAAATAAGTTAGTTAATGTTCCAATCCCAAATGCTGGATTATTAATTTTAATAATTACAAACAATGATGAGGCATCCATATAACAATAAAGACAGCTTTTTTTTCTTTAAATAAGATTTTTTAGATACCAGCATTGATAGTTTTCTCTTGGGGGGAAAACTAACAAAGTTTTAAATGTACCTGTTCAGTTTTGCACTTTTAATAAGATAAGCAAATTTGCTCAAACCATAAATCTGTTGGCAATCCTAAACCATTTTTATAATATAGATAAGAAAGTTGAAGAAATATAATCCACTAACACTGCCCCCCCCCCACTGTGCAAAAAAAAAAACTCAATCAAAACTAATTTTTATATTAACTTCATAAGATCTAAAAGATTAATTCAATTAGTATTCCTAAACTACTTGATAAGCTGCAGGACATTGTCAAAGAGATTACAAATGGTTTGTTTTGTGACATTCAATCTACAATTTAATGACAGCTTTAAGGAATTAGGAAAAAAAATTAGATTTAAAAAAAAAAAAAAAAAAAATAAAAATCTCTAGGGAAATATATATATATCCTAGTCAGTACTAAAAATTAAAAAAAAAAAAAAAATTAAAAAAAAAAAACACACCGTTTAGATTAAGATTTTAAGAACAGTCCTATGAACGAAACAATTCACATTTTAACAGAAACATTGAAATGGCAATTACAAATGGAATTTGCTTTAGATTGGAAGCAAAAAAAAAAAAAAAACTATAAAGAATTATTTAAAAATTAAGGTTTGGTGGAGTTACCAATTCAGCTTTGTAGAAGCAAATATTTGTAATTTTATGGATGCACTGAAATTCCTTTTAATGGTTTCATTCATGATGAACTCAAAATTCCATTACATTGTTAAGTTATTTATTCTGTACATAAAAACTTTTTGTATGCAATATACTTTAAAGGCAGTTTTCACAACTGCTTCCAAACAATTCAAGAACTAGACTTTATATAGCTTGATTTTGCATGAGCCCCCCGCCAAAGCATTAACTTTATTGAACAACACATTTTTGTACCATCTTCAAGGCAATTTCTTAAATTCATCCTCCCAGATTTGTTTTCCTTGACAAGGAACTGTTCTAGCTGCCTTTTGCAATATTCCAGAGAAGTGAACATTTTTCAAAAGAATTATGTAAAATCTGATCAATACAATGAGTGAATGGAAACTTCCCGGCAAAGCTATAATAATTTTAACCTGATCACCAAAAGAAACATGTAGTCTAACATTATCCTGATAGTTAAGAGAATAAATGTAATATCTTAATTCTAATTAATATTAGAAAGGAATACTTGATATTATATAACTGTGCAAACAATATTATAGCCAAATGATTTTTTTTTTAATTTAAATTAGAAAAGAAAAGAAAAAGTGATTAAAAAAATTACTTATAATTGTAATCAAAAATTTACAAATAAATCAAATTTCAGCATTAAATAATCCAAAAAGAGTCAATATGCCATTAAACAAGTAAACCAAACCATTGAATTGCAGCATGTTGATTCTACTGACTCATTGGCTGGAAGTGGAACATGAATGAACTCTACCACCCATTACTTTTTAAGAGTTCTTTCAATTATGCTCTTTTGGTAGATTTGCCATGAAAATTTTACAGCCAACAGAATTCCAATTTACACCCACCCACACATTGGTACTAAAACGTTTTATACCTCATTCACTAGTTGAAAATTCTTTTATAAATTCTTTAATCTTTCCTCCATTTCTTGCCTGCTGAGTTCTAAATACAAGATGACAAATGAGAACAGTGACCTGACACACCATTATAAAACATATGCATCATTGTATACATTTTCTTAAATAACATTTTTTAATTATTAAAAACTTCTACATATCTAAGTTCTTTTATCAATCCTCAGTGTAAAATTACAAATTAACCCCACCTATTTTTTTTTAAGATAACATCAAGAACAGTAATATTTATATGAGCAAAGTGATGCACAATGATACAGTAATAACTTCAGTAATATTTCTGCTGAATTAAAAAGATTTCTTGCAGAAAAAATATACAATGTTTGATATAAAGTTAACTATTATATAAAGTTTATATAATTTCAACAAATATATCCAGTTTATAAGTTTAATTTGTTTTACCAAAATTATCTATAAATTTTATTCACTTACACTAAACAATATATGAACCTAAAACACCTATACAGAATTTTTTAATCACAACATTTTGGTATCTTATATTCCAACCATATTAAAGTGCCTGTTATGTTTGGTAACCTTCTTGGAATTTCAAATTGGACTCTACTCAATCCACAGAAATATGTTTCTCATTCTACTATCCATGCTAGATGTTTTCAGTGGTTGTCATTCCAATTTTTTTTTTTTTTTTTGCTAATTTGTTTTTGTGATGTCACCTGCTCATTCCACTAGATTCTATTGCCTAACCCTATTCTATTGAACTCTCAATCACCAGGAAATTCACAACTTAAATAACACATCTCTAAGTCTAATATTCCGTTTGTCATCACTGCTGCACCTAACATAACCTGGTCACAGCGCCCACTTGCTACACCAGTGTACTTCATTTCCTCATTTTGCAATCATTGTGTACATTCAAAGCTGCACCGGCTCAAGATGGAGTCACAAATTAAAATAAAATGAACAAGATAGAACAGAGGATAAACCTATCAGACAGTAACTGCTTTTCTGCACTATTTCCCACTTAGCCCTGGGACTCGATTATGGGGCCACCAGAGGTATTTCCCCTCAGGGTACCTGGTCTTACCACTCAGTCAATCCGTTGTCTAGTTCTGACTAACACCATCTCTTTGAACTGCTATCTGCTTGGCTAACTCCGTACTGCTCTGACTGTCCATCAATTGATCCTCTCAGTCCAAATGCCCCAACTAACTTCCCACTCTCTAACTTCCCAGGATCCAAAGCAAATCTGGTTGTTATCCCTCTTTACTTTCAGGCAGCCACCCACCATTAAATCATAACTCTTAGTCTTCAGATTTAAGAGCCCAGATTTCTCTTTAAAAGTGTTAACACTATTTCTGGATAGCCTGTCTGCAGGCCTCTAAAAGATCAGGACATTAACTTCAGCTCTTCAAGATTTGAGTTTTAGGGTTTTTCTAAATTTTTAACACCAGCCCCTACATATATGCACGCACATACAAATATATTCTAGTTTTTCTTTTTAATGCCAAGTTTACATATACATACATTTTGTTGTGCCACATATACACATTTGGTTTTTACAATTTTCTTATCTTCTTAATTTGGGATGTACTCACAGGTTTTCTTTTGTAATGCCCAGTTTGCTCACACATACACTTGTGTTACACAAGGCCAAATTCACAAACAAATAAGAAATTAGCTACTATGATATATCCCTTAGAATGAGAACAATCTACTCCCAGAGATTGAATGAAGGATTCAGTTCAAAATTAAAAGACTGTAACTGAATACAACGGATACTTAAATAAGACCAGAAGGTATAACTGCTGAAATCATCTGACTATAACATCTATTTATTTTTTTAGTTGAGCACATACAATTAAGATCTATCTATAGTCAACGATCACACATGGAAAAAGTCTTAGCCATATTAGGACCAAGACAGAAAATGAGAAGTTTATATATAAGCTTAATCCCAGCTGGTACATGAGGCACTAAAGCTTGTTCAAAGTTTGTGAAATCAGAGTCCAGTCAAGACATTTGTGTATAGCACAACAAAAAAATTGGTAGAATTTTGTCTTTCCACTTATGTTAGAGTGAATCCAAGTTTTGACTAAACTGCTTTTTAATGTAGTTAACATCCTAAACATGGGGACAGTTTAAACATCTAAGCAAGTCTATCTGAAGAGCTCACTAAGGATTTACACTTATGTCTGAGTTATCAAATAACATTGAAATCCGGAAGAAAGGTTTATTACCTTTGGTACAAAAGATATAATAAAATAGAGTCCAACACGCAGTGTTTCCACAACAGTGATTAATTACTTGTAGCAATTAGATACTACTCAAACTTGACCTTGCAGTCCATATTTATATTTTATTGGACGAGTCCAACTTCTTACAGGGGAAATAACTTCTCTTGCAACAAGAAATGAAAGTCAAAAGATATTTCAAAAGTTAAAGATTTAGAGTTCATTTTTCATAAAATCTGGTTACTTTCTTCTAAACTAACTTTTTTTTTTTTTTTTTACAACCTATTGCACATCATCCAGTAATATTTGAATATATGAATGCATTATTCAACAGATAACTTAGTACCAGGAATTCTCTTGAAGATGAAACTGTCAAAGCAAAAAAAAACTTAGGAGCAGATGCATGGAATAATAACAAATAATTTTTCATTTTTCATAATAAACCACAAAATATCTTAAATCCACTTAAGGGATATTAATTTAACATAATTGTTCTTTTGGTTACTTCATGTATATGTAGTTTTATTTGTATGTCTACTGATTTTTTAAAATGCAAAAAACTAGTAGGAAAATTTTTTTTTTTTTTAAATATAGAAAAGTCAGATATCAGAAATTTCAATATTGAATAGGAATATAAACACTTATGAAATTAGAATTTTATAACACCAATTATTTACTCATTGGTTTTATATTTAGCTCTTATAATTGATTCAAATTGTTTTGTTTTTTAAAAATATTCTATTAGTACATAAATGTCAATGTTCATACCTACTTATTAGCAATATATTGCAAATCAGTGTTAAAAATATGGAATAGGATTGTTAGATACTTAGAAAAGAGATTAGAACATACATTTTTTTGATACATTAAATCAGAAGTTTGTTCAGCATTCAATATTCCCAATACAAAAGTAACTTTAGTTAAGTATTGATAATTAAAACCTATTTTCTAGTAATAGTTAATGAATAGCAAAGTATATGCCAATCACTTGACACATTAATAATCCGGCCTTCGGGGCATGGCTCTGGTGTGCTTCGGCCATTGGACCGGTGTTAGTAATTAACATTGTTGATCCCAGGGGGCTAACCACCACCACCCCCGAGGCAACTCTTGCCCCCTTGATTTAAAGGGGCTGGGCTTATTGCCCAGTGCCTGAGGCGCCCTCCTTCAGGGGGAATGCCGACGGGATCAATGCATTTTTGTGCCTACCACCCATGAGCTTCGGCTTGTGGGTGGGCCCACATAAAAATGTCCTTGTGTCATGCCCTCATAAGTGGGATGAGAGGCAAATATCCACTTTTGATTAAGTAAGTGTGAATATCTATTGTCACACTCCAACCTGATCGTATGGTCACACAGGTGATAGTGAAGAGCTAGCACTCCTTTACAGACAGTCATACGATTCTCCCCAGCCAAATCAGACAGAATCCGCAGAATGAGGTGGCTCGATAAAGGTCAGTCCCACCTCTCTCTAACTCAGATGGGGCACCACTACTGCTTAAACAGGTGTTTGGTTATTGCCATTGGATTTTTCCCCCAGACCGTGTCCCTGTACCGAGCTGACATCCCTTAGTGGTCAAGCGGGGCACAATGTCAATTCCTTTCAATCAAATCTGGTATGAATGCAGCAGATTGACAGGCACAGATGAGACAGATAAGTCATCCTTGTTTCTTCAAACTTCATGCTTCTGCACCAAGTGAGGCGAATACTGAGCACCTTAATGTCATCAATACCAAGCAATAGGTTAAAATCCAGAGGCTTCACTTGCATAACCAGCACATTGTTTGTGGCACTGTTACCAGTTGCTACATGAATCCTAACAGTGCTGCTTACAAGGCAAACCTGAATAACTCCATCTAATATGGTTACTGCCATGCCCTGCTTCAACCAAGACCAACATAACTTTGTGCTCAAAATGGAACATGAGCAAACTGTTGAAGTGAGCAGAGTATAGTGTACTGTCAACATAGACAATGACCATTGGTAGCACTGAGCTCACATGCTGTCTGGGGAATAGACCAGCACCGACGTTTCATCGCCAACTTTTCTTCCCCAAACAATCTCTCACCAGGTGACCAGTCTTGTCGCACTGATAACAACGTGCATGCAATCCCTTGCAAAGTGACTGGGACCATTGCACTTATAGCATGTAGCAAGTGGGTCCACACTCAGAGACAATTGAGTAATCTAGACAGGCTGCACCACAGCAACAACTGGTTCCCCTAGTACAGTTTTGTCCTTCATAAGCACTGAACTCTAACCAACAGTTCCTTGAGAGATCATCTACCTTGGAGGAGGACCATAGGATCCTCTTCATGGGGTCAGGAAGCCCCCACATGAACACGCATGCTATAGCATTTCTCCAAAATAGAACCAACAGCTTCTGCAAATCCAAATATATATCTACGGTCTCACCAGGAACCAACACACATGCTTCAAACTTCTCATATGCAAAGGCTGTGATTAGTACTTCCTTAATTTGGACCAGGTCCGATTTCTCATCTTTGGTCAGTTGTTGGTAAGCTGCAAATGCTCCCCCAGTTAGACAAAGAGGGATGACATAATCAAGCCACTGCAAACCCAATAGGCCACACACCAATTCTAACTTCTCAATCCAGTCCACCACACCTCCAGTCCCATCAAATTCGGGAATAATTTTCAGGTCCAACTGACCATAGATATATGCCAAAGTAGCTTGTTAACGAATAGTAAAGTCTCTCCATAAATCTCTTACCACATCGGCTCACTTCCACTCCTGATTTTGTTTTCCCAACTGTGACTACAGCCTTTTAAAGTGGGTAGTCATCCATGCATACAAATGACCAATATTCACTAAAGCTCAACACTGATGATGCACCTTAGACCTCTTGTAAATGGCAGCTTGGCATGCCATGAATCAGACACTTTGGATAAGGTAAGTGTGAATATCTATTGTCACAAAAAAAAAAAAAAAAAAAAAAAAAAAAGATTCAACTATTGTTGACAATTCTTAAGACCTTCAGAATCTTTCACAGCTTTATAATTTTAGATTAATTTTACAAATTGGAAAGATAAATGAATTTCAAATGATAAAAATAGATTTTGCATGAGATCATGCTGAATCAGTTGAAAGCATCTTAAATTATAGAAATATTTGATGTCATAAATCCAAATGTGAAAATTCGATAAATCCAATTTTTTGTTGCCAATCATTTCAAAGTCAAAATCTTAAAAAGAACTTTCTCATAGTTTAGGGTATCAAGAATTTTAAGTGCAAACATTCTTTTTATTAAACTTGGTCATTTTCTGGTGAAGATTAACCTATTTCAATCCAGAAAGGCCATAATCTAGGAGCTTCAATAAACATAGTTAAGCCTTTGCAACATTAAGAGCAAGATAAAGAGCAAGATGGAGATTGGGCCAACTGATGGCATTAGGTCCATTAATTGTAGGTCAAAGCTAGTGATCCACCACAGATCACTAGTTTAAACAACCAGTTAATAAAGGAGCCAAAAGAACCTGTAGCCAATACATAATAGTTATAAAAAAAAATTTAACTAAAAGAGAAAAGATAAACACCATTCATGAGATCAAAGTCAACATAAGACTGATAATTTTCTAAGAAAATGATTAGACAAGAGAGATGTTGGTAAAAACCAGTTAAACAAAATTAACTTCTTGTGTAGGTTATTTGATAGAGAGTGGTCAATTTACTTTAAGACCTTGAGCTATATTAAAGTAATCTAAATAACAATACTGAAGTAGAACAATTCCATTCCCTAAATGGAAAAAACAAATTTTTTTAAAATTAGTTAAATATTAGGTTTATGCAAAAATTTACAGTGTGCATTTTTGTACACCTAATAAATTCATTAAAAATGTACTGGTTTTGATTATTCAGTGCCAGGGACAAATTTTTAGTATTTACCAAATCTCTTTGAACCAGAGCAATTTCACCTTGTTGACTTCTATCTACCATTTAGTCTTCAGAGCATTGCAGCTCAGTAATAAATTTTGAGTTTATTTTAAACCATTAATGGTTGGAAAAAAACCTATACCCCACCAATTGAAGATGTGCCAACTAAAATGGTGTCTTTGGTATCTCAAATATCAATAAATCAAAGAGGTTATAGTAAATATCCTACTATAAAAAAGTTTTCAAATATGCCAAGTAGCATTCCCAGTTGATTTTTTTATTTGAGGTTATTGTTTAATCTCAGTTCTATAGAGCTGTGTAAATGGAGTTCAGAACCGTTTGAATTATGTAAATATTCCCAGTGGTTCAAAAGTTATGAGAATTTAAAGCCCCGAAATTGGGGGTACAAATGTGGACATGATTTTGTTTCAAAAATATGTAAAATCACGGACCATTAAAAAAAAAAAGAAATTCAGTGATTTCTTCACCGTTTCTTTATTTTTGGAGCAATTTTGATAGAATTTGGTATTCTTATGTAAAATTGTATGTTCTTTCTGATTATGCACTCAAATTGTATGTATCTCTATGCTTTAACCCATTATTTAGAGAATAAGAGATACAGATAGCAGCGATTTTGGGTTTTTTAAAAGTTTAACACCCAATTATTCAACATTTTCATTATAATACTGCATATATATACATGTATAGTATTAATTCAAATAAATAACATCACTTTGAAGAAAAATAAAACATTTATTGCAAAAACAGACATAAAATGGGGGGTTCAGTTTATTTTATGGTAGGAATTTACTTTAAAACAGCTAAAAAAAAGTTCAGGAAAAAAAATAGTAATTTCGTTGTTGCAGAAATTTCCATAAAATACGATAATTATCAAAATTTTTTACGTGTGAATCTTAAAATTCTCATGCCAAAAATTAATGTTAAATATTGGGTAAAACTTGCAAATCATACTCAAAATCCCATGATATTACGGCTAAATTCTGATCAAAATCCCATTTTATTACAGGGTGGCACAGAAGAAAAAAAAAAAAAAAAAAAAAAAACCCAAATTATTTATTTTCCCATTAAACTAACCCTAACCACCCCACCCCCCTAGTTAAAATTAAGTTTTCTTACAAAATTTGTGGCTTCTGTTTTTCCTGGGTTATAGTTTGTTTTGAAATGTACGATTGAAAAGTACATTGTACTTTCCAAACGTAAATAGATGTATAGTGTATACATTATATATATAATATTAATTTAAATATGTAACATCACTTTGAATGTAAAAATACATTTCTAAATGCTTATGTTGAATTACATAAAAGAAATAGATTATCTATTTACATGTTTTCACACAAACCTGGTTAGTTTATATTTTTCGTAATTTCAAGTTTTTTTTTCCAAAATTGAAACGGACGTAAAAAATAATTAAATTATTAAAAACACATAAAAGTTAAATATTAAGAAAGATTGTTATTTTATTTTAAAATATATTATAAAATTTGATATTAAATATTTTAAAAATTGGACGAGAAATAAGCGAATTTAAACTTTGTGTGCATAAACAATTCTTCACTGATGAAACACGCCTGTTTAACTGAGGAGTCGTACGCCTGTCGGACAAATAAATTTGAGATTTTTTTTCAAAATACAAATTTTTGAATAAAAAGCCGAAGAACTTAACATTCAAATTTTACAATTTTTATATCAAAATAATTATGAAACTTTGTAATATCATGGACAGAGTGCGTCTTTTTCGTTTATCATGCTCATTTTGAACAAATAGTCTTGGAGTTTGCACTATTGTAATTTTACTTCCACGGGTCCTAGAAACAAAAACAAAAAAAAGCTCCCTTTTGTACTTCCAGGTGTCTTCTAATTGAACGCAAAATTTCAAGAATATTGATAAAGATTAGCCACTTAGATTTTCCAAAGAAATGTAGTGTGTAAAATGTATTCTCGGAAAAAAAATTCCTATCACGCATTTTCGGTTTTTTTTAAGCAAAATACGTTTTTAACTCGCTGTAAAAAAATATTCAATTAATAAAAACACATACAAATTATATATTTAGAGAGATTATTTTCTTTTCTTTTCAACCATATGAATATTTTTAAGATTGAACAATAAATATACGAGAAATTGTGATTTTAAATCAATACGGTCCTATTTATGACGTCAGTTGACAGGCTGTTTTTACAACCGAAAGTAACGTAAATTCGAGGTTTTTCTTCAAAATCAAAACTTTCAGATCAAATCCCGAAGCACTTGGCAATCTTTAAATTTCACAAATTTTATAGGAAAATAATTTTGAAAGCCTCTAAAATCACAGACCATGTGCGTCTTTTTTGCGTCTTTCATATTTTTTAAGCAAATAACCTTTAACTTTGCCCTCTCATATTTTTTATTTCCACGGGTCCGAGAAACAAAAAAAATACCCCGTTTGTACTTCCAGGTGTCTTCTATTTGAGTGCAAAATTTCAAGAATATTGATAAAGATTAACTACTTTGATTTTGAAAAACAAAACAGCGTGTAAAATTTATCCTTAAAAAAAAAAAAAAAAAAAAAGTCATATTTTTGTTTTCAGCTGTTCGACCGAAAATACGGTTTTAACTCGCTGTAAAAAATAATTCAATTGATGAAAACCGATAAAAGTTATATATTTAGAAAGATTACTCTATTCTCTTTCCATCCATATAAATCTTTTTAAGATTGGTTAAGAAATACTCGAGAAATTGCAAACTGAACTGATTAAGGTCGCAAATTTGAAAATGTCAGCGTTTTTCAGCTAAATGCTTGTAATGCTATGCCAAGTTTCTTCATTAGTATGAAGTATTTTTTCTTAAAAACTAAGAAAAAATATCTATGTCAGTTCTAGCACTGCATTTAAAAGATTTTTTTGTCTTAATCAACTAAGACAGTGGTTCTCAATCTTAACACTGTAAGATGCAAGTATGTATCCTGAAAAGTATGCAAAATCAGCATAAAAGAAATTATTTCTACAACAGAGAATGACAATTTGGAACAGAATTGGACTTCAACAAAAAAATTATGATTCGGCTCAAAATCCTCAAAAATTTCATATTCATTTAAAATTATGTAAAGGAAAAAAATTGGCTTCTGTGACAAGTGATAGTGGACTTTTTCTTTTTTTAACAAAAAAAAATTATGAGAGTTGGTTGAAAATTTCATAGGCTGATCAAGATATTCTCATGGAATATGACCAAATGAGGTTTATTTTTCAACATAGTCAAGTCCAGTCTTCTTTCATTGGTGTTGCAGTAGATCTCATTGCTGAAAAATGAATCAACAGCAGATATGACAGCCAAAGAACTTTTTAACCAATCTTCGTATATCTCCAATCTTTCAATTTGTTTAAAGTAATTGGATAAGTGTATGTGCCATACATGGTGAAATAGTTAGCAAGTTATGCTAGTAGACCATTACTAGAGAGTTTCATTCTCACTGGGTGCACAGTACTTCTGGTTTTATGCCACTTGTAAGCTGTAGTTACAAATGTAACCTAATGAAATAAAGTGTACAAGGTCCTAACCTTGACTTATAATCAGTCTTAAATATGTGCTTTTATGCAGAGTAATCCTTTATTATGTAAGCAGAGAACTGAGCTTTAAGCAGGAAAAGTGAAAAATCTAAAGGCTGCAAATAGTAAATCTTATTTAAATAGAAATGTATATACAGAGATACAATAACAGCAACAACAAAAATCAGTAGGCAATAAATATACAAACACCATTATTTATCTATTGATCAGAGCATTTACAATTCAGCTAGAGAGTGAAAATATAATCAGTTGGAACTTTGCCTAACACCGAGCTTCACAAAACAGTACTGAGTAATTCAGAAGCAAATATAAAATGAGACAAATTTTGTTCAGTTTATTCAATTAATATTATCTTCATTATACTGGTAAATAACTTTAGATATGGTTTTACCCTACAATACAGTAATTGTAGTAATAAATTTTTCCCCCCATAAAAAGCCAATGATACAAGGCATATCAAAACCATACCTGCAAGATCATTTATTGAAGTAACTAAAATTTTTAATTATATAGAATAAATATTTTTAACACTCCTATAAACCTGTATCAAGAGAGATTTCACATATACACAGGTCATTCCAACCAATTCCAATAAGGGTCCATCCCAAAAGTTCTCATTTTTAGCATTTGTTAGGATCTACACAAAAAAGTAAATCCTTAAAATTGCAAGTCAATTGCGTCAATTCTTATTTTAGAGCCATTTAAAGTTTTTAGAAAATTTCTAATTTAATTTTTGTTTTGTTTTTTTTTGAAAAAGGAGATATTGCTATAAAGGACAAGAAAAAAGAAAAATCAAAGCTTATGCACTCCATGACCGTTTAAAGCACTGCACTTCCTGCACTAATTTCTCTGTGGGCTTAAAGTAGTCAGCCAAACACCCCAAACTTGTTTGATTAGGAGTATCTTTCATTCTCAATGGGTAGCCTAAAAATGCAAGAAAAATTTTTTTTAAATTCTGGAAATATTGAATACTGTTCTATCTCAATAACTCTGAGAAACATCAAAATCTTTTTAACAAAATAGACTATTTCTTTAAATGTAATAAAACTGAATTATGTTTTTGTTTTCAGTTTTTATAATAATTATAGCATATTTTATTGCAATTTTCTCAAAATACTATAAAAAATAGAATTTACCAAACGTAGAAAAGGTGAAAAAATGAAATTTACCAAAAGTGGAAACAGAATTAAAAATTTGAAACAGAAAATCGGGGGGGGGGGGGCTAACTATATGGTCCTAAAGTAGGACTTTAGATTTTTAAAAAATAAAAATAAAAAATAAAAATCTATCCTAATCTCTGAGTCCACTAAATATATGCAAGGTCTGAATTTCCATGTGCAACAATTTCAAAAACTTTGATGTGTCAATGCTACAATAACAATTATGTCATTGGCAAACAGGTCCTTGTATTTCCAGCTTTCTTAATTCAGTGAGTTACAGTATAGAAATAAACCTAAGTGTGCACATTTGTCACCTGTATGGGTCAAACCCAAAATTAATATTTTACCTATCAAAGTTTTATATCACTATGCATCAAGGCTATGTTTTATGAACAAAACCTATCTATTACTTAATAGTATTTGGCCCACTTATTAATTCTATAAGAAAAATGCAAAGTGACAATGCCCTCTCTTGATTACAAAGAGGGTATATTTCAAATCATTATACCATTATAAATTGCCCTGAATAGTCTGATCAAAAGATTTCTTAAAGAACAATTCTTAATGAAAAAGCTATACAGTGAATGATTCAATTAAATTTAAGCAGACAGAAGCCAGCTTGAGGATAATTAAAAGTATTTTAAAGTATTAAAAGTATTTTAAATTTTGCTGAAAATCTTACATCTTTATACAGTATTAAAACAAACATGTTCAATCATCTTGTGGTACACTAAAAAAATAAAAAAAAATAAAAAAAAATAAAAACACCTGATATTTGTACCTCTTCTCTAAATAATGGGTTATAGAGATACATACAATTTGAGTGCAGAATCAGAAAGAACAATTTTACATAAGGCAGTTTTATCAAAATTTCTCCAAAAATAAAGAAATGGTGAAGAAATTACTGAATTTCTTGTTTTGAATTGGTTTGTGATTTTAATTTTTGAGCAAAATCATATCCACTTTTGTACCCCCAATTCCAGGGCTTTAAATTATCATAACTTTTGAACCACTGAGGATATTTGCATAATTAAACAGTTTTGAACTTCATTTACAGAACTCTATATAACTAATATAGTGATTAAATAACAATAGCCTCAAATAAAATAAAACAATCAACTGGGAATGCTAATCCGACATAGCGGCACATTGTGTATGGGCAACATTGCTTTCTAGTGTTCCTGGAAGATATGGATCCGTGCATCATAGGTTCCCCTAACAAAGAGACCGCCCATATATGATGTAACGTGTCGGATGTACAGTTGCAACAGCTGGGCAGCTCTAAAGGGGCTCTATGGATAAGCTTGATGCCAGCCACCGGAAACACCCTAATCTCCAATAAGGTTCTGTACAGCATATGCAACACCATTCCACTATCAACAATGGTGGCACAGTTACAATGGTCCATGTGCTATGGAGGCCCAAAGAGGCATCTGCACAAAAATTCCTGGATTTTGTTGTAATTGGGTCAAACAATTACCAGGCACGAAGGGGCCACAACTGCACAAACTTGCTTGGTAAGCTGCAGACAGACCACCAAAATGCAGCACTGGAAGCCCTAAGACCCGTCAAGGGACTGAAGGAGCTAAGGACTTTCACAAAAGAAAGGACAGAGTGGCTTCAAATGAGGAAAGACTGAATGGTACTGTAGGATGTTCCCAACTACTACAGCAGCAGAATACAGTAAATCATCATTAGGGATGAAAGACACTTCTAATCAAATGGAAGTGAGGTGTTTGGTTGACTACCTTTTTTTTAAATTACTCCATGTAATTAAAAATTTTAGATACTTTAATAAATGATTTTACTGTTATGATTGGCTGGAATGAGCTACATCAAAAAATAAATTAGAATATCTGTACTAGTTTTGATACAATGCCTTTTGATTTGTTTAATAAAAATGGAAAGATATTTAATTATGTAATATTAGCACTAAAAATAGCCAAGACATTTTTAGGAGAGAAAACAATTGTTTTTAAAAGGTGAAAAAAAGTAAATACCTTTTAAATGTTAAGTTAATTTTCTTGAGAAGAATCAATATTTTACTCACAATGCAGTAGAAAAGTCACAAAGATATTCATAATTATTACATTCTAAACAGAAATCTAGATTTATCTTCAATTTCAAATAAAGTTCATTTCATATTACATTTGATTTATGAAGAAGTGAGGTGTTTGGTTGACTACCTTTTTTTTTTAAATTACTCCATTTAATTAAATGTAGTTCATTTTGATATTATGTTGTAGTCATTAGAAAATCCTAAAATTTCCTAACTTTTCAAGATATTGCAAGTTGAAATTTGACTGAATCGGCATTTTCACTTAATGGACATTTCCTTTTTGAAATCAATGATCTCACAAAAACCCTTATATTTTCTTATACTCTAGCCAGAGATTAATGAAATTTGATATCAGATTTTTAAGCAAGGAATCTAAATATCATTTTATAATTTTTGCAGGGATTAAGGGAAAAAAAAAAAAAAGATATTAGCTGTTTTCTGGTGAAAAAGTGAAAATTGTAGGCAACTGAGCACATAAAAAAAATAGAAAATAACATTTTCAACCCCTAAAAGTACCAAAAAGGTGACACATTTAAAAACTTGAGTATTTAGAGAATAAATCCCAATAGGTTTTAGTAAATGTCTCTCAAAGCTACCAATTAAAAAAACATCTTAATATTTTTCTCAAATATTTGATTCATGATAATTTTGTAATTATGATGACTCTTTCTGCTCAAAAGGTGAACTCCATAGGCAACAAAACATTGGGAAAACATTGCATAGTATTTGGGAGAATTAATTCACTAAGTTTGAATAACTCCTTTTTGATTTCAATTTTTATGGATAAATATGTATCGGGGGGGGGGGGGGGGATTACATCAAAAGTGTTCCTTCCAATTTAGAAAGAAGTTTATCTTCATGGTTGGTTACTTTTAGTTTTGATCTAGGTGTTTTTCCTACCACTAACTTCATTTACAGTCTGCTATGCTAATTTGTAATTGTCTATCTTCTACAGAATTTCTGATTTTATCTCTTGTCTTGATGTAAGTTTTAGTTCATTTCTTGTGGTTTACTTTAAGTTTTCATTTGCACCAAGTCATTTATTAGTGCCACCAATGCCATTATACAAACATTGACTTGTTGCTCCATTCAGCATCAAGAAAAAAAAAATCATTTTTAAAGAAACAAATTCAGGAAATTTATACTGGCCTAAACATCCATCAGAAAAATATATCTGACTTAACTTTTGAAAGATATTCTTAAATATAGTACATTATAAATTTTTGAACAGTATATAAATTTTTTTTTAAAAAGGTTTTAAAATACCATATCTATGACCCCAATCTGATAAAAATACAAAAAGACTTAAAATTGAACTTTCTATAGTAGATACACACTGGATGAAGGGAACATTGTCCCTTGTTCCAATGGTAACTGAATTTCATCTTATACTGAAAATGTGATTTTCTGCAAATTCAAAAAGGATATGGAACTGTTTGAAGTATTTACTGTGCTTTAGATAAAATAATGTTTAGTGAGGTCATGGATTTTATTAGTAACTCTTTGAAATCATTGGACATCAAATGGGTAACAAGTTTTGCACAATCTGTTGATTACCACTGTTTGATGATTTCTTCCTCAAAGTTTTCAATCAGTATTTTAAATGGGCTGTGAGAGCTTCAATTCTGGAGCAATTACTGCATCTATGCAGAATACATTCAGTATTTTCTGTACTATAAACAAGTAATTTAATCCAGACTTTGTCTCATTCCACTTGATTGCATCAACTAAAAAGCTTTGCATTTTGGTGATAAATACATACAGACATTATGAATTCCAATTCAAGCCTAATGTTTGTTTTTGAATCATTAAATGTAAATTATGTCTACTTACCTCAGAATTGTTTTGTTTGATTATACTTATCTTTCAAGTTTACAGAGAAATTTACAATGAAGGTCAGTGCTCAAAAATAGATAAATTCAGATTTTTTTTTCCAGATCTTCAGTGTTGACAAGACAGATTCATGTGATATTGGAATTGTGTGGTAGCATAGATTAATGTTCAAAGTCTGTAAGGAAACTGGATAAGTTGGACGCTAATTTACATTTTTAAAGGTTGTTTTTTTTTTCCAATACATATTCTAACACACATAAAAATTGAAATCAAAAGGAAGTTGTTAAATTAGTGAATGAATTCCCCCAAATACTATGCAAGATTTTCCCAATGTTTTGTTATCTATGGACTTCATCACTTTTAGCAGAATGATTCAATTCTAGCGCAACCCATGGAATTTCCCATGAAACTAAACAAAATTCAAGAGGAGCTATTTAAGCCAGAAACAGTGATTTGCAATTTCATTACATATAAATCCTACTGTTGTCTTTGCAATAAATAACACAAAAATATACAATAACAATCGATATAATACTGTACAAATTCAATTGAGAAAATATTTTTAAATGCAGGGTTGTAAAATATCTACAGGGAGGAGGCTTTAAAAGATCTACATTAATTTGCTGACAAAAAAAGTGACAATAACACAACTCAGAAAATATCTAAGTATGGCCTGAAATATGCCTGACACTAGCTGGCAAAAACACAGCATAAATTAGGGCAGGAGGCCAGGACGACATAAGATCAAAATTACCAAAATATATTCAGTAATTTACAATTTCAATATTACAAATAAAATAAAGAATATTTACCTTTTTTCTTTTTTTAAAAATTTGTTTTAATTTTACATTGGGCATTTAAGCAACACAAGACCATTAGGAATGTTTCATTTTTTAAATTGGGTGAAATAAAATGGGGCACAAAAGAAATCTGTAATTAAGCAACACCAGATAATCTGGATTTACATTTTTGCATTGCATCTTGAACAAGTGTATTAATATATAGATTAGAAGATCATGATTGCAAAATTACCATCAATCAACATTTTTGAGAAAAACTTGATGAAACCTATTGGGAATTATTCTCCAATTACTCTAGTTTTCAAACACTGTGCCACCTTTTGCTACTTTTAGGGAGTGAATATAATATTTCTCAATTCTTCTGCTTTAAAATTTTTCATTTTTTCACCAGAAAACTGCTATCTACTTATAGGTCAATCCCTGTAAAATTCTGACTAAAAATCTGTGAGTATATCAAATTTTATTCATTACTGGCTAGTATATCAGAAGATACAAGGGGTTTTTGTGAGATCGCAAGGTTCAAAAATAAAATGTCTATTGACAGAAAATGCCGATTCAGCAAAATTTCAACTTGCAATATTTTGAGAACAGTTACGAATTTTCACATAAAATTTAAGATTTTCTAATGGCTAAGTATTTTCTAATGGCTAAAATGTATTTTTAGGGTTACACCGATTGGTTGAATTGATATAGACAATATATATATAACAATAAACTGGTTTTCAGACTTTGACTAAGAAAAGACGAAATGAGAACTACACAACGGTGTTGTGTACTCTTTTGAACAAATCCTGGAATCAGCACCCTACAAAACCGCAGTCTTACAGCCACTTATCTCCCATCTCACAAACTATCCAAGAAAGACAACACATACTGAACACTACTGGAGAAGTAAGGATGAACTCGTAAGCAACATTTTCGTACACAGGACACAACAGTGTTTGCTGAGCAGCAAAAACTTCATGTGATAGCTGATAAGAATGGATTGCAAAAGAGAATCAGAGAAATTCATATTATCAGCATTCCTTGATGATAAATGATTAGGAAAAATTACTAAAAACACTCACAATACAAACATAACCAATCAGGAAAAACAGTTCAGAGAGGATTTTCAATTAAGTTATATAGCCCTAATTATAAATCAGATTTTCTCATAAGATATTGACCTCTCCAGAAAATTAAGAAACACAAACTAAATATCTTCCATACAAAATAACATTGAAGGCAAAAGAATATTATGAGCACTACAAGACAGTTAAAAGTATTTATATAAATTGATCATATGCTAAATGCACCTGATTTTTATAAAATAAGAGTTCAAATTTTCAGCATTTTATATACCTTAAATTCATACTAAATGAATTCCAATCAATGTTACCAAAGTGGAAGAGGAAAGACAAGCAGATAAGCAATTTTTTTTTTAAACAGCAGATCATAGGATGTGTTATTACTGGAAATATTAAAAAGATGTTTTTAATGTGAAATTAAGTATAAAAAAGTTTAAACTGACAATTTTTTAATAAAAGCTGAATTAGGTTAAATTAATCATCATCAAGTTGCGCTGACAATACAGATATTCAGGACTCCCTCCAACCATCCCTATTGGTCACTGCCCCTGCAAAGTCCTCTGCACAGCATCCAAAATCTACACACAGCTGATTGATATAGGTTTTTGCTGGTGTGTCCACGTATATATATTTATCAACCCCTCCGCACAAGCAGAATGTGACACAAAGTTTGTTAAGCAGAGTTTAACAGGTTTGAATTCAGAGTTTTTTTTCCTCTTAGACTGGTTGCCTAACCAAGGTTAAACAGCCCAGTCTACTCCACTATCTACCCATAGCTGGAGAAAGAATAGTTGGTTTGTACCTTTCGCAAGGGTATTAGCACTATGTGAAATGCAAACAGCCTCATCCAAGATTTGAACTCGGGTTGACAAGTCCATTTCCTACAACTAACCATATGCCTCCAACCATAGATGTCTCCATGTATAAGGTATTCACAAGAGAATGCCACTTACGAGTTCGTCCCTGCTTCTCCAGCAGTGCCCAGCAGGTCTTGTTCATCTTACTTGGGTGGTTTATGTGAAAGGGGGCAAGTGACTGTATAGCTGCTTTCTTGTGGGGGTGCTGCTTCCAAGATTGAATCAAGATAGCACACAGCATCCTTGTGTACTTTCTATCTAGCTTTTTCTCTAAGCATTTGGAGTCCAAAAAGTGCAGTCATACAGTAGCATTAATATGGCTACAGATTCAAAGAATTTTCACTTTATCTTATCAGAGAGATCAGATTTCCATATGATTGATAATTTTTCTATAGCAGCCCATGCCTTTTCTATGCTTATATTGACATCGCTTTCTGTAGAGGAGATCTTACTACCTAGTTTATACACTGCATTGCATAAACAAAGTATGTTGTAAAATTTCCTTGTCTTCTATACTTCAGGGTTATTTTGTCAAAGCCTGCAGCTTTTCTACTTATTGTTTTTAGGACTTCATTGAGTTCGTCCATCAAAAACGGTACATTTTGACTAATTGTTAAAAAAAAAAAATTTTTTTTTTTAAATAAAACTTTTTTTAAAGTCACACAATTAGTTGCATTGAGTTTTAACAAAACACTAACTTTATTTGGTGAAGAATGAACAGCAACTATTCTTTTAAGATGTACAAATGTCCTTTATATTAAGATGAAAAGGTAAATTTAAAAAGGATCTGAACAGACATGTAATTAGATAACTGAAATAACATGCTTATAATTAACTTTATATAAAAGGATGTAGCATTTTAAATGAGACATTGATATGTAATCTTTTACAATCATCCTCAAGTGTTTTTGTTTGAAATCTGATGATTCACATGCTTGGATCATCATAACAACCAGCAAATACCAGATTAAATTCAAGGATTTTTTTTTTATCAGTAAACATCAATAAAAGTTTATAAATTCTCCAAAAGTTTCGTAGACTGAATTCAGGGGTGTAAATTTTTATCATATACCAGAGATATTAGTGGAATATGAACTGGGGTTAATACTTTTAATAAAAATGAAACTCTAAGGAAAACAACTTAATACGTTAATTGATTTAGAAGTTTTAAATAAAAAAAATTAAAGAACAACAATCACTACACAACTTTAAATGTATACAACATCAATTAAGGCTGTCCTTTAATTTTTTTTTTAAACTCATAAATTAATTAATGTATTATGTTTTCCTTAGAGTTTTTATTGTCCAGTAGATGATGGTAAAAATTTATGCCCCTGAATTCACAGTCTACCCAAAGTTCTATTAGCAAAAGAATGACCATTCAGTCTGAACAATCAAAGCACTTATAGCAAGAACTACTAAATACTGTCAATATATAATTCTTAACAATTCACTTCCACCTTGAATATTTGAACATACAGCAAAAAACAAGCAGGTCCCCTGTTCAGTGCCGCAAAGCACAAACAGAGTCGAATGCATTACCATAGCTATTTCTATTGCCTTAAATAAAACCATGTAATAGAAACATGATATATACAAGAGAAAAAGTATCTGAAAAATAACAAATACAGAGATAAGAACTGTTTAAAGACCAGTTTGTATCACCATGGCAAGAGAATTAAAAAAATAAAAAATAAAAAAAGCATACAAATCAGATTGACTACAGCAATAATTTGATTTGAACTATACAATAACAGCTGCTACTTGCAACACTTTCAATAAATCTGACCAAGTACTTGTCCAAATAAAATTAAAACCCAATGACCTTGTTGCACCAATAGAAATGGAAGGTTGGATCAGACACTAAAAATAGAGAAATGGTGATTATTTGCCAATGAAACAAAAAGTAAAAAGCTCTTTGTTGGCAAATGCAAAACAATTCACTTTCATTGAGCAAGTTTCATACTTAATATTTAAATCCCATTTGGATGGACATGGTGAGAACCAGGTGAAAAAAATCATTTAGACTGTTCATTTCTTTGTCTAGTTTTATACAGTCATTTTAAAATTCCATAAACAATAACTTTAGCACTCAATTTTTATGCATTCTTAACAGAGATAATTATATACCTTAAGTAACAGATTTCCAGGAATCACTATACTTGTATACAAAAAACTATCAAAATCCTATTAAGAATTTCCTATGCTTTATTCATTGTTTTATACTGTTAAATACAAACATTTATAAGTTTTTCCTCAAAATTAAGATAGAAGAGGTTTAAGTTTCCCTTCAAGTTTAATATGTTGAGTTTTATTTATTTAATGGCATATCAACCACTGTGGGTTATATAATGTCAAATCCATCCTTGTAGAAGAACAGTAGTAAGTAAAGTCTGTGGAGTGGATTATTGTTGGTATCAGCCAGACAAAGGAGTATCCCCTTTTCACTAGTGCTAGACCAAAGAGATTGTGTTTTTGGGAGGCAGGGGGAGGTGCATATGGTTCAGCTCACTACTTTCCTGCACAGATCCAAGCTGTGCTACTCGTGTGCCGAGTCAGCGAGGGCCGTATTACACCCAGAAGCTTCTGGTTCCTATGTTGAATGCTCTACCGATTAAGCTAACCTATAGCTGGAGGGGTTCATACTTTTCCCAAGGGTATTAGTCCAAAAGTGAACATAATGTGACTAGAGTTCAAACTTGCTATGATGCATGTTAGCCATTACGCCACAGGGACTCCCCCAGTTTGGTATGTTAAAAAAAAAAAAAAAAAAAAAAAACAAACGGGCTTTATTCAAAGCAACGTAAGTTCATGTCTACTTAGAAATAAACTCCAATAATAGTTACTTAAAATATATATTATCAACTAGACTGCAGGTTCAATCCTGGTCAGGGGCAGCAGTAACAGAATAATAATTAACACAGATTAACATCTGTACCCCAGCTATGGTTAGCGGAATGAGAACAGAATACTCCCATGGACTCGATAAAGAGTTAGGTTCAAAGTTCTGTGATGGCTCCCGACTACGACAAGGTTCCCGAGTCTGACAAGAAATACCCGAAGAAGGCCGGAGGGCACATCGGCCGAAACGTTATACAAATGATAATGAAGATGAGGACAATAGTCCAAATAATACTATTATCAATATAAATAAACTACTTGATATTTCATTCTTTAAAATTAATGTTATTTTCCTAGATTCCAAGGAACAGAAAAATCACAGTATTTAAAAAAGAAATGTTAAATTGCCGAATGCTTATTGTTAGAGATTAAAGCAGAAAAAAATTATACAAGTTTAACATTGACGAAACTATGAAGAGAATGATTCTAGTATTTTGCAATGTGATATTGTACATTGATTATTTATAAGCAGACAGGTTCAATTGTCCAAAGAAAGAAAAAGAAAGTCTATACCCACAACCAACTGAATAATCAATAATCCCTACTGTTAAAGGATAAGGTAAAAAGAAAAAAGATTTACAGTTTAACAAATATCACCAAGTTTTATGAAAATGAAGTCCCTCTAAACCAGTAAATTCATTTATGTGAGATATATATAAAGCATTTTGAATAATGAAGAAAATGTCCTTTTGAATGAACTATGAATTCAGTTGAAAATACTGTCATTCAGAGTAAGCCACATTCATATTTACCAGTAACAGTTTCATCTTTATCTATCTATAAATATATAAAAAGGCAGTTGGTGTGTATGCATGTCCAGATGATACTACAAAAATAAAACAATCAACGACAAAGCAATATATATATATATATATATATATATATATATATATATAAATAAACACACACACACACACACACACACACACACACACAGGTTCCTGCTTTTTGTGCAAAAATTATGAAGATTTGATTTATATTCAAAGATATTTAAAAATTAGAATTTACATAGAAATAGCATTGAAATTCTTAAAAATGTCCAAAATTTGTAAATCTCAAAAGTAAACAAATCAATACATCAGGGTACCCCCCTCTACCCAGTTGATGCTGGGTATCCACTTCTAGTCACCTTATAAAGTCAAAAAATGTATAATACATTTAAAGTGAAGATATATACTTAAATAGTTTTAGTTCAACATAGGTTTTAGTTCAATAAGCTTACAATTATAGAGTCATTAACAGTATTTATTCCCATGCTAGTGTTTCTTTTTCTAAAGCCTACATCATTTGTGTCAGTTTTTTTTATTGTCTATTGTTCCTCTTGGCAACTCACTTGATCATGAAAAAAATATACCTGTTTTTATGTTTTGTTTTTTTACAGTAAAGTGATTCAAAACAATTATACAAATCTATCTTCACTAAAAATTAATTTTGTTACATTATATGAACCTTGATTCAATTCAATACAAGTAATCTATTTATAATAGAGGCCCCAGCTTTGTACATAAGTTCAAATTATCATTTGTATGATTATGAATGCTTAAGGTTCATTCCATGTCATAACACCAGCAAAAATTTGAAATCTGTACCCACCGACACCAAATTACTTGAAATTTGGCACAAATGTTCCCCTTCATGAGTTAGGAAAGTGTGCAAAATTATTTTAGTGTTAAACCTTACCGTTCCGATTTTAGAGGGGGGTTATAATTTTCCTATTTTGCCTCTAAATTAAGGCTGTGCTGTGTTGCAGAATCTCAGTATTTTTTTTTTTTTTAATTTTAAAAATACTTTCATACATTCAATATTTCTAAAATTTAGTACGCAAGATAAATAATGACTGTAGAATCCAAATATTTTAACCTTATACCTGATAGAAAATTTTATTTTGCTCACCCAAATGCATGACTCCAAAATCAACAACTATAATTTGGCACACTTTCCTAACTCATGAAGGGGAACATTTGTGCCAAAATCAAGTAATTCGGTGTCAGTGGGTGTAACGCCCTGATGAATTGACATGGAATGACCCTTAATTAAATTTCCATAAAATTACAGCTTCAGTACTTGTCCTTTATAGAGAGGAGTTTTTTTTTTTTTTAAATGAAATTAAGTAAGGCAATAAAAGCATCAAGTAGGTAATAAGATTTCAATTACTAAATATTTAATAAAATCTTAAGTTAAAGCAAAGATAATTTCCAGAGTGAATAACAGAATACCTTCATCTTCTGGGATTATTTTTTATAATTCCTATTTTAGAATTTGGATTAAATGGGGGGAAAATACCTAATCTTAATCTGGAAAAAAATAATACTAAAGATCTCATCTATCTTCACTTTAAAAATAAGCCTTGTAAAAGTGAATAAATAAGAATAGCCAGAAGGATTATTTAATGTAAAGTTGAAAACTAATAGTAATAGACTGGTCAATCAAGATATATAACAAGGTAAACAGTACAGGCAAAACAATATAAGAAAAAGTTTCTTACATGTCTGTAGCAGAGAGTTTAACACCAGTTGGCCTAATTTTTTTTTCTTTTTAATAGTAAGTCTGTACACTTACATGGTATCTATGCCAAAAGCCAAAAGCTGAATACTCTTAAAAAGTAATTTCCTTGCCTCTAACTTTTTTTTTTCCATTTGATTAAGTTGATAAAACAATCAAGTGTATTCACTATTCAGTCCACAAATGGATCAGAAAAAATTCTTACTAAACAATGGGTTAAAAGGGAAAAAAAGAAATCTAATTTTTATGTAGGAAGAAAGTATGATTTCATCTACAGATAGCAAGTTTGGTCTTCAATGTTCTCTTGATAGTCTTGTATGGGATGTGGCTAGTTTTAAAGAAAGAAAAAAAATATTTCAATTGATGCCTTATTTTTAAAACATCAATAAAACAGGCAGAATAATCAAAATGGAAGGATATATCGGAACCTAATCAACGGATCAAAACATCTATAATGATCGATTATTTGTCATAAACTTTGTAATATATTTTACAGTAACAATCTCTTTTCATTATTGAAAAGAGCCAAAAAGATATTCTTAAAGAAAGGTCTAAAATCAGATTTCTTTTTAATATCTGCTAACTATTCACTATGTATTGAGCATTTCTTTACAATATTCAGTCCAATGCTCTAATCATTCAAGAAATTCTTAGAAAAAAATGTTCATAAGGCTTTGGTTTTGAAATATTTTGAACTTAGTGATAGATGTTTATTACCTATAGGAGTTCTACATTTACATATATAATCATTAAGTTCAATTTCAGTATTTTCATAGAACAAAATTATTAGGGAAGTAAATATCCATATCATTTAAACATGAATTTTCTCTTTTCTTCAACATTATATATAACAAATATAGTTGGATCGATTCCCTATGCAATCACTAGTCCTCAAATAGCCATGGATAAAAGCACAGATATATAAGATACAAGATACAACCAGGTTTCTCTTTATTAGAACTATTGTAAAGAACTTGTTGGCATGCAGTCAACAATTGGTCATACAACTTGAAAAGATATATCTAGTGAAGTTATCAAGTGCATGAACAAGAAGTTGGTATATGATCTTACAAATTAGTGATCATTTGCAATATGTACTATAGTGAAGTAGTTTCCCTTCAAGAATTTATTGGGGACAAATAATTATACAGGACTGCATTGTGCATTAAATATTTTGAAGCATGATAATGAAATTTGAACATTTAATATCAGTGGTAGTTTCCATTTGGAACTACCTTTGTTCTAGAAAACTAAAACAACATTTCAAGATTTTCTTGAAGAGCCAAATGCTGAGTAGAAAGAGGTACCCCCCCCCCTCAAAAGTAGAATTTAAATATCACATTCAAACTTATAGGTGTACATGGCAGAGTTCTTTCTGGCGTTTACAAGAAAGTTTGGCAATTTTTGTGAGAAGAAAAAAAAAAATTGTGCAGGAAGTTTTATTTGCTTTTTAGGAAAAATGATGCCTAAACTGTTGTAATGCTTAGAGAAGCTTTAAAAGTAAACCACAAATGTATGAGTTATATTCAGGTTTCAAAGCTAAAATAAAAAAGAATTTTACAGTTCATAGCAAGCCAAAAGATTGTCTATCAAACCATTAATGAGATATCTATGGTGACTGGTTCATCTTAGGGGTTTTTTCCAGTGAATATTAATAGAAATTTAGCAATTAAATCTTTCCACAATAAATTTAATTTTCTCAGAGGATAAGAGAATTAAAATCGTTTTAATGTATATCATTATTCTAGAGAATATGTGCAACATTAACCCATAGTTTCTTTCCAAAGTTGTGACCAAGGAGGATTCACATAATTCCAGTTATTTTGCGTAACCCCTTCATATAATGACAGTGTACCATACAGAATAGAGATCGCCAGACCAAGAAAGAGTGGTACAATATTGTTGTATTGAAAGAGAAATATTAAAATTCCTAGAAAATGAGACGACAAAATTTCCATCACTTGAAATTGAGCCCTGGAATCAATCTATTTTATGATATGACAATTCACCTCAATCAATATTCAGCTTCAGAAGAAAAGAAAAAAAAACTTATACTTCAAATGATTAGCAGCAGTGTAAACTTTTAAAATGAAAACTTTTCAGCAGTCAAAAGATGGAAATTGTCATTATTTAATCTGTACACAACAATATAAACATGTTGAATTAGAAGAAAAAAATATGTCAAGCAAATTGACATTGATAGAAAACAGTCTAAAAAACATTCAATTTAATCTGATTGAAGAACCATTTTCTGTGGATTTAGAAGTGATCCTACAACTGGAGATTATCAAACTTTGTCCATTTACCAAACAGAACACAGAAAGAAAACCGCAATACTTATGCCAAAATTTGGATGGTAAACAATACAAAATTTTTATCCAACTTGCAATTTTTAATAGCACCTTGTAAACAAACCTCATAAATATAAGAGCAAGTAGATTCTTCAACTGATAAATATTTGGAAGATTTTTCAGAAGTATGGACTTCACATATCTGCAAGTTAGCTGCCAAAAAAAAGAGATACAACATTTCATATTGAATTCAAAGTAGAAAGCGCAATTTTTATAAATAAAATAAACAAATAACTAGGAGAAAGTTTTTAATGTAGTCTGAAGATTTACTCTAATGGCCTGGGATCAATATGATGATCCTCCTAGCTGCGTCCAAGATGTAAAAAGCCTATACTAGAAGTTAAAAACTGACAATTTGATGGTGATCAGTTAATTATTTCCTGACTGAAATCTTTTAAGCTGTTTTATACGAGTGGATACTTATTGGATTACAGTAAGAAACTCTTGTATAGCATCACCCTCATTATCTTTATAGTACAATATGAAAAGATTCAGTGATTCAACTATTATATGCAGAAAAATACACCATCAATAGAATTAAAGTGATAGTTATTCAATGAGAAGTTCCACTTTTATGGCTATATTCATAAATCTTGAAGAAATTCACAACCTCATTTCAAGGTTCATTTCAATTCGAAACAAAGAGTGGAGATTTACAAAAATGAAAACATTTACTTGGTATCAGAGACCAAACAATAAAAAAACGTTTGTCCTCTCTTGAAGCTCTTGAAAAGCAATAGTTTTTTCTAATAAAAATCACTTATAAGTACAATATTGCCAAGGATATTTCCTGTTTGTATTGTCAGGAAAAAGGGGAGTGGGATTCATTTTTATTAAGTGAAGGCAAACAGGCTTATGGAAATTTAGAATGATACTTGATTATAGAAGCACCATTTAAAAATTTGATTTTTTTAAAAACATTCTAGGGAAGTGCTCATTCTGAATTGTGTAAAAACTGTCAAAAAAATTAGAATCCTTGCAAGATTTGAGAAAAACTGGACGCCTTGCAACAATAGAATTATTACAGCCAACTTGTTTACAAGTTGGTCATGCCAGAACATACAAGAATCTGTCAAACAGGATTAATAACAAAAAGCTACATAAAAGCAATGGGGCCAGTTTAGCTCAGTCAGTAGAGCATCCACCTAGGAACCACAAGGTTCCTAGTTCGATACCGGCCTTCGCCAACTCAGCACATGAGTAGCACAGGGGTATGTGCGGTAAAATGAGGAGCTGATGGTAGGTGTGGCGCTCCACCTCAGATGCAAAAAAAAAAAAAACAATCTCCTTGGACTAGCACAAGTGAAAAGGGGATAGACTCCCTCGCTGATAATGTTAAGCCACCCCAACAACTTTACTTACATAAGCAATGAAATTATCAAGAGAAAAAAAAAATAGATTTAATAATGCCTTTATACCAAGATTTAAAAAGGCCAATAAAAAATGTTAGGATGAGAATGAAAGAAATATCTGGGGAAAAAATTATTAAACCCCACACTCCCAATAATAAGCAGGATCACCTCCACACTAGATTAGATTCTAATGTCAGTATTTTTTTTTTTTTTTTTTTTAAATTTTAATCAGTGTCTAGTTTGACAGTATTACAAAAGGGATTGTTTTAACAGAAATCTTAAGGCTAGATAATATTGTATTTGTGATAAGAAATATCTAGTTGCACAATATTATAAACTAGCAATATAATCCATATCATAGGTAGGATTTATACACACACACACAAAGTACATACTAAAAGCATAAACACAAAATAAACAGATGCCAAAATTTCCATGAAGTTGAACAGAAGTTGAATATTTTGGCATTAATTATAACCAAAGTTGTTTTAAATTAGTTCCAAAAATTATTTTTGTCACTATAAAGTTGTTTCCACCCCCACCCCCTAATCTGGGTTTTGTGTACTCCACAAATTAACTTATGCTTGAAAATAAAAGTAAAAAAAAAAAAAGAAAAAGAAAAAAAGTAATTACCAAATTAAAACAAGCTGTGAACATAGTTTACAGGGCTATGAATGAAAATCGTCATAGTAACACGAGTGCTTAAAAGTGGAATTTGATTATTTGACAACTTTTCCCACTTTTTATAGTGGACAAAAATCAGGAAGAATAAGATTTCTATTGGTCAGGAAATAATGCAAATGTTATTGACAAATAGCACTATACAATCCAGCCATTACTAAATTATATTTTTAATGTAAGCACAAAGACACTTCAAACATTTTATATTTCCTATCATTAACAATATCTTTTATATATTTTATTTAATACCAAATTGTCTGGCACATTGTGTTTCACTTCAAACTAATGCCTTTGGGAAGAGCATAAATGAATCCACTTTTCCACTCAACAATGGGTAAGTAGTAGGAGGGTTTGAGTTTTTTAGCTTTGTAAAAGCCAAACCATCTTGGGCATTCAATAATATTCAGGTCACTCCTTATTGGTACCCTGTAACCCATTACAGTGTTCCATGGTACTTACAAGCCACTAAGTAAACCTATTTCCCGGAAAGAGACCAGAAAAGGGAATTACTGGACATAGTATCCAATAACCTAATAGATTATATATGGGAAATATCCCTATATATACTGGGGAAGGCTAAACTGAATTTCTGATCTTTAATATGCTGCTGGTAGGAAATTCTAGAGAATTTGAATATTCTAGAAATTTCAACCCGAATCCAGAGCAAAAAACATGCAGCTTGTCATAAGAACTCATTTCTTTTACTACACTTCATTATACATTTTTTTCTGTGATATCATGGAATGTCATGTGATACAGTCTTATAACCCCCCTCCTTAAATTTATACAAACAATTAGTCTAAACTTAACATTTATAAAAGTAGTAGGTAAAGTGGCCTATTGTCGGTATCAGCTAGACAGTGAGGGAGTCTATCCCCTTTTTCACTAGTGCTAGACCAGGGAGATTATTTTATGAATCTGAAGTGGAGCGACACACCTACCGTCAGTTTCCCACTTTATCCCACAGAAGTTGTGCTACTCATACACTGAGTGAGCGAGGGCTGGTATAAAATCTGGAAACTTGTGGTTCCAAGGTGGATGCTCTACCAACTGAGCTAAACCAGCCCTATAACATTTATACAATCATTTACATACATAAGTCCAATGTTAGTAGTAAATCATTTCTGGGTGTTTGTTAGGTTCCAGTAGTCAACTTGATTGAATTTGTTTTTGGAGAGGAGAAAAACGTAGGATTAATTGCACTTATGAAAAATGAACCCAGCTTTCCAGAGTTTCTCTCCATTCATTTCATTATTCATCATGAACACCTGGCAGTCAGATACTTCAAGTATGAAGATGTTATGAAAGCTGTCCTTGAAATTGTCAATTCAATATCATACACACTAATAGAAAGACCAACTGAAGGTTCAGAAATTTTATTTTAGAATTGGAGCTTGAGGACAAACCTAATAATGTCCTTTTCTACTCCATTGTGAGATGGCCGTCAACCAGCAATATTTTGAGTAGGTTTGTGGATTTTCTAGAGCCTATTATTACTTTCCTTAAAGAAAATAAAAGATCCTATTCTCAGCTGGAAGATGATGAGTGGATTCAAGATCTGTTGTTCCTGATATAATGAATTACGTGCAAATTCTCATCATGGCAATCCAGGGGAAAGATAAGATTATTTCTGGTATCATTCAAACAATTTCCAGCTTTCAGAATAAAAAATTTCAAAGAGATATATTGTCAAGAAATTTCAGTCACTTCCCCTCAGTAAGAGAATAAATACATTTCCTGATATTGAAATAAAAGACTATAAACTGGAAGAATATAAAGATAAATTACAAGGACTGCATGATAATTTCCTAGTTAGGTTTGATGACTAACATATGCTGAAGCTCTGATTCACCTTTCTTGTAAATTCATTCATGGTTGATGTGGTCAATGATGGCTATCCAATTCCAAAAACTCTGGTTACAGAATCATCTAATAGAACTAATGCAATTACAGGAAGACCTGGATCTAAATATGATCCTTAAATCCCAGTCTACAATAAAGTTCTGGAAATCATCATGTTGTGCCGATAGCATGGATATCCGTGACAATCTTTCGCCGGGGGGGGGGGTCTTCTGTGCAGTATCCAGAATCCAGAGCTGATTGATGTATAGCTTTGCAGGATAGCCCACACTGGTGTGCCCATGTGCAGGTTTCCACAAGAGAACATTACTCATGAGTTTGTTTTTACTTCTTCATCAGTGCCTAGCATGTCTTGTTTGTCTTACTATGAGAGGTTCTGTCGGAGATGGGGGCAAATTGCCGTACAGCTGCTTTCTTGTGGGGGTGTCATTTCTACAATTTGTTTAAGACCACACAGCATTCTTGTGCAACTCCCGTCTAGTTTATTCTATAGGCACTTTGTTAGGGTCCAAGGGGTGCAGTCATACAGTAGCACTGATACGACTACATTTGGAAGAATTGTCGCTTTAACTTATCTGAGATCAGATTTCCATATGATATAATCTGTCTATAGCAGCCCAGGTCTTTCCTAGGTGTGCATTAAAATCTTTCTGTGAATGAGATATTACTACCTAGGAACATGAACTGGTCTACAGATTCGAGATGCCTCCATTACGTTCAAAACACATGAACTCAGTTTTATCCGAGTTCATATACAAGTCAATGTTCCTTGCTGCTTGCTCCAGGCTAGCAGTGATTCGGTTTGTGCAGGTATATTTGCAAGAAGCGCCAGAATTTCCAGAAATTAAATGTCCTGAATTAAAGAAAACTAGTATGCGACTCATCTCAATTTTCACTGTGGTAACAAGACATTTTCTCGAATCCTGTTGATTTTAATGCCTAGTGTTATTTATTAAGCTTAGATGTGACAAGACCAGAAGAATAATGTACCCAGTGAGAATCTAACTCTTGAACAATAGTCTTAATCTAGCTTGCTAACCATTACACCATGTGAGGTGCCCTAATGCCTTTTGTTACCATAACAACAGAATTACTCATTAATTTATGAGGCCAAGTTGCGTGACCGAATCCAGTGATTTTTGTATTTTGTAGGTATGGTTCCCACTAGATGCCGTTTAAAAAAAAAGTTATCTTTTACCTTTACAGTTCTCTCCTGTTTTGATAAAATTAATATTACCCACCTTCATCCAGCAATTTTTTTTTTTTTTTTTAATCGTAGAGATTGAGAAACAAAATGATATTGAGATAGTTTTGAACATTCCCTTGTTTTTAAGCACATTACTTTCTAATTTCAATTTGAACAAAAAAAAAACAACACGATAAAAAAAATCAACTTCACAGAATTAACATTTTGGTTTAAATTAGAATGGATATAAACGGGAATTACATCTCCTGCAGTGAAGCGAATAGTTTTTCAGAATAAAATCCCAGACAATGCAGAGGCAAACACAAGAAAAGCTTACAAGCGCCCGACTCACAGAAGGGAGAGTGAAAGAGCAAAGTAGAGGAAGACAGGTTGTAATGCTAGGGTGTGGCTCATCGCCAACACAAAACATACAGACAACAAGAGATATTTAAGTCTGCTTTTTCTTTACTACTACAACCGTAGGACATCAGAGGGAAAGGCGGTGGGCTGAAGACTACAATTTATTTCATTGATGGATTTTCTTACTACTACATACGCACAACTAGTAGTAATTATGAATTATTGAAACGAGATTTAGACTTACTAAAATATATCCTTTAATAATTCAGTTGAATGTTATTTAAAATCATATCCGCTAAGATACAACTAACCTGTAAAATACATAGTTTTTACCAATAAAAAAAATAAAAAGAACAATTGTACCACTTACATGTTTAAAACGTAATCAAAGAAATAAATCATTTATGTTGACTATCTATAATTATTATAGATTTATATTATAGTATAATATAATTCGGACAGGAGCCCTAAATGCTTTACACTCACTTTGACGTAAACAAACATGAATTTTAACGTTAAAGCGACTACAGTTCAATAGAAATATTGCTTTATAATATTTAATTGGTGAACCTTATTTAATGTGTGTTACGTAAATTAAGAGTAATTTCACAACTTACATTGTAATGTACTATTTCCGAAATAGACATAGCTAAAGAACAAAAATCTAACGTAAATTTATGCAATTTCAGGAATTATTTTTCCCACCCTTAAATGGAAATCTTTTTCTAAATCTTTTTTCTCTGGAAATTAACAATACGTAAAACTAAAAACATCTGCTTAATTTCCAAGTTAAGTTGAAGTGCTGAACTACAGATTTGGAAAAGGAGAATAAAAATCTCAGTAAGTACAAGCCTGTTGTAACCCGATGTTCAGGAGAGAATTTTTAACAATCTAAAATGAAGATGATTTCAAAGATTAAATGAAAATGTTTTGTTTTGTTTTTTTAAACATGAATATAATCACGTAGGTTTACAGACAGGCATTTTCAAAAGCCATGAAGATTAGAGTATTTTTGTTTGTTAAATTTAATGTCGACCAGCAAAACTTGGGTTTATTGGCGAAATATATTCGCCTTTTTTTTTTTTTTTTTTTTTTTTTTTTTTTTTAGAGGATCTCGGAGAAGAAAAAACATCATATGAACCCTTTCGTTCTATGGAAGGGGTTTCCCGATAATTTGAAGAGATTTTAAATATAAGACATGATTTTTTTTATAACGAATATCAAAAGAAGCAGGAACATTTTTGGAAAAAAATACATATGCTTCCAGCCTCCGTACGTTTTAAACAATAAGGTGATCATGTGACCAATCCCCTTTCTTCGATAGATTTAAATCAATGTCAATTTCTTAACCACAGAACGAAGTGAAGAAAGGTGATTAATTGTATCACCTCTTTTCTATAATATTTCTTTAAAAATTACATAAACGTTTTGAGCTTTGTTTTAATTCAATAATTGATACAAGTAGATTATTTTTTTAATTGAGTAATTTCATTAAATATAACCACTGCATACGAACGTGATAGAAAACTGAGAGATACTCTTGATATAAGATAAAATAAGTAATTTTCTTCTTCTACGAGACATAATATAATAAGTAAACTTTAAGAGATTTTTTTCATAAAAAGAATTCGAACCACTACCAGAGATATTAATTGAATTTTGTTAGGTAATGCTGATTTGATGGCCTGGTCAGATTATTAAAGTTATTAATAGCCTTAGATATGGAAAATTAGAAACCAAAAAGGTAAAATAGAAATGGTTGCTATTTTCCAAAGATATTTATATCTTGTTGATGTAATAAAAACGATCAAAAAGACAAAAAAAGAATCATTTTTTTGGTTAGTTGTGATTTTTCTCATGTACTTAAAAGCTGTTTTTAACACTAAGAAAAAAAACAAGAAAATGTTCTGTTCTTTACAGTAAAATTATAGTGCCTATTAAGTCAATACAGAAGTTTATTGAAGGTGCTGAAAAAGGACAATATACTTTGACATTCCAATGGAGGGGGGGGGACAAAAGAAACAATCGATATCTATATTTAAGTACGCAAGTCCAAATATTTTACTTTCAATTTTACCTAAAATAAATCAATAAAAAATTGATGTACTTACTAATTTCGAAGAAGAAAAAAAGGATAAGTTATTAAAACAGGTTAAGCGTTCGATTTCTAAGGGAAATAAAACATTCACCTATGCAATAAGAACCCATAAAACTAAGTTTATTTAAATTTTTAAAAATGTTTTATACTAAACTGCATAAAAATCTTTTGTTTGTTTCTTTATAAACTGATCTTAAACTTTTACTGAATTTCTATGAATTTGAAAGTACTATATTTGATTACATTAAGTCCCCCTCCAATTTAGATGTATACAGTTTGGTTCAGTCAGTGGTTAGGTACTACAAATACTGGTAATGTGTCTGGGTAAACATTAGCCTACCACTAAAACCTCAACATTGCATAAAACAAAACCTAGGAGATATTTTCGAGGCATTTTTCCAGAAAACATCTGATTCTTTCACATTATATCAACAAAGCTACAGAAAATTAAATGAACAGGAACTATTTGAATTTACAGATGAGTCATAATGAATTTAATGGCATATAAGAACCCCCTAACTATTATGAAGTTAGGCTACTAGTATCTTAACTAACTAGCCTACGGTGACTGGGTAAACATTAACCTGCTAAATAGTTCTCAACTTCGGCTAGAAGACCCGGGAAATATTGGTGGGGGTGATATTCTTATGCCATCCAATTCAATTTATAAAACTTATTTTTTTAAAATGTAAAATACACGCACGCACACACACGTGTGTGTGTTGTTTTTTTAAGAAAGCTGCATATTAACTTACACATATCAAAATTACCATATTCTTTTAATACTTGTAAGATATTTTTACTAATGAGGAAGGAAAGGTTTAGGTGTTGGTCACGTGACCTTTTCGTAAGCCGTACTGAAAACAAACAGGATTATCAAAGCAGCAGTGAGCAGCTAAGCAGATTTTTTCATCTGTTCCGCCGTGTTTTATTATTATCAACTTAGGTGATTTATTGTTTTTAAAAAAAAAAAATTTTTTTAAATAATAAAAATAAAAATAAATAAAATAAAAAAAAATTAAAATAAAAGAATCGCCAGAAAAATAATCCTGCTATTGAAAAATGTCTGACATTCAAGTTTAAACTTTCGGATTACATGTGTGATTATATATATTATATATCTTATTATAATGGAGATTGTGTGTTTTTCTGTCTGTAACCGAAACTATATTCCTACTCAAATCACAATTCTCTTAGTTATTGACATCACATTCTCCATGATTTTATTTTTTATTTAAACCTCAATTATTAATAAAATTGTCTTACATTATTAATACTGTTAACTATGTCTACACACTGACAACATGCAATTATATTTATATATACAACAAAATAGCGGTTTACAGTGTGAACGGGAAGGCTAATTTGCATATTTATATTAAAAAATAGAATTTAATAAATATGTGCTCAGTATTATTGATTTCAAACTGTTTGGTTTTATTTTAATGAATATAAGCAAAAATCTCTTCAATGAATCTTAAATGAAATCCATTTACAAGATAAAATAACTGACATTTTATTATTTACTTCCTCTTATAACTAAATACTTAAATTAGAAAAAATAACAATGAAAGACGAGAGTGATGGAAGAGTAAGTTTCAGTTGTACCATTTTTTATTATACTCCCTCTGTTTCAAATCTTTTATTATACTCCCTCTGTTTCAAATCTTTTTATCTGTATTCTTATTTAGTTTCATTAGCCTTTCTAATTTAATACAATATTTTATTACATTAAAACTTAAATACTTGCACCCGGAGGGTGCATATATTTGCTAGTATAATATAATATATATATACACGTCCAAGAAGGAAATGCCCTTAGGTTCTCTTTTACACAAACATAGGTTAAAAATAGTTAAATCTCCCCCTCCAACACTAAAAAAACTCAAAACAAAACAAATACTGAATTCATTTCAAATCTAATAAGCTAAGCAAGAGAAATGAACAAACAAGATTATTTTTCTTTAACATGGCCAAATTTAATTTACATCCATAAAAAGATTTCTAAAAAATAAAATCATTTCTTTTTATAAATGGAACCTATGAACCAGCTTTCAAAATTATACGATGTTAAATGTTTCACAAGTTTTGTGGGATAAATATATATATTTAAAAATACAAGATAGAAAATAAATTAAAAAATCATACACTGCTACCAACAATAATTTCATAATAAATAAGTAATAAACGAATCATATCATTACATAAAAATTGAAAAGGAAAAACGAATATAACGAAAAGCATATGCATAACATTCAATATGGTCAAAAAGTCGATATCCAATTTGTAATTGGACATCTATCTAAATTGACCCCTCACTTTCTGACCGACATATATTTAAGTTTACATTGACTGTGGGGGAAAAGACTATGAATATTTAAACTTGCAAAAGGAGAAGAGTCAATAGTTCGGAGCAAAAATTCAATGACATTTAATCAGTAAATAGTACTACCGTAAGTAAGAGCATAAAACTAGTATTAGATTTTATTTTATGCATATGATATAAAGTAAACACACAGTTTCTGACCAATTTAGTTTTTTTGCATATTCCGAAAACTACTCGGTGCCAGTTTTAAGTGTTTTTGACTGCCCGTTGAAAAAAAAAAGTAAAAATAAGGACCAAGACAGTACAAAACGGAGATTTGGGGAAAAATGAGAAAGTAACGATGTAGGATGTTTTGGGAAGAAAGGCGTCCTGAATGTTCATAAAGAAGATGCATCTTTATAAATAAATAACAAAATACAATAAAAACTTACCTCTGTCTTCCTGAGCATTGGTCACAATTATCCCCTGTCCATGCTTTGTAACAACGACACGTACCGTTAATCCCACAATCACCTTGGTAGCAACTATCCTCGTTGTTTTTTGTGCATTTTGGTGAACTACTAGATGCGACCAAACCAAAAAAAAAAAATGACACAGGAATAGGCACGAGAGATAGTCCAGGGATCGAAATGTTAACCTATACTTGGACTTGGTCTGAACTACAAACATCGCGATCTCCGCCATTTTGGTTATTTTGATGGATCGGGTTGATGTTGCGCATGTCATTCTAGCCTCCTCATTCCAGCAGTTCGTTTATAATGCTCGCTAAACCCAGAATAACAGAATAATAATGGAAAGAGGAGGCGTAATCTCGGAATCAGTTTATTTAAGTAAGAAGGAGGTTATAAGATTTCGATAAGAATTTTTGTTTTATTTCTAAAAAAGTTTGTTTTAACAGAGAACATTTATATTTTAAAAAGTATATGCATTCTGGAGGGAGAAAAAATCACAAGATCTTTAATTAATTAATCTTTCTGATTTTTATACGTATATATAATTGTGTGTGTGTGTGTGTGTGTGTGTGTGTATATATATATAAAAGAAAGAAAATAAGTGTATGTATGAGTGTGCTAATGCCTAAGTATATATATTTAAGACATTATCTCTTACACAAACAAAATGATACATGTTGGGTGGTGAGGGGTAAGTGTAGTGTAGATAAATATTAATATTAATGGTAGTGGCTGTACGCACGCACACTCACACTAAAAGCAAGTATTATTTTTCGTCTCTATATATCTCATTATGGTATTTATTGTGATTCTCTATTAAATTTTGTTTTTAAAGAGAAGAGTAAAAAAAAGTTTAAACTATGGAACTAAGTACAATTCTTCTCTTTTGGAAGTAAATCTATCATTTACTACCTTTAAATAAACTTCTTTCTTTAATTGAAAATGAAAATAAAAAATAAAAAAACAGGTCGCTTCATTTATTTATTTATTCATCCATTTATTTATTTATTCCCTGAAAATCTATTCAAAAACTTATCCTTTCCTTAGGGCATTTAAAAGGTTTCAAATTTGAAGCTTGAATTTCTTTTTCTCTTGAGTGCTGCAAAGATTAGCAAACTAAACTAGGCTAGCAGGCCTTTTGTGAGTTTGATTCTAACTGGTTGCCCTGTACTTCAGACCTGTCCTGTCAGCGGGGCTTAGAATATGCTGACTGTATCCCCTTAGGAGTGGTAAGACCCCCACCAAAAGGGGGTGTCATAGGTATGACACTTGTGGGGATTAAAATAAAGTTAAAATAAAAAATAACAAACTCCCATGAGCCTTCAGACCGGAAGAACCCTCTGAGTATGTGCGGGGAAAAAAGGGCCCATTCTTCCGACCCCCCAAGATAATCTCTTGGCCATTCTGACTTAGGCCTTAACTGGGACCAGACACTACTACTACTAGCCAGGAAGACATTTCCTTACCATGTGGTGGCTATAACCCGTGAATAAAGCCTAAATCCTAAAACTACCTTTTGTCTTTGTCTTTTCCTTTTCTTGCCTTGAATTCCTTTTCAGTATGACCACAAAATAAGGTGGGGTTAAAAGCAAATCCTAGGAACACACACCAAGATAACCAGCTACCTTTTAAACCTAAAACATTGAACCTCTTGAAAGTCCACACACTAAACTGCATCTTGTGGTGAGGCTCTGAGGAGTTTGGAGTACCCCTTCATTATCATTATTCCCAGGTACACTCTCGCCCAGAGTGGTAGTACCTGTTAGGGTCCCATCTATGAATCAAATAGATCTGTTTGCTAATTATTTGTATTGGATAGAAATACTTGATATCATATAAAACCGTGTGTAAGAAACTACACAAAAAGAGGTTCTGGAATTGCATACATTGTACAATGTATGCAATTCCAGAACCTCTAGATATAAGATAACCCAAACAGGTTGATATGCCATTAAAATCAATCAATCAATAAATTGTATTTCTGACCTAGTGCCAAACTAAGTTAAACTTAGTAAATGCCTACTGTTTGGAGAAGTTCAATTTACTAGGGTTTGCTTTTGATTACTAAAAATATTTCCAGCAAAGTTACCAATAAAAATGAAATAAAGACAATATAAAAACATTTAGCTCAGTCAGTAGAGCATCCACCTAGAAATTGCAAGGTTTCAGGTTCAATACTGGTCCCTGCCAACTCAGCACATGAGTAGCACAGCTTGGATAATCTGAGCTGTGCTTATAAGTGAGGAGCTGATGGAAGGTGTGGTACTCCATAAAATTTCCCTGGTCTAGCAAAAAGGGATAGACTCCTTCACTGTCTGGCTAATACCGATAATAGGCCACTCTTCTGACTATACATTTTTATTCCACCAAAAAAGGATATCCACACAGAGTAGCAGATGAATTTCCTTACTATAAACCTTACATTTTTTTCTCTGAGCTAAGACAGGGTGTAGCTAGAGATTTGGGGGCCTGTGGGGAAGAGGCTCACTTTCCTGAGAGCCCCGCCCCATAATTTTGGGAGATTTATTATTGTATAATGTCAGTAAAAATGCAATAGCTGAACTACTATTTATAAAGCTTTTGGGGGGGAAGGAGGGGGTCTTCCATCCAATGGGGGGTGCTGGAAGAGAATTTTCAAATAGCCCCTTCTTCTCCCATCCTCAACTACAACTCTGAGAAGACAGTTGGTTCCAATATGTTTAAGACCAATTTTTGTCTTCAATATTATTGCAGTAAGATCAAAAAGATTAATATTAATTTTTTTACACTGTTATGACAAGGAAATTGTGACATGAAAGTTTTTGATATTTATGGATGGCAAGAAATAATTTCCATCAAAGTAAATAAACAATTTAAACCTCTCTCTCTTCTTCTTCTTCTTCTTCTTCTTCTTCTCTCTCTCTCTCTCTCTCTCTCTCTCTCTCTCTCTCTCTCTCTCTCTCTCTCTCTCTCTCCTTCAGAGAATGAATAAGAACAGATGTGATAATTCAATGAGAATTAATTCTCCTGACGTCAATTTAAGTTCCAAGTTAATACAGTTCTAAGTGACAATCATCTGTAGGTTGCAGGTTCAATTCTGACCACAGGTGATAACTTAAGTTCCAAAAATTCACCCTGGATTGTCCAGTTGAACACATGCCACAACAGATATATGGGTTGAGTTAATACAGTTCTAAGTGACAATCGTCTGTGGGTTCAATCCTGACACTGAGCAATTATAACATAAAATACTTAACACAGCTTAACACTTGTACCTAGTTATGGTTAAATGAATGAGAACAGTCTACCCCAGTGGATTGAATAAGGGGTTCAGTTCAAAGTTCCATGAAGGCTTCCAATTATAACATGAAAGCTGCCAAGTTCAACAAGAAGGTTCCCAAGTTCAAAAAGAAGGTTCCTGAGTTTGAGAAGGTTTCCATATAAGTCATATGGGATGCTACCAGGTTAGTATGTTGTGTAATGGTTAAAGTTGTAGGAAATGGGTTCATCGACCCGAGTTCAAATCTTTGACGAGGCTGTTTGCATTTCACATAACACTAATACCTTGGAAAAGGTATGCATTCAACTACTCTCCTCCAGCTATGGGTAAATGCTGGGGAGTAGAGATGAGCACATCTGTCCTCATCAAGCCAGCTTTGTAAAAGTATTAGTTAAGAATACTTGAAATCATATATTGAACTCCAGTTGTGCTGTTATGTTCACTTTTAGACTAACACCCTTGGAAAAGGTATGAACTTCCTCATTCCCACTAGCTATAGGTTAAATAGTACAACTACTGTTCTTTACAAGGATGGCTTTGGCATTAAATAACTTGACAAGGGTTGACATGCCATAAAAACAAATCAGCCAACTTAATCTCTTAAAGAGTTTATAGTTTTTTGATGTCATTTTATATCAAAGAAATATAGGGCCTGTTAGCCTAGTCAGTAGTGCATTCACCTAGGAATTGCAAGGTTGAAGGTTCGATTCAGGATCCTCGCAACTCAGCACAATGAGTAGCACAGCTTGGGTAATCTAATCTACACCTCAACAAAACAATCTCTCCTGGTCTACTGCAACAAAAAGGGGATAGACTCCCTTGCTGTTTAACTGATACCAACAATAGGCCATTCCACAGGCTTTACATTTTTACTATATCAAGAAACCATCTGTAACATTTTAAAACAACAAGATATAATCTTAGTCTTGCAAGTAGAGAATAATGATATAAAATTACCTGGAATTGATTGTTTAGAAAGTGAGTCTGATATATATAAAACATATTCTTCTACTTTCAAAATGGACAGAGCCAGAATCATTTGTCTAGTTGTTATTTCAATTTTCATGCAAGCTTCTTTATTCATGACAGATTTTCTGATTTTCTGAAATTTTTTCAGTTTCTTTATAGTTTCTATTTGTTTATTAGATCTTATTATTAAATCATGTCTCTAATCAGACATACATTTAATAAAGACTGCATTAAATTTATCATGAAATATTTAAAAATAAATGTTTTTCTCTTTATTTAACGCAAGGGGAGGGATGAAAAAGAGGTATTTTGGCAGATTTAAAAATGAAAAGTTGATTGTTGATACTTAAAAATTTCTGATTCAATTCCTAATGTTACTAATTATTGGATCCCTAATGCTTTTATAAGGTATTGTAGAAATCATAATGGCGATTAGTATAGCTGATGGCCTTGAGAGTGATTGACAGCGTTTGACCTCACTCTGACCTTGCATTCTGGGGATGAATCGTGAGAACCGGAACCCCGATAGAAGGCCCTCTTCCGGTTTAAGGATACTAATAAGTTAGAGTCAGTTAGAACTTAGAAGCTGAGCTAGCAACATGTAAGCCTCATCTGCGTAGATTGTCTGGGTTAGGAATTTGGAATAAAGTAACATCAACGTGAATCGAAGTCTTGTGTTTATTACCTAAAAACTAACAATGACACAGGGCTTCTGATAAGGAATGATCCCAACAGAACCAGACCCAGAATCCTCAATAGAAGACCAGACGAGACTTAGAAGAAATATACCAGACCAAGATAGATGATAGACGATCAGAAGCAAAGCCGGCCAGAAGAATAGACGACCAGAGTAAGAAGTAAGAAAGGTATATAAGTTATATATTTACAGTGAAAAGACCAGTATATAACACTAATACATACCTTTTTAAGAAATTTCCTATTTTTGGTATCTGAGAATTTTCTTTTTAGAAAATAATGACTCTTTGCTATTACTAAGGGAATTTGACAACAATAATCAAGTAAAAATTATATAATCTCTTCCTATGTGTGTCTAAGCCTTGAAGTTTCATTAAATTTGTGGCAATGATAAACTATGGTTAAGTTTTTCACTGTTTTGGGGAGTTTTTTTTGGGTTTTTTGTACTACTGTATATACTCTTTCTAATATCAAGCTTAAAGGTTCTTCTAAGTCTCTCATTAATGTTCTTTTGTAAAGCTGCTTTATCTTGCATCACACCTGGACCTTACAGAAATAAAATGTATCTTCAATTTCTAAACAGAAGAAATTAGAATAAGAGACTCAGAGCAAAGATATTAGATTCTAAAGTTCAAACAGTTTCAAATCCGGGTGTGCCTTTCATGTTGTAATGGTTATCAAGCAAGGTTGCCATACCATTACTAGTGACTTTGGTTTACTGAGTACTCTATACTTCTGGATTTTACTAAGCTAAATAAGCACTAATTATAAGTTTGATTTTTACAAGATACCTCATACTTCTGGCTTGTGCTAAATTTTGTAAAAATCTACTTATGAGTTTGATTCTTACTGGGGTTCCCCATACTTCTGACCTTGCCGAACTTCAACAAACCATAGTAAATGATTACTTTTTCATTGGGCATCTTCATGGAGTATGTTTAGCAAAACTTTTACTAGTGGGTATGATTCTTGGTGATTGCCATAATAGTTCTGGCCTTGTGCCAAATAAGCAACACTTAGTAATTTAAACTTCTTTTTCCTTTGGTGACTCACATGGGATAATGTTTTGGGAATAATCTAGAAGACATTGCTAATGAATTCATTTCTTACTGGGTCCCACATAATTCTAACCTTCTAAAGCACCATGAGGTCAAACTAAAAGCTGCCTGTCAAGAAGAACGACTTCAGGAGTGGAAAGAACATTTCAAGGATCTGCTTGGAAACACTCTGAAGTCAAAAAACTAAAGAAATTATCCATGATCAACTAAACATTAAACTTGGACAGGTCGTAAAGTTTAAGAGACCTGTACGACCACATGAAATGGGACCACTTGATGATAATATCTTAGGCACCCAGGTATTAAAAGCAAAAGGGAATTTTTAGGAAAAATCTCTTTTGAAAAAATTAATGGTCAACGTATTGAAGACGTAGTGTCTGAAAATATTTAATTACTCTAATTTTAAGGGTTAATGACGACTAGAAGTCTGCGATTTATTTAAGTGCTGGCATCTGTGTGGTCCGGAGAAGATGGTTGGGGAAGGGAATTTGTCTAAATACAGCTAAACTCGAGCACTAAGCCAGTTTAGGACTTGCTGATTGAGGTGTTAAGGTCGCCGGAGAGCCAGTAGCAGCCAGTTGGATAGACAGCGAAGCATACACACACCCTTCTTCCATCCATGTTTATTATAACATGTAGTTATGTTTGTTTTTATTTATCCTTGTGACTACGGTTCTGATCATGCTCAATAAGCCGCAGAGGTTAACGTTTGGGGTCTAGATCAGAGTATAGAGCAGAAAGGTAGTAAAACATTTGCAAGGAGATAATTAGCACACATTTTATTCATATCTACTAGATTGGCATATAGATGAAGCATCAACATTGAATCAGAAAGCAAACATTTACACTCTAAAAAGCAAAGAAAGAATAACGATATTCAATGGAAATTATGTACTAACCAGCGACTAATAACAGATGAACACATTTCTTCCTGCAAGCACCGTAAGAGATAGATATAGAAAATAGAGAAAATAGATTCATGCTTTTAAACCGATGGTTGCCGACGAATAGTCTAAGTTTATTATTGATGTTGGGTTTTTTGTTTAATGGTATACACGCTCAAATTGGTGAATATAGATAGAATAGAAAGAAGCAGTAAGGTGAAAGTCTAGCGGGGTGGCTAATGTCAGTATCACCAATCAGTGAACGAGTTTCCCTTTTACTAGCATAGAACGAAGAGATTGTGTTTGTGCTATAAGAGGTAGAGCGCCACACTAATACAGCTCCTTATATATATAGCAGCAGATTCCTGTACTACCATAGCAGGTTGCGAGACGTATCGAACCAGAACTAATGGTTTCTAGCCGAACGCTCTAAAACAAAGACTGTAGCTAACCCGTGCAGTAGTGGTACTAAACACTTACACTCTAGCTCGGAGTACAGGAAATCATACTTTCAAGGGTATTTAGCTGAAAAGTGAAATGTACTAAGAGGAGTTCAAACTTACTTACTATGATGGCACAGATAAGCATGGTTAACCACGATACACATGGGTACAACCCCTCATTTTCATTAATGGAAAACTAGCTGATCTAGTTGATCAGTTCAATTACTCAGTAGCATATCCAAAAGCAATGTCACACAATGATCATAAGCAACAGCACTAAGGACATCTCTTGATACATATTATTGATTATATGGAAATCTTGATACTCTCTCTGATAAAATAAAAAGAGATAGATATAATACTTCTGTATGGTGCACGCACTTGACTTTAATAAAGACATGTTGCAAAAAGCTAGATGATGAATTACAGACAGGAAGCAGACGTGCTGTATATTGACAAACTGGAAGCAAAATCATACTAAAACACCTAGAAACCAATTTAGAGGAATTAGTAACGGAGTGTATGACTGATAGAGACAGATGACAAGAAAGTAATGATTCCCCAGACCCCTATTTCCCTGTATAGCAAGCCCCACCGCTTTTATCATATGGATGATAGAAGGCGGCCTGCGGGTCTACATGTCCATGGGAATTGACGTTACTTATCCTGATGGATGAGGTTCCAGTTGATGGAGGTTTGGGGAATGTGGAGCCACCCGTATCACCAATTGCTTCCTGGTCGCACTAGATAATATGTTAGGTGTCCCATCTATGGTTAAATAGAAAAATGTATTTATAAAAGATGTGTATTATCCATTAGAATTGATTTATTTCAAAATCTTTACTCTAGCATTGAATGCTAATAACCCACCGGGTTGATATGCCAGATACAACCAAGACAGAAAGAGTCATAGGGATTCAATGTATTCACATGATAAGAAATATCTCTCTCTCTATATATATATCATATAGTATAGTACATATAATTATATAATTAATTATTATATGCATAATATATCCTATATATTACATATAATATATAAACAATTGTATTAACTAATGCTATCTCTTTATCACTGGTATGATAAATATAAAAAACGTACTGCATCTCTTGTTCTAGGACGGTAAAATTAACCGAAGCACAGGACATATGTATCATACATCAAATGAAGCTGGTCTCTTGTGGATCAGCATGCCTATCTGCCAATAGTCACGTTTCTCTCAATAGAATGTTCACCTTTCAAATGAGACATGTATCTGCTACCGTAACTTTTGTTGAACATTTCTTTGAGCCATGTCTCATAACTCCTAGTCCATGGAATATGTTTGCCCTTAAAACACTGGTGAAACATTGCTATTGAGAGAAAGTGGTGGGGCATTGTGGAGAGTAGGGATATGAATCACGAGAGGACCTGTTCCTTTCGTCCTAAACGAAATGGCATACTTTTGACTAACCTTGTGCTCTCTCATACTTTTAGCAAATATACCTTAGCATGTGAAGCAATGTGATTATATTATATTACTATAATATATTATATAATAAGATAATAAGATAAGTGTGTTGTGTGTGTTGGTGGGATGGTGAGGAAAGATAAGAAGTCGCACATTAATGAATTATCAAATTATCCATGTAAAATGTTTTATAGAGGGGTAGTGTCGGCGGGAAGGAGGTGGATATAGAGGGAGGTCAAGATGGTGGGTAACGTGTTAGTAGAGGAAGAGGTTTTTGAATGGTCAATGCAGGTAATCCAATGGAAGATGGAAGGAAGAAAATCAGAAGTGGAGATAGTGAGCAGGAGAAAGTAGAGAGAGAGATTGTAAAGAACAGGTTTGGGCAAGAAGGTGTGGTTGGCCAAATAGAGATAGATCAAGTAGCAGCAAAAGGGACTATAAAGGGGGAGTGGTTGAGGTAGGGGAGGAGGTTAGGGAGAAGTGGGTCATTGATATAAGAGAGAGGAGGGGTCAGAGGAGGAAGTTAGTTGGTATAGGGATTGTGGGTATGGTTAGATAAGAGAGAGGTTAGAGGTATAGGAGGAAATTTTGAAAAATCTGCAAAAAGGGGAGAAAGTCAAATTATGGGTGAGGTTTTTGAATTTTGAAATTCCATGTATATTAATTTATATTATATAGATATAGATATAGATAGACCAGATAAGTCCAGGTTAAAAAATCCGGTCTTAGGTTTATAGATAGATAGATATATATGCGGATTCACTAGGTTCTAAGGTCTTTTTCTATGTATTTGTTGATAAGTGAAGCATTGCTGAAATTAAAATGTTCGGTTGTAGTCGAAAGAGAGAGAATATAGGCGTTCAGGTTTCATTTGTTCTTAATCAATCTCTTATCTCCATAGATGCCTTTGGTGAGACTGCGTTGGGTTTCTTCCGATGTAATGTTTGTTTGCAGTCGTTGAAAGAAGATAGGATGTATATTGCAGTGCTTGGTGTGTCGGGGGTAGATTGGGGGGTGCATTTGTTGGCATGAGTGAGTTGGTGAGAAATTGATTGTGGGAAGGTAGTCTGCATGATTTTATTCCAGGTGCAGGTTAGTTTGTCATTAGAGTGGTTTGTTTGTTGTATTGGGTGGCTAGGGTTAGCTGTTGTGGTGGGGTAGTAGTGGTGGTGTTTTTTTAGTTTGGCTTGTGTGTATTTTGAAGAGCTTTTTCTTGGGCATGGGGATGAACCGTCTGGGGTATTTATAGAGCCGTGATGGAGTTCTCTATGTGCTTGTTGTCATCTTCAATGTTGAGGGTTAATATATAGATTAGGTAGAAACAATTAAAAAGACCATTATTTATCTTGAGAAAGTAGACGTGTTGATATAACATTTTTGTTGGTGGGTTACGTAGACTTTGAATATATATCGAGATATAGATAGAGGAGAGAAGGTAAAGGTTTGTTGGATTCTTATTTAAATAGATATAGATAGATTCTACGGAGATTTAGTCTGTGCGATGAGTTCGATTTGGTGTCTTGTGGGGAAAATAAATTGTATGCTAAGAATAGTGTAGTTGTTGGGTATTCTATATTTGAGGGGCCTGATATATTTATATATATATTATAAATAATAATGTTAGTATATATATAAATTATAGTATATAAAATAAAAACATTTTTTTCAATTTTTTTAGAATGCGACTTGATAATTTGGTATTATTTAAATTATTCAAAATATTGTCTCACTTCTTTATTATAAAATACACAACATTCCCTGCCTTCTTAGATATTCTTGTCCAACTCGAGTTAGAGAGGTTCTCAGAGTTGAAAGAAACAACTAAGAAGGCATCGCGTAAATCGGCTGGAATATTGTATAAATAAGAGTATGAAAAGATTGAGACAATAGTTTCGAATAATTAAAATAATACAATTAAAACCACATAACTTATAATATATTTTTTGTTGTTTGCTTTTTTTGTTATTTTTCTTCTTATTCTAGAACTAGAGATTTTTACCTGACCATTGAAAATTAGCTGAAATTGAAAATGTTGTTTTCTGTCATTTAACAGCTTGATTTGACTGAATTGTTGCTTAGCAATAGAATGGTAGAAAATGATGCTTCCACCGGAATTCAGTGCGCACGCGTATAACACTAATCACACACAATATAAAAGTAGTGACAAGATAGGTTCACGTCAGGTATCAAGATGAAATTCAGCATTCGTTACTATGTCATCTAACCATAAAATTCTATTTTTACTTTGAAATAGAGAAATAATATATCACCTGGCAATATATTATAGATGATCTGTAAGTAATACAGTAACATAGACTTTATATATTAGTAAATATTGGGAACATGGAAGTAATTCAGAATATATTTATAAAAAATGAAACACAATGTTTCATTGACAATGATGTTAATAAGCTGGACACTGCAGTGTTTCAGTATGTTTAACACTTGTCAGGCCTTAATAGTCTTTAAAGAAAATAGAAATTTTAGTAACATAAGTCTGTGAGCTCTGCTTTTAGTATGTGCGCAGTTTTGTTTGAATTCAAAATGTGAAAAAGACAATATAAGAGTTTTCACATATCTATTCTGATTGTATAATATCGAATATGTCGTGTCAAGAATAGATAATAGAGTTTTATAAGTAGACACTAAACT